>JAUTXW010003044.1:0-520435 GCA_030620095.1 Kuschelorhynchus macadamiae
TGCAGTTAAGTTTTTGGTGCCATTTGGATCCTCTTCTTCAATGGCACTCGCACATCGATACTACTGCTGGAAAACTGAGGAGTACTGTCTATGCTCTTCGTTGTCTTGCTGGTTGTACCTCCACCAGTGCCCTGAAAACCGCTTATTTTGGCCTCTGCCCCCCAAATGAAAAGATTGTTCGCATTACAGAGGAGGGCGATCAGAATACTGGGCAAGTTGAGCTACAGGGATGACTGCAGACACGTATTCTCAAATATGGGTATACTCACCTTACCATCAGTGTACATTCTTGAGAACCTACTGTGGGTGTGGCGAAAATGGGGATCAGTATAGGGTGCACGGAGATACTCATAACTATGAAACCAGAAGTGTGAACAAATTGGTTCCGATATACCAGCGCTTGACAAGATGTCAGAGTGGTCCAGGTTTTCTGGCTGTTAAGATATATAACAAGCTGCCTGCCAGCTACATTCAATTACCCCTCTCAAGGTTTAAAAATGTAATAAAACAAATTTTGATTAGAAATGCATTTTATTCCATTGACGAGAGTTCTTAAATTTCACATTTGTATAGGAGCAGATATATGGGGCTATATACTGTACTGTATTTTTAATAATTATTTTAATCTATTGTAATGTTAATTTTTATTCTTTTGTCCTAACTTTTTGACTTGTGTAAATACCTGTGGTATACTTGCACCAATAAATGAACTTGAACTTGAAGATATAACTAACTACCGACCAATTACCAGGTTGACCCGTTATTTAAAGATTTTTTAATATTATTATTTTTTTTAAATTATTTCTAATAGAATTGTAGCATTTACTGGAAAGGTAGAACGATAATTACCGATGCTCAACAAGGTTTCAGGAAATATGTTTATGAAATAACTGATAAAACGGAAATATACGACGTTTGACCCCTGATTGCTGACTCACCCTTTTGTTTGAGAGGTATGGAGCAATAACAAAAAAATCTCCTATAGGTACCGGGTTTTTCCGTATATTTTAAGCCCCACCTACACACCTGAAAATAAAAAAAACTAAAATAAAAATCGCAAATCTGTGTTTGTTGTGTATTTTTAATACAACACCCTGTATATTATACGTTAACCAAATGGCTCTCATATTGCTGATTATAACTGTACAAGATTTAATATCTTTATCTTTAAAGACACAAAATTTGAGAAAAACCCGGTTTATAAAAATAACATAATTTTATAGGCCCTCACCTAGACCTAACACCTCAACGATCGATAGGCTGGCGACGATGTCTCCGGCAGCGAGAAAGCTAGCATCATCACACCTCAGGATTCCAGGGTCCAGCCTTTTGACCTCAAGGTCCACCCCGAGCCCAGCGTTGGGCGTAAGGACGCCAAAATTAACAGTCACCCCCAAGGCCCCGACGCCGAAGAGGATCATAACGCCGAAACGGGCGGTCACCCCTAAGATCGACTTGGGAATCAGAAAAGCACCATCGAAGGAAGTGTCCACAGATGATCTGTTGAAAATCAGTTTGCCTAGCAGAAAGACTGCTGCAGATTTTTTTTGAAGATGATATTATTTTTAAGACTTAAACTATTCAACTATACAAACTCATTCATATTGAATTATGATCAATTTTTTTGTGCGGTTGAAAGGATGTAAATTTAAGAAATGTAATTTTTATAATTTGTTTTTAAAGAACTTTCAATTTTTAGAATATATTTGCAGTTAAGTGCAAGTTTTTTCCAAGTGGAAAAATATCTATTTCAAAAATGTATTTCTTTGTTACATAGCAAAAAAGTTATGGTTGATTTATGATGGTGAAATATGTTTAATTCCAATAAAGCACATGATTCATTATGATTAAACAACGATGTTTTAGGGTTAGTGAATAACTTATAAATAAAATAATTTATTGCTGTTATAAATTGTGTTTTCTTTCCACTTATGAGGGAATTACTGTAATCGTGAGGTACGTCCTATACAGGGTTATTCACGCAACCCGTTCTTTAAAAGTTTTTGATGATGCCATTTAGATAAAAATTTCAAATTTTGGGATTAAGGTAAGGTCAAGGAGTACTTCTTTTTTGAAATATTTTCAACTTCCTGTCACTTCCGGTTTAACCGGAACTTGGTATCAACTTGCTTATTTTAAATGGAACACCCTGTATTTTATGATATTTTTGGATTCTACGGAGAATTTTAATGCTATTTTATGTAGCATGTCCTACACCTAGGTTCAAGTGTTCTTAAGATACTTGACCTTGAACCAAAAATGAGCCATCGGGGTACCAAATTTTAAAATCTCATTTTTGTAAGTTTTGAAGATATAATCTTTATATTTTGCAGACGATCGGTAAATAATCTTAGGTTTCTATTTTTTTTTATTGAATTTGTCTATTTTTATGCAGGGTGTCCTAAATTCAGCGACAAACATTCACATTTTCAAAGCCGCTAAAGTCCGTTTTTTTTAAATGGGACACCCTATAACTTTATGCTCTATCAAATGTAGAATTTAATTTTCTATCGAACTGTATTAAGGTTCCCTATACCTATTCGTAACCATTTTCGAAATAATCAGGTTTTTATTAAACTATTATATGTATTTGCTAAATGCTTACACCTTCCCGTGGTAAGTCATGGAAAAACAATTGTTGTGCTTTTCTATTCAACATGACAGCTGATTTGAAACTTTTAAATTAAAATAAAATAACACTCAAAAGCTGATATTCTCAATTTATTCTATATTCGCGGAGAATCTTACAAAATATTGGAGAGAACGTGTCATGTTTTTAATGAAAAACGTCTTCATTTATCGCCAATGAACAAGAGAAAACTGAAGAGGATTGAAACGAAATTTTTTCGTTTCGGAAAAGTTAAAGTTATGAAAAATGTAATAAATTGTTTACATTATTTTTAACCATATCTACTAAGTTCGAGACTGTTCTAAACTTGTTTTAGTGAACTTAAAAATTATAGCAATCTAACAATCAACAATAAATAAATAAAATTATAACAAATGTTCTATATGCTGTCCGTTCATTTGAAGACACATTTCAATTCTTCTTTGTACAGTTGCTGTGGCCCGTTGAATTTGTGCGTTTTCTAATTCGGCAAAAGCTGTTCGTATCCTGTCCAGTAAATCTTGTTGGTTATTTACTGGGGAAGCATAGACTTTACCTTTGATAAATCCCCATAAATAAAAGTCTAGGGTGTTAAAACAGGCGATCGCGGGGGCCATTTCCAAGGGCCATATGGCCCACTCCAGCGATCTTCAAAAATTCGAAATAATTGGAGATAAACTGCAGCGGAATTATGTGCTGGTGCCCCATCTAATTGATACCAATAATTTTGCAGCTCACCAATAGGAATTTCTTCTATAAATTCAGAAACCGTCCCTCGTAGAATTTCCAAATACTTATCACTGTTTAAATTGTCTTCATAAATACAGTACCGCACCTGATCATTTAATACTATACCGAAAACATTGAAGCTAAACCTCTCTTGAGAACGCGTTTCGCGTAAAGCGTGCGGATTTTCTGCTGCCCAGAAATGTTCGTTTCTTCTATTTGTTATGCCTTCTCTAGAAAATTTCGCTTCATCGGTCCAAAATATTTTTGAAAGGAATTAAGGGTCCTCTTGAATTTTCAAAAACATGAAGTCGCAAAATTCTACTCGTCGGACGTCATCACCAGGTCTCAAGGCTTGCACCTTTTGGAAGGAATAAGGGTGCATATGATGTTCGCTCAAGATTCTTGGGACAGATGAAGAAGAAATTCCCAAATCGTTTTCTGCAGGCGGTATTGAACTTTTGCGGGTTTGCGTGGAAATAAGCTAATGTGTTTATTACGTTATCCTCGGCATTTATCACTGGTTTCAGAACATTTTTTGTAACTTTAACCTTGCCAAAACGCAAAAAGTTCGTTTCAATCCTCTTGAATTTTGACTTGTTCATTGGCGGCAAATCGGGGTGGCGTTCATTAAACACACGACACGTTCTCTCCAAAATTTTATAACATTCTCCATGAATATAAAATAGATTGAGAATATCAGCGTTTGAGTATTCTTCCATTTCGATTTAGAAGATTTAGTTTATCACTGACAGCTTTCGATAAATAACGCATACTAATCATCTGTCATATTGGATATTGGATCTCAATTGTTTTTCCACGGCTCACCATTGGAACATGTAAACATTTAAGCAAATACATACGATATTTTTATAAAACCCAATTATTTCGAAAATGGTTGCGAATAGGTATAGGGAACCTTAATTTTCGATTGAAAATGAAATTCGACATTTGATAGTGCATAAAGTTATAGGTTGTCCAATTTAAAAAACGGATTTTAGCGGCTTTGAAAATGTGAATGTTTGCCGCTGAATGTAGGACACCCTGTATAAAAATAGACAAATTCAATAAAAAAAAATAGAAACCTAGGATTATTTACCGATCGTCTGCAAAATATAAAGATTATATCTTCAAAACTTACAAAAATATGAGATTTTAAAATTTGGTACCCGAAGGATCATTTTCGGTTCAAGGTCAAATATCTTAAGAACGCTTGAACCTAGGTATAGGACATGCTACACAAAATAGCATTAAAATTCTCCGTAGAATCCAAAAATATCATAAAATACAAGATGTTCCATTTAAAATAAGCAAGTTGATACCAACTTCAAGTTAAATCGGAAGTGACAGGAAGTTGAAAACATTTCAAAAAAGAAGTACCCTTGACCTTACTCTTAATCCCAAAATTTGAAATTTTTATCTAAATGGCATCATCAAAAACTTTTAATGAACGGGTTGCGTGAATAACCCTGTATATATATATATATATATATATATATATATATATATATATATATATATATGTATCTTTAAGAGAACTAAAAAGTTTACTCGTAGGTTTAACGGCTTTATTGGCTATAACAATATTTTCTTTTTTGAATATGTTCACTAATTTAGGGTTAATTCCTGAACGTATGGAAAGGAAACATACTTTTTTATTATTGGAGGGCTAGTAGAAACAGTTGGTGAATTGTTTGGTACTATAGTGTCAGTTGAATAGATTAATTTCTTTAGCAGGCTTTGAGGTAAGAATTGTCCAATAGTAGGTTATTTAGACGTTTTAGATTTTGATCCCTAATGACTGATGACAGATTGACAAAATTCTATTTTTTAGGCCAAGTATGAGGTTTATTTTCATTTTTTCTGAATGGTATGAGAAATAATTTAAATATCTACCTGAGCTGCTTGGTTTTATGTACCAGTCCAATATAATTTTATTACTGTTGGTTCTAATAAGTCTTGTATCTAAAAATGGCACACTTCTCGCAGATTCCATTTCAATTGTGAAATTAATGTGCTGATTATAATTATTGAAAATATTGAGTAGCTCTGTTTCGCTTCCAATCGGAATGGCGCAAATTAATTCATCAACATATTTTTTTAAAAAAGGGTATTTCAAAGTTCAGCTTTGGGATGCAATCGTATAATAAATCATCCATTACGTATTGCGCTAAAATGGGAGACATTTTTGAGCCCATAGGAGTTCCGAAAACTTGTTTGTAAAATTGATTGTCAAAAGAGAAACAGGTATTGTTAAAAACAAATTCTATTATTTCTAAGAAGTTTGATTGATTTAAAGAACAGTGATTTTTCATGTTGGACCAATTTTTTTTAATACTAACTTTGACTAATTCTAATGGGATATTGGAAAATAAAGACGTAACATCTAAGCTTATAATGTGGTAATTTTCCGGTAGCTGAAACTCGTTAATAAAATTTGCAAAATTAAAAGAGTCTGCTATGTAGTATTCGTTATTATAATCGTATGCAGTGTTTAAAACCTCTGTAATAAAACCAGCTAGTTTAGCAGTTGGGGAATCTATGGAGGATATTATTAGTCTAAGAGAAATTGTGGGTTTATATGTTTTTTGGTAAACCGTAAAACTTGGGGCAAATAGAGTTATAAATCATCAATTTTTTCGCAGTAGCGTCCGATAGTTGTTTCGATTTTTTCAATTTTGAAATTATTTGGTTGGCTTTTTGTTGAATTGTAGATGTAGGATCGTGGAATTTTTTTGTAATAAACTTCGTCACTAAGTAAGGACATAGCCAGTTGTAAATATTGTTCTTTGTAAATTGCGACCATGACGTTGCCTTTGTCAGATCTCGTAATGTAGATATCTGGGTGTTGTTTTAAAAAAATCTTGGTTTTATTATACCAATCAGTTGTCTCTGAGAAAGTAACCTCTTCTGTATGAAAATAATTGGTGATGACATTGCCGCCTGTGCACTGTAAATATTTTTTTCACCGATATTGTCTACGTGTGATATTGTTAATTCAACGTCTGCTAAAATATATATATATATATATATATATATATATATATATATATATATATATATATATATATATATATATATATAATGCGATTTAATATATATATATATATATATATATATATATATATATATATATATAAATATATATATATATATTGTATATATATATATATATATATATATATATATATATATATATATATATATATATATATATATATATATATATATATATATATATATATATAAGTTTGTTTCTAAAACTAAAAATCATCTGTCCAGTTCTTCCTTCTTGGACATTCACGAGGCCTGTAACTCCTTTGATTGAAAAAAATATTTACAGTGCACAGGCGGCCAATGTCATCACCAATTATTTTCATACAGAAGAGGTTACTTTCTCAGAGACAACTGATTGGTATAATAAAACCAAGATTTTTTTAAAACAACACCCAGATATCTACATTACGAGATCTGACAAAGGCAACGTCATGGTCGCAATTTACAAAGAACAATATTTACAACTGGCTATGTCCTTACTTAGTGACGAAGTTTATTACAAAAAAAATTCCACGCGATCCTACATCTACAATTCAACAAAAAGCCAACCAAATAATTTCAAAATTGAAAAAATCAAAACAACTATCGGACGCTACTGCGAAAAATTCGATGATTTATAACTCTATTTTACCCAAGTTTACGGTTTACCAAACACATAAACCCACAATTTCTTTATAGACCAATAATATCCTCCATAGATTCCCCAACTGCTAAACTAGCTGGTTGTATTACAGAGGTTTTAAACACTGCATACGATTATAATAACGATTACTACATAGCAGACTCTTTTAATTTTGCAAATTTTATTAACGAGTTTCAGCTACGGGAAAATTACCACATTATAAGCTTAGATGTTACGTCTTTATTTTCCAATATCCCATTAGAATCAGTCAAAGTTAGTATTAAAAAAAATTGGTCTAACATGAAAAATCACTGTTCTTTAAATCAATCAAACTTCTTAGAAATAATAGAATTTGTTTTTAACAATACCTTTTTCTCTTTTGACAATCAATTTTACAAACAAGTTTTCGGAACTCCTATGGGCTCAAAAATGTCTCCCATTTTAGCGCAATACGTAATGGATGATTTATTATACGATTGCATCCCAAAGCTGAACTTTGAAATACCCTTTTTAAAAAAATATGTTGATGATTTAATTTGCGCCATTCCGATTGGAAGCGAAACAGAGCTACTCAATATTTTCAATAATTATAATCAGTACATTAATTTCACAATTGAAATGGAATCTGAGAGAAGTGTGCCATTTTTAGATACAAGACTTATTAGAACCAACAGTAATAAAATTATATTGGACTGGTACATAAAACCAAGCAGCTCAGGTAGATATTTAAATTATTTCTCATACCATTCAGAAAAAATGAAAATAAACCTCATACTTGGCCTAAAAAATAGAATTTTGTCAATCTGTCATCAGTCATTAAGGGATCAAAATCTAAAACGTCTAAATAACCTACTATTGGACAACTCTTACCCTCAAAGCCTGCTAAAGAAATTAATCTATTCAACTGACACTATAGTACCAAACAATTCACCAACTGTTTCTACTAGCCCTCCAATAATAAAAAAGTATGTTTCCTTTCCATACGTTCAGGAATTAACCCCTAAATTAGCGAACATATTCAAAAAAGAAAATATTGTTATAGCCAATAAAGCCGTTAAACCTACGAGTAAACTTTTTAGTTCTCTTAAAGATAAAACAAAAAGGCATAACAAATCAAATGTAGTATATAAAATAGGTTGTTTACATTGCAATAAAAAATACATAGGGCAAACCTCAAGGCCTCTAAAAGATAGAATAATATCTCATAAAAGTGATATAAGAATAAAACCCGAAGCATGTGCCCTTTCCCAACACGTAAGAGACACAGGTCATTCAGCAAATTTCGAAGAGGCGGAGGT
Organism: Kuschelorhynchus macadamiae; assembly: GCA_030620095.1. NCBI lineage: Eukaryota > Metazoa > Arthropoda > Insecta > Coleoptera > Curculionidae > Kuschelorhynchus > Kuschelorhynchus macadamiae. The sequence continues at coordinate 8,312 of JAUTXW010003044.1, forward strand.
TCTCGAATGTGAAATTAATTATTTTAAAAGAAATTTCCTCGAAATGGTGCACATAAATAATCAGGAAAACCCGATGAATAAAAAATCAGATATACATAATCTCAATATAATATATAGCAATTTATTAAACCTTAAAACCAAATAATCGTCCTGGCCTTCAAAACACAGAAGATGGATTATTATTTTTTTTTTGCTATCTGAAAAAGAAACAAATAGGTGCATATATTTTATTCTTAATATTTTAGTTAAGCCTCGACTCCGGTCGAATACATTGGAAACCTACCTTTCAACGGTTTCGTGTGTAGTCAAAAAAAATTTTTTGTTATTGTTTTTTCCAGTCTCTTTGTTGTGTTAAATACTTATATAAAGAGGTGTTCCTTTCATTCACAGAAATGAATTTCCTATTAGATAGCAGTTTATATTTGTAACCTCACTTACAGTAAGTCTAAAATATTTTAATAATTTACTTTATATTAACAAACCATTTTGTAGTGTGACTGATGAAGGATTAAAATAAATCCGAAAGCTTTCACAAAGTAAATAGAGTCATCTATTTAATGTCCCAGTAACATCACTAGGATTATTAGGCTGCAACCCCGCTATTTCGTGTTGTCCATTTCATTTTCAAACAGCCGTGAAATTATAAAGAATATATATCTATATATATATATATATATATATATATATATATATATATATATATATATATATATATTTACGTTTTAGCGTCCCTAGATCCTAGATGTTTTCCTAATTCAAACGGCCTATTAGCGGTATAGCTAAAAAACTGCTATATTGAAACGTTAAAAATATATTACTAAAAAATTGAATATATTACTAAAAAAATAATTTCTCAGTTTATCTTAATATGAATGAACTGGCAACATTTTAGTTTCTGTCTTACGATGATGAGTCCCGACGGTATGAAAGTATTTGTATTAACTAAAGAGCATGTATCTATAAAACTTAAGGTTAATCATACAATTTATGTTTGCTTAAATAATATTGTCAATATTATGTACGGAAACATTCCGTAGACAGACTAGGCTACATATTGAGATATGTAATTTTATTGCTTCAATCAATATAAAGGTAAATATTTTTATTTAGTTGCGAAAAAGCCAAAAAAAAAAGTAAACAGTATAAAGTAAGGATCAATGCCATATAAAACAGATAGCGAGAACTTTTTTAGTTGTTGAATTTCTAATTTTAATGCAAATTTAATAGTTACTTCATGTACATTTTCAAGGGAGACTTAAAAAAAACAGAAGCAATTTCCTTATATCACTCTGAAACGTACTTGCATATATTCTTCACGGGTGGCGGAATGTATTGACATTGCAACAGAAAATCGAGTTGTGCTCAGGCCTCACTAATTACTTTTACATTTTTATATATACATTGTAAAAAAATTGCTTTGAATGTCATGGAAACTTTACATAGATTAAATTGCATAATATAATAGCGATATGGTTTTTCGAACGTACTGAGCAAACAAATATCAAAATGTATAATCTGAAAAATTAATTTTCTAGGGCACTCTGGGATACAAATGGGCAGATAAAGTGGAAGGTGCTTGGCCTTCCGAGTTGGACGATTAAGGGATGTATGTACAGGGTGTCCGGCTTTGGTTGCAAAAGCAGGGTATCTCGCTTATTTTTAAAGATAGAACCTTGCGGTTTTCACGAAATTTATAATAGTATGGGTCTATTTTAATAAACAACAACAAAAATCCTAATTTTTATAATTATCATCCCAAATTTTGCAGTAGGCCATGCAAAACAATGCTGCCTTTTATTTAAAGTCGTTAACATTATCTACATCCTAACAATAAATCAAAATAAATATGTAATTAAATCTATTTATCAAAATATGTATTGATAATTTCGCACCAAAAAAGTACCACCTACCTAGATATATGTAACACAAGAACAAAACAGTAATAAATTATTATGTAACAAGCCTTTCAGCAAAAATCAACTGTCGTATAAGAACTACAGTAACCAAGGAAATCAAAAGAACTGTTCAAACTGATTTCCATTTTGTTCTATGCATGCTTCGCACAATTTTCGTATTCGTTTTAGGGAATTAAGCAAAATAACGGGATGATTTTGTAAATAGCGAAAATTTTCTCTTATTGCATTTCCTAAATCTTGGACATTATCGTAGTGGTCTTTGTAAATTCTATTTTCCAGATATCCCCATAGAAAGAAATCTAAAATCGACAAATCTGGGGACCTAGGGGGCCATCTTATAGGTCCATTTGTTCCGATCCATTGATTGGTAAAATTATTGTCCAGAAATAATCTCGTCATTCCAGAATTGTGTGCAGGAGCACCGTCCTGTTGAAAATAAATTTCGTTAATTTGCGCTAGAGGAACATCGTCAAGTAATTCAGGTATAGCTACCTCTAAAATTTCTATATAGCGATTAGCTGTTAGATTTCTTGGACAAATGGTAATTCTCCCATCATCATTCACAGGCGGTCTCCGGTATATGCATGAAAAAACACAAGATGCTATGACCTATGTTCGACATTATGGACGTCCCCATTTATTCATTACGTTTACATGCAATTCTAATTGGACAGATATCAAAGATAATTTAAAGTCTGGGCAAAAAAGTCATGACCGTCAAGATGTTATCACTAGAGTTTTCAAATTAAAACTTAATAAACTAATGAATTTAATAGTCAAAGGTCAATTATTCGGTGAGGTAAGATGTCGTATGTGTTCCATTGAGTGTCAAAAACGCGGTCTCCCTCATGCACATATTTTAGTATGGTTAGTCACACCTATCTCGCCCAATGATATCGACAAAATCATTAGTGCCGAAATTCCTAATCCAATAGAAGACCAACTATTATTTAATATTGTTAAGTCTAATATGATTCATGGGCCTTGCGGCTCTTTAAATCCGTGTGCTCCCTGTATGAAAGATGGTTTTTGTACCAAAAGATACCCTCGTCCTTTGATTTGCGAAACACAAACTGGTAATGATGGATATCCACTATATAGAAGAAGGAGTCCCGAAGACGGTGGGCATACTGTTGAGATAAATGGAAAAATATTGGATAATCAGTGGGTGGGGTGGTAATGTCGTTCTTTCGCGAACTTTTAATGCACATATTAATATAGAGTTTTGTAATTCAGTTAAATCAATTAAATATGTTTGTAAATATGTAAACAAAGGATCTGATCAGGCAGCATTCAAGTTAAAAAATGTGGATAAAGTTGACGAAATAGAACAGTATGAAACTGGCCGGTATATTTGCAGCTCAGAGGCAGTATGGCGAATATTATCTTTTTCGATCCATGAGAGATATCCTGCAGTTGTAAACCTTGCCGTCCATTTGGAAAATGGGCAGCGAGTACATTTTACAACAGATAATGTATTGGACAAAATTACTAATCCACCGAGTACTACTCTATTGGCTTTTTTTGAATTATGTCAAAGAGATGAATTTGCCAAAACATTATTTTATTACGAGGTTCCATCATACTATGTCTGAAATAATAAAAATTTTATTCGTAGAAAGCGTGGACAAGATGTTGAAGGTTGGCCTGGAGTCAAGAAAGATTCTGCCTTAGGTAGAGTTTACACCATTCATCCAAATAATACTGAATGCTATCATTTGCGTATGCTGTTACATGTGGTTCGAGGCCCAATGTCATTTGAGCATTTGAAATCAGTGAATGGTGTAATTCTTCCTACATTTCAGGCCGCATGTCGAGAACTGGGTTTGCTTGAGAGCGATGAGCATCACGATCTAGCTCTAGAAGAGGCTGCTTTATGCCACACTCCGCTCAGGCTTCGAGAGTTATTCTCCGTGATGTTAATATTTTGTCAGCTTTCAGATCCTTGCAAATTATGGGAGAAATATAAAATAGATTTTTCTGAAGACATCACTAGGCTGATCCGGCGTGAGCACAATGAGCAGGCTGAAAATCTCAGGAATGAAATCTATAACAAATGTTTGCTACTCATTGAAGATGCAGTATTATCCTTGGGCGATCAGAGCCTAAAACATTATGGATTACCACAACCGAATAGGTCAAATGTTGATTTAGAGAATAGAGAATATATGAGAGAAATTAATTATGATACAGAGGTACTTGGAGAGATTGTTTCATGTAATGAAACCAATCTCACCGCTGAACAGCTAGCAGTTTACAAACAAGTGCTCAAGAGTGTCGAATCGGGACAAGGAAAAATTTTCTTCTTGGACGCTCCAGGTGGAACTGGTAAAACCTTTTTAATTAATTCACTTCTGGCCAAAGTAAGAAGTCAAAGAGGAATTGCACTAGCTTCCGCATCTTCTGGTATTGCAGCCACCTTGCTAGAAGGTGGAAAAACTGCCCATTCGGCATTCAAATTGCCTTTGAATTTATTAAATGTAGAGACACCACTGTGCTTCATTTCCAAACAAAGCCACATGGCTAATTGAATAGAACTCTGCAAGATATTAGGGACAGTGATCAGGTCATGGGTGGAGTAACTGTGTTACTAGCTGGAGACTTTCGCCAAACATTGCCTGTTGTACCGAGAGGGACGCGAGCAGACGAAGTGAAGGCTTGCATAAAAAAGTCTATTTTATGGACTCTAACCACAAAACTTCACCTTTCAAAAAATATGCGAGTCCACTTAAAAGGAGATGCATCTGCTGGCGAATTTTCAGAACTTCTTATGACAATCGGTAATGGTGACTATCCCGAAACCAACGATAAAATTATAATACCTGGCAAATTAGGTATTGTTGTCAAAAGTCTTGATGAATTAATTTCAAAGATATATCCAGATATTGTCAATATAAATGAAAAATCTATGGATTGGTTAGCAGAAAGGGCCATTTTGACTCCGAGAAATGATAGTGCCGCAGCTATTAATGATGCCTTACTAAAAACAATTGCTGGCGAAGAATATGAATTTAAATCAGTTGATAAAGTTATGGAAGTCGATGATGCAGTAAATTATCCGGTTGAGTTTCTTAATTCATTGAATCCTCCAGGTTTTCCGATACATAATCTAAAATTGAAAGTAGGTACTCCCGTAATGCTATTGCGTAATCTTAACCCTAAATTATGTAATGGTACCAGGTTGCGCGTAAATTCGTTAGGAAAAAATATTATAGAAGCTACAATTTTTACCGGTTGTGCAAAAGGGGAATCAGTATTTATTCCACGCATACCTTTAATTCCATCCGATTATCCTTTTGCCTTCAAAAGAACACAATTTCCTATAAAAGTATCTTTTGCTATGACAATCAATAAATCGCAAGGACAATCATTGAAAGTAGCTGGAGTCGATCTTAGAGAGGATTGTTTTTCCCATGGGCAATTTTATGTAGCTTGCTCAAGAGTGAGTTCGCCGAGTAGCTTAATTATTTTATCACTGGATGGGGAAACAAAAAATGTAGTGTACAAAGAAGTATTGAAATAATTTTGAATTATCTTTTATTCTTTTTGTAGGTAAATTTTATTTTGACGCGGATCGTTCCTCCATTTCATAAATAAATTTTACTTTGACGTGCTTTGTGAATGCAGATAATGCACTAAATTATTTCAATCCTATAATTTTTTTCAAAGTAGTTGAAACGACTTGCGTCTACGAGCAGCTTACACAATGTTTCCACAATAATTTATGTAGGCATTACGATCGGAGTTTTATGTGCGTTTGATAGTATTTTTGCATTTTTTTTAATGGAACCTTCTCGCTAAATGATTTATCTGACACACCTTCAATTAAAACAAGAAAAAACATTGAAAAATAAAAAAAATTTGGCTTCAGCAAGATTTGAACACAGAACTTCTTGCCTGCAAGCCACATGTCCTACCAGTACACCAACTGTCTGTGTTGAGTAGAAACGTATAGGTATCTAAATACAATACTACAGTAGATGCATAACGTATAACGTACGAATAAGCCATTTGGAAAAATTGTGTTCCGAACTTTCTATTTTCAATAACACAAACTGTATCAACACATACATGACATATATATTGAGCGAGCGAAGCCGCGACGGGTATTCTGCTAGTATTTTATATACGCGTACAAAATTGGGAAATGTCATTTGTTTCCAAGAAAACAAAACAAAACGGCATCGTTTTGCATGGCCTACTGCAAAATTTGGGATGATAATTATAAAAATTAGGATTTTATTTGTTGTTTATTAAAATAGACCCATACTATTATATATTTTTGAGAAGCTATTAAAAGGACAAATCAATTTCTGGACAAATATACAGGGTGTCCCGTTTAAAAAAACACAACTTTGGGTCATATCTAAAAAATAACAACTGAATGAAAAATATGACTACGCCACTGGATCCAGCGTAAAAAACTGCATAAGCAGCAATTTTTCTCTTTGCGTTGAGTTAAAGGATACCGTAAAATGAGGTTACTTTGCTCCACTTTTAACTTAAGTTAAGTTTAACCCCAAATAAAAAATATGTTTTAAATAGATACAAATGTAAGATTTCTACAGATGGTAAAGGAAGGTTTATTAAGCATGTTTTTGTAATATTTTTCTAACAAAAAGTCCCTCAAGGTATTTTTTTTTAAATTAAAAGTGGCGCAAAGCTTGTCAATGGCTGGGGCAACTTTGGGCCGCCCTGCAAAAATGGTTGTAATAAACGCTTGATTTATTTGTGGAGCAATGTACCTCCTCTAATACATAGACATTTCTCCACTTTACTTATTAAAGCACCAGGAAAAAGCTTTTTCCATATTTTAGTTCGAAAAAAAAAGGAAAATATTTTAAAAAATAAAATAAAACTTTATTCTGTTGATTAACAATAAAAAATTAACAGTGTTTATTCTTAAAAACTATTTAAAAATATCAAATGAGTTTAAATAAAAGTGTTTGTTCTTAAAAACTTTATGAAAATATCGAATGAGTTTAAATAATCAGCTAAGACCACCATTGTTGTAACTCTGGAACTTTATAAAAACCTCTCTTAGAAATCTGTACAGGCGGCTTAATGGATCCTAGCACGTCGTCCCACGAGTAACTCATTTGGTCTAGTTTCTGGGGCCATTTCCATGCTTTTAAAGATTTCTGCATGGCTTTGATGACCACTTGTTGATCATTGAAATTTACAATTTGCCCAGGAAATATTTCCCCTTCGTAAGTAAATGCAACAAATTGCCCAACTTCTCTTACAATATCCATAAACTGGAATTCTGTTTTTTCTAATTTGTTGTTGTCCACATAATCAATAAACTGCTGTTCTTTTTCGTGTTCATTGACTATCTCATCAAAGTTAATACTATCATCTGAGGAATTGTCACTAAAAATATCTAAATCGGTTTTCTTTTTAGCTTTTAGAGATTTCGTGAGTTCATCGGACAAATTTATGTCTTCGCCACTATTCTCCGGTTCAATGCAAACACTTCTTCCTGCAGGAATGTTCAGTTTTTTTCTACGTGTCTGGACAGTTCTTGTTGAATCAGATCCTCTCGCCTCAAGGCTTTGTAAAAACGCAGAATGAATTTCACTTGGATGGGAAGTGTTTCTGGGAATACGGTTTAACAGTTCCTGAACATTTGCTGGATATATCCCACACTTACGGAAACCAGATTTTAAGTTCTCTGCAATATTTGGTTCAAGAATTTCCAGCATCTTATTTAATAACGGTGGAAAGTGTTGTTTTTGTATATTAGTGCTGCGCATTCCTTCTGGAGTGTCTTTCCATTCAGTGAGGACTTGCCTCCATGCTATTTTTAAAGGCCTGAACATTGCCACATCCAGCGGCTGTGTCAAATGCGTGCTGTTAGGTGGTAGACATATTAGGCTTACCTGGTTATCACCGCAAAGTTTAAGTGTGTCTACAGTTATATGGGAGGAAAGGTTATCACAAATCAAGACCTTTTTCCCTTCTAATTTTTTCAGACGTGGCATCATTTGGTTTTTGAGCCAGTCGTTGAAAATTGCAGCATCAAACCAACCAGTGGGGCTGGCATTATACCTGCAACCCTTCGGCCCATTTTCCATCCATGTCGACCACATATGTTGAGCACGATAAACCACATAGGGCGGAAGGAGCTCGCCATCGGCATTTCCAGAAAACATAACCGAAACAGAAGTTTTAGATGCATTTCTAATAGTTTCTGGGTATTTGCAGCCCTTTTCTCTTTTGCCGGGGTCGTCCACAAGGTTAGTTTCATCAAAATTCCAAATGTTTTTGGCTGGAACATCCTTTGTTTCTTCAATTAAATTTTCAATAAAACTCCTTAGGGTAGTTTCGTCTACTGCAGCCCTGTTTCTTTTTACATTCTCTGCAAACCTTTCAGAAAGTCCACGATGCCGTTTAAGAAATGATTTTATCCACTCTCGCCCGGGTAAATTATTGTGGAAAATTTTGACTTGCTTTCCGGCTTGGTCGAGATAGTTTTTCATGATGTGTCGTAATTCTCTAACGTTTACGGGAAAACCAAATTCTCCCATGGAGATTATACACGTCTCAAAATGATTTTCTTCCTCGATATTAAATACTGGTTGTTTGCCGAATTTTTTTGAGTGTTTTCCTTTTAGTTTATTAAAAATTGTTCTTCTAGGAATTTTGTATTTATCTTCTGCTTTTCTGTGTGAAATGGTTCCAGATCTTATTTCAGCCAAACATGCTTGAAGTGATTCTTCAGTGTAATCGGCGTATTTTCTCGCGCCAAGTTTTCTTTTGTGTTGTCTAGGCATTTCTGAAAAAAGAAAAAATAAATAAACAATATACTTTGCGCCACTAATTGGATAAATAGGCAACACAACTTCCTAAACATGTAAGGGATACTTTGCTCCAGTAATCAGGCGGAGCAAAGTATCCCCGAGTTGGTAATATTTTGACATTTTAAACGAATTTATTTATTTTTATGTTTAAAAATTGTTTTAAAAGCAAAATATTATATGCAACGGCAAAACAATATATCATAAACAAAATATATAAATATTTACCTGTTTTTAATCAAGATTTAACAAGATTTTTACAACTAAAATATGTTAACGTTTAACACCTAAATATTCACTGCCCAATTAAAGCACCTTATAACGTCTACAAGGCATCATTTCACGGTCTGTTTAATTATTGCATATGCAACCTTTAATACAGTAACGCGTTCGGTTCGTTTAAAACCAGTGCGTCTCTATGGAGAACACTTTGATCTTTTTTCGCAAGTGGCGCAATGTATCCCCTTATGGCGCAAAATATCCCCACTTTACGGTAACAGAGATACAAGGGGGGTCCCAAAATGCAAAATTTTCTATTTCGCCCTGTATCTCATAAACGAAGAAGGCTATGAAAATTTTGTTTACGGCTTCATGAGTTTCACAAAAAATTAGCTCAGGTTCGTGAAAACCGCAAGGTTCTATCTTTAAAAATAAGCGAGATACCCTGCTTTTGCAACCAAATCCGGACACCCTGTACAGGGTTTTCCCGTATATTTTTCCACCCACCTAGAGAGTTTATTGGAATAGATACGGAAATGTCGTAAATACATAAATTGTTGGGTTTTTTATGAAGATTTAGAATATTATATCATAAGTGCGAAAATATTATTGGAAAATTTTTTAAATGAAACACCCTGAATATTAAATCATATTCTTCAAGATCTTTTTTTCTAATTTCAAATATATATATATATATATATATATATATATATATATATATATATATATATATATATATTGTCAATTAGTTTTCGATATGTACGCGTTTAAACATTAGAGAAATGGTGAGGTAATTTACGTTAAAACATAGTGAGCCATGGTCAGGACAGTTATAATGAACGACGCCTTTTTGACGTTTACCGGTCAGAAGTATCTATTTAAGAGCATTTTTAATATCTAATACGTTGGACGATGGGTTATTCGGAAGAAGAGAAACTCGACATGATAGAATTATTTTATTTACATGGTAAAAATCCATCGATAGCTCGTAAATAATATCATAGACGGTTTCCAGATAGACCAACACCGACTCGTCGCATAATATTAAACATCGTTAAACAATTGAATGAAAGAAAAACACTTAGGCGAACAGTTAGAATAGTGGAAAGAAACGCTGACGAAGACTTAAATATTTTATTATATTTTGAAGGTAATTTTGAAACTTTTGTATTAAAATAATTTATTTATCTTATTTATTCTTGTTTTAGAAAATCCTGAGCGCTCAATTCCCGATGCAGCCACTTTTTTAACAAATCATGGCATAAAATCCACTCAGTTCTAAAACATTATAAATATAAGCCATATAAGTTTTTACCTACTCAAGAATTAACCGATCAAAATAAAATAGACCGATTACACTTCTGCCAAGAAATAGAAAGACGTATTATGATGAACCAACTAAATCTGTCAAACATAATTTTTACTGATGAGGCAACATTTACCACTGGAAGCATGTTTAACCGGAAAAATAAGCATTTTTGGTCAAAAGAAAACCCGCGAGCTCTCCAGGCGGTCAAAATTCAGGGAAGAAGATCCCTACATGTTTGGTGTCGCCTTCTTAACAATCATGTTATTGGACCTATATTTTTAAATGGGAATTTAACCGGACAAATGTATCAGGAGTTATTATAAAACGAAATCGAGAGGCGTTTAGAACAACTACCGATTAATTCATATTTTAATTTGATATGGCAACAAGATGGTGCCCCTCCTCATAATGTCCAGCCGGTAACCAATTTTTTAAATGACAGGTATCCATTTTGGATTGGAAGACATAGACCATTAAGATGGCCAGCAAACAGTCCCGATCTCTCTCCATGGGATATATTTTTGTGGGGTTATCTGAAAAACAAGATATACTACAATAGGCCAAGAACCATCCAAGCTTTAGAGCAAAATATAGTCCAAACAATCTACGATTTAAACACCCAATCAACTCATTTTATCTACGCATCCATACACAGAAAATTTAGAAGAAATATTCAGAAATGCATTATAAACTAAAGGAGGCTACATAGAAAACCAAAACTTAGTTCTTTAAGCTAATATTATTTAGCTACTTTATATTATTGTTTTTTTATGGTATTGTTTCATTCCACTATTCTAACTTTTCACTTAAGTGTTTTTCTTTCATTCAATTGTTTAACGATGTTTAATATTATGCTACGAGTCGGTATTGGTCTATCTGGAAACCGTCTATGATATTCGGTACGAGCTAGCGAGGCATTTTTACCACGTAAATAAAAATGTTTTCTCTTCTCCCGAACAACCCATCGTCCAACGTATTAGATATTAAAAATGCTCATAAATAGATACTTCTGACCGATAAACGTCAAAAAGGCGTCGCGGCGTCGTTCATTGCAATTGTCTTGACCATGGCTTACTATGTTTTAGCGCAAATTACCTTACCATTTCTTTAATGTTTAAACGCTTATAAATCCAAAACTAATTGACAGAATATATTAAAAGTATATATATTTGAAATTAGAAAAAAAGATCTTCAAGAATATGATTTAATATACAGGGTGTTTCATTTAAAAAAAACTGACAACCTATCAAAATTTAACATTTCCAATAACATTTTCGCACTAATGATATAATATTCTAAATCTTCATAAAAAACCCAACAACTTTTGAAATTACGACATTTCCGTATCTATTCTAATAAACTCTCTAGGTGGGTGGAAAAATATACGGGAGAACCCTGTACAGGCTGTCCCATTTTGGGTACTTTTGCGGGGTATCTCCGTTATTTTTATAGATAGAAACTTGAGGTTTTCACGACAGTATGCTACTTTTTCGTAAAAATAAAGATGCCGTTAACAAAATTTTCATAGTCCTTTTAGTTTTTAAGATACAGGGCTAAATTGAAAATGTTACAATTGTTATCAGATAACTTATCGAAAATGGGAAAACTGTTTCTTATATTAGGGAATTTCAAAAATCAAACATTTGCCAACCTGCACTAGACAACAGTCATAAAATTAACTGGAATGCTTCTAGTATTTTAGCAAAAGAATCATGTTCCAAAAAACGTAAAATAATAGAATGTGGCTTAATATTGTTAAATAAAGATAATTGTGTAGCATCTTGTTCATAACACATGGTTAAATTTGCTATATACTGAAGTAAAAAAAGGACACCTCAAACTACGATAAATTAAAATGAACATAATCTAGGTCAGGGGTGCTCAAACTTGAACTGCTGGCGATCTATCTCAATATTTTTAGACTACTTACGATCGACTCTGAGAGGCTGCAAGTATGTGTGATGCAGGGTTGTCGTACATACACGATACATACACTCTACCTACCTACCTACCTTCCTAGATAGGGTGTACCGTAGCATATATAGATATTAGCTTTCCGCACAATATACATTATTTTGGCCAAGGTTTGGGTTAGGTTTAGTTAGGTTCTTCTCTACAATATCAATGAAAAAACTCATAGTTATTCAAAATTGCGAGTTTATTGGTTGTTACAAAACAAAAGAGTTACATATGGTGTTAAACTTAACTAAGGAGTGACTTTGGATGTTGAAGCGTGGCACTGCATGTCCTCAGCATATTTTTTATAAGATGGTACGTAACCACTGAGTGCTAATCGCAAGCATGATGACATATGATCGTCAGTTAGTCGATTGCGATATTTTGACTTAATTATCTTTATTTCAGGAAATGCAGACTCGCACAAGTAAGTTGACCCAAACATTGCTGTCAGTTGAAGGGCGATTTGCCTTAGATTCGGATATTTATCTTCAGGTATAAAACATCAAAACTTTGTATCAGTAGCTTTGAGATGTATATCTGATATAATCTGCACCAACTCATTTTCAACAGAACATGAGTTCATAATAAACTGTCTTGCTATTTCGGTAGCTAATTCCTCAATGTTTTTACATGAAAAAGGATAACTCATAAATGATGCTGCATTTGCCAATTTACTACAATCATAAAAACGCATTTCGAATTGTCCCAAAATATTTGATAATTCAGCCTCATACGTATCATAATTCAATTGAGAAACCCTTGCTTTCAAAGACGGAAAATGTTTCAGATCCTTTCTTTTCAGTTGATCTATCATAAGTTGCAATTTACTTTTGAATGCGTTTACTCCGCTAATCGTCTCAATAAGAGTTTTTCCTTTACCTCGAAGCTCCAAGTTAATGGTGTTTAAGTGCATTGTGATGTCAGTCAAAAATGCCAAATCAGTCAGCCATTTTTCGTTTTTCAACATCTGAGTGTCATCACCTCTTTCGTCTAGAAAAGCTGTTATTTCGGGCAATAATTCTTGAAACCTTTCTAGAAATTTTCCGCGACTCAACCACCTGACGTCCGTGTGAAGAACTAAATCAGTGTGTTCAGCTGACTCCCTATCTTCCTACTGCAACTTAAAGAGCCGCCGTTGCAAGCTACGTGCCCGGATGGAATTCACAATTTTTGTTGCAATGCCCATAATTTCCTCCGTGTTTAAAACTTTTGAACACAAAACTTGTTGAAGTATAATGCAATGGATTGAAAAAAATGAAGGGAAATCTTCATTAGCTCGACACAATGCCACAAAACCGTTTTTGTTTCCAGTCATTGCTGGTGCTCCATCGGTTGTAATGCACACTAATTTTTATATTGGTAGCTTGTAGTTTTTTACAAAATTGAAGAAAACGTCATATATATCTTCGCCACGGGTCTTCCCCTTCAGAGGAATGATTGTCAAAAATTCTTTCTTAGCCAACATGTCATTGAATACCACCCGAATAAAAATACTTAGCTGGGCAGTGTCTGTCATATCGGTGGATTCGTCGAACTGTAAAGAAAAGTATGTACATTCCATGATATCATTTTTTATTTTATCTGCCATGTCCTGACTCATGACTTCAATACGCCTTGTGACAGTCGGACGAGATAACTGAAGTTCTCTAATAGTAGACATGATTTTTGTTTTATTTTTAAAATCTCCAAATAAAGTCTCACCCGCTTCAATAAATGCTTATTTCACCACCGATCCATCTTCGAATGGTTTCTTGTGTTTCGTCAATATATGAGATATTTTAAATGACGCGATCGTAGCAGCTTTTGATTGTTTGTCTGGTCTTGTGAACATGGTTTGTTCTTTTTTCAAACAAGATATCAAATCATGTACTTTTCGTTTTCTTAATTCACTCTGTGACGGAAAATCCTTTTCATAGTTTTTATGAACCGTTTTACGATGCCTATCTAAGTTAAACAAAAATTCTTCCTCCCAATCGTTATTAAAATGATACGTTTTAGATTTCTTCGCTGCACTCATTTTGTACTATTTAATAATAAACTTTGTATCGACGTAGTATTGCCTTCAAGTTGCAATTCAGAATGACTCCAATTCCTGCAGGCGCAACATTTATATCGGCGTGAACGAAAGTCTCGAATATTCCCGTCAAACGCGCCGCCCGAAAGAGCTAGAAAAGCGGCAAGAATAAAAAACGCGGATTTTCTTTGACAAGTGCCGTACATTCCTTTGATAAAGCCGCTTTTTGCCGCTAGCAGAGTGTCATTTTATTACGTAATACATTTTTGTAGTTTAGTTAAGTACCTACTTATTAAAAAAAATTTCCTTCTCGAGATCGACTCAAAAAGCACTCGCGATCGACCGTTTGAGCACCGCTGGTCTAGGTACACATATCAGTGGCGGCTATTCAGGTGAAGTAGGTGAAGTGCTACTTCACCAGGAAAAATAAACAAGCAAACATCTAACTACATTTATTATATATCTCTTAAAATTTTAGCTTTTACAATCATTTATTCGCCTAATTGGCAAAAAATAAACTGTACATCTCGAGTAAATATTTTACTCGACCGTTGGCGGCATGTCTTTTTAAAACTTTCAATGGAACTTTATTATAACAACTATAACAGTGGCGCAAACCACTACGACTTTGCTGGAGGTGCTATGTTTAGTTTACGATTTTCCTACTACGTTGCCATGACAACGCGTACGCGATGACGTCGAGCGCATGGAAAAATAATGTTAACCAGCGCCATACAACGCTCTCGGTGAATTGCTGCGGCAGTACACTACAACCATGGTGACTTCCTTTGCAATTTTCTTGACTGTTTTGTGTGTTGTTACAACTTTATTTGATGTCAGGTTTATTAATTGACATTATTAGTTGACTATAATATTTAAGTTTATAATGAATCCGATCACGGATGTGGTTTGCAATTTGTTGGAAACTCAATTTAATCGATGGAAGGAACAAGATCAGAGGGATGTAAGGTTAAATGCAGGGCAGCCAAGGTTTGACTTGACAATTTCCGCAAAAAAAGAATTAAAAAAAGTGGCAGAACATGGAATGTAAGTTTCAAATCGTCCTGGCTTTCGGCGTACAAATAGTTATGTAGTGGTCAAATATTACAAAAATTGTTTTGCTGGCCTTATTTACTAGTTTCCAATAAATATTCAGTGTGGAATAAGGAAGGATTTGCAGGTATGTTAAATATATCAAGGTCTTTGCATAAACACGAAGACTCGGCAGAGCATTTAAAATGCGAATTAATGCTAAAAAAATTTGTAGAAAAAAGGACTATAGCTTACGCTTTAAAAGAAAATGCTAAACTGTATAAAATACATTTTAACAAAAACGTCCGATTAAATAGACTATATTTGCTTGATAATCGATGCAGTTTTGTACCTTACAAAACAAGAGTTAGCCATTCGCGGCTATGATGAGAGTAGCGAGTCAATAAACAGGGGGAATTTTAAACAACTTTTAGGTTTATTAATATCGAGAAGTTCCCAAGAACTAAAAGATCATCACGAAAATATTAAAGATGTTTTTACTGGTGACTCGAAAACTATTCAAAACGAAATAATTGAATGCATTTCTGATTATTTAAATGATCATGTAAAGAATGAAATAATGAACGAGAGATTCTTAGGATTTTATAATGTCAGCTCCAATAGAACGTCGGAGAATTTATATTCTGTATTGGATCAAATTTTGGACCAATTTGAGTATAAATATAAATTAATAGGGCAATGTTACGATGACTCAAGTGTGATGTCTGGGCATCTAAATGGCCTTAAAAAAAATAAAAGAAAAAGACCCGCAGGCTGTATTTGTCCATTGTCTTGCGCATCGTCTTAACCTTGTAATGCAGCAAAGTCTAAAAAATATTTACGTATACCAACAAGTACAGAAACTCGTTGGTCTTCAAATTCGAAGTTAGCAAATGTTTGTTCAAGACTGGAATAAATTAAAAGACGTCTTTGAATTTATTACAAACTGTGACAAATCTGATGAAAAATCAATCCGGCTTGCGAAAGGATTTTTAGGTGAGATGAACGATTTATGAATTCACGTTCCTGGCATTAGTATTTAATGACAATCACGGACACACTATTTGACGTTCTTCAAAAAAAAATCGCTTGACATTCATGTTTGCATATCCAATATAAAACGTTGTCGTGAGGCGCTCTGTAAAAACAGAAATCAACATTTTTTTAATATCATGTTTGATAAAGCAAATTCTATAACAGAAATAAATCATTACAAACGTGAGCTTGCTGAGCTTTCACCTGAATAAATTAGGGCTAAGTATCAATTTTTATTAAATATAGGACCATATTTTAATGGAAATGACATTAAGATTTCAAGTCTATGAAAAACTTACATTTTTATGTTTTGCAAATATTGCTAAATGTTCTGAATATAGTCTAAATTTTCTGACTGGCCCGTTTAAAAATTTGTTGCAGTTATATAAGGAAATATTTTCAAAAAGTCGACGAATTAAAAATGAGCTTGATCTTACTTTTGCAAATGAGAGTAATTGGAATATATTGCTGCAGGAGCAAGTGAAAAAAATTAATGAAAATAAAGATATTTTTACCGAAGCATATAAACTGTTCTCCCTTATTTTGACAATACTGTCGAGAAGTGCTTCAGTCGAAAGAAGTTTTTCTTGCCTCAACTTACTTCTCTAGGCAATATTTCAATTCAAAACGAATTCCTGGAGGTGGAGGAGATTAGGGCAACTCATCCATTTTATGAGGATGTTATAAATAAATTGGCTGCTATGAAGGATAGGAGAATTGATTTAGTATACAAAATTTAGTCTTAAAAAATATTCTACTCACTTTCACATATAAAAAAATTTTGGAAAAAAATTTTGCGATATTTTCTTATTCTAACAATTAAAAAAAACCCTTAAATTGACATTCCTTGACAAGATGCTTATACCACCGTATTTATTGATGAGACTTGGATTTTTAGTAAAGGTTCGTTTAGAAACAGCTGGCAGGATAACACTATGTCTACAAGTTCTAAAAAAGCTAGTGAAGGTCATCGATATATTGTAGTTCACGCTGGATCAAAGGAAGGATTTATTAAGGGGGCCAGTTTAATATTTAAAAGTGGACTAAAAAGCGGAGATTATCATGACAATATGAACAAGCAAAATTTTGAAAATTGGTTTAATAATCAGCTGGTACCAAATCTTCCTCCAAAAAGTTTGATAGTGATGGACAACGCAAGCTATCATTCTGGCCTTTTAGAGGATATTCCAAGAAAATCATGGACAAAGCAGAGATTGATTGGATGGTTAAAAGAAAAGAACATTGACTTCCCAGAGAGGGCCATGAAGGATGAAATATGGAGCATTGTAGAAAAAAATTGTAACATTGAAAAAACATTCTACCTTGACGAATATGTGAAACCTTTGGGCCACAAAATACTAAGACTTCCTCCATACCATTGTCAATTTAATGCTATTGAAATGGTATGGTCTGAGTGTAAGAGGAAATACGACCAATACATTGCTAGTCTGAAGAGGACACCATCGGAAGTTTTGGTCATGTGGGAAAAAGCGATAAATGAAGTATCTTCAGAGCATTGAAAAAATTATGTCAGCCACACAGAAAGGGTAATCCAAGAAGCTTGGAAGACAATACAGATATGTGATGCTTCAGACATTGCGCCACTTGTAATTAGTACCGACGAAGACAGCAGTGACGATGAAGAATTTAGTTCTGATTCTGAAGACAGTGAAGGGGAGTAGTTTTTATTTTTAAAGTTAGTTAGTTATACATTAATTTCTCTCTTTTAGTTTTTAAAGCAAAGTCTGCATTGTAACATATTCATTTTTAACATACACGCAATAGATCATATCTCTTATTTTGATCTTTAAGTAATCTGTGATTTTTGTTTTTACCTCTTTTTGTTTTTGAAACATTCTGGAGGTAAAGGATTCATCGTTCGTTATTCCCCTTTTCTTAATATTTTTTCAGTATTGTCTGTAATTGAGAATTAAAATAATTTTGATGAAAATGGGTAACTGGCGTCAATTTATTACATTGCAAACAAAGAATAAGACTAAGATGAAAGAATTTATAATAGTAAAGTCTTATTTGCAAAATAATTTTAGTTTTTGAAGTTATAATAGTTATTTTTGTATTAAGTGTGCAAAATGAGGGTTTTTTTATGGCAATGAGAGTGTTAATTTTTTGCCAGCCATTTTCGACAAGTTGCAGCGCTTTCTGTACAGAAAATGCCAATTTTAAATTCGCTTTAGCCAGTGCTGAACGCACCCCTCCTATCTACATCACTGCATACGTTTAGGTTAGGAATCATCGCTGAAATATAAATAATATAAGAAATACGTTATTTGAAACCAGCGTGACGTCATTCCAGAAAGGTAATGCGCCAACTATAGCCATCATTTCTGATACTAAACATAAGAAATATTCTACTTTTAGTTTTTATTTATAGATTTGCTGAAGACGGGGTAGTCTTTCCCACGAAACGTTCAGAAAACTAAAATTTTTTTCTTATTTATTATTTCTTATCAGGTAATTATATTCTTTTAGATTCAAATTTTGTTTGTGGCGAATTACCCAAAAAATAGTTTTAAACCAAGTTTAAAGCAAACACACAATTATAAAATTGAATTCTGTACAAAAAAAATGCACTAAATATATATAAAAATCTTTGAAATTTGCTTTTATTATGCTGTTTGGGAAAATATACGAGGTTATAATCGTTAGCACCCTATTTTTATAATAACAAGGTTATTTATTTATTGTGTTTAAAACGTACATAATTTTCCATGTCTTCTACCAACTAAATAAGAAAAATGTAATTGTATGCGTATATTCTAATTTTTTTCTGAATTGAATGGCGCAAACTATATTTGGCTATCTCTAAAGGGAAAAAAGTTATACGCTTTTCCGCGAGGCCTTACAAAATCGAGAATTTTCCAATTTTCCGAGAGTCGTAAAAGTTCAGCCGTACATCCTAGGACAAAATAAATGTTTTTTTTTCGTTTATTTTATGGCATCATATTATCAAAATACAAGAGTTCTAACCACACTACACCACAACTTGTTACGTTCTGGACGCGCGTTTCGCTAACCAAGTTAGCATCATCAGCAGATGATATAAACTAAAGTAACAACGAACGTAACAAGTTGTGGTGTAGTGTGGTTAGAACTCTTGTATTTTGATCTATCTTCCACCACAGGTTCCAATGTTAGGACTTATCATATTAGTATATAAATGAAGTAAAAAAATCGCTTTATCAAAGAAAAGCTCGAAAAATTTGCGTATATATGTATGAATTTTTTTTAAATAAAATTTTGGCGGAGAAATTTTTTTTGGAAAATGCTTTGAAAATATATGCCTATATAGATATTTTGAGCTGAGGAATGCATTAAACACATTAATATTGACTAGGGATTAATATTTTTCAAGATACGACTAAATTTTCACTTTGAATTTTTTTTTCATATTTTCAAAGGAGATGGTTTCACTCTAGGATAACACGTTTTAAAGTGATTATTTCTTAATAAAATGACGCTAATCGCACCCCGCTATCTGTCTTAGTGTTGGATATATAATTTTTCTCCGAACCATTGGACTTGCTCATTCGCCATTTTTTCACTAAAATCGTCGATATTCTAAACATACTTCTAACAATCATAAAGATTGAAATTTCCACCAGTTATAGACTGATTCTTTCTAAATTGAAGGGTGTAAACCGTATTTGGCTATCTTTAAAGGGAAAAAAGTTGTACGCTTTTCCGCAAGACTTTACAAAATATTACAACCGTACATACTAGGACAAAATAAATGTTCTTTTCGTTTTTTTATGGCATCAAAGTACATAAACGAGGTTTTAACAAAATATATATGTATATAAATGTATGTATGGAATTTTTTTTTTCAACGGAATTTTTTTTTTTTGGAAAATGCTTTGAAAATGTATAACTATATAGGTATTTTGAGCTGAGAAACGCATTAAAGATATTAATATTGACGGGGGATTAATATTTTTCAAGATGCGACTAAATTTTCATTTTGAAATTGTTTTTTTCATATTTTCTAAGGAGATAGCTTCACTCCAGGATAACACGTTTTAAAATGATTATTTTTTAATGAAATAAAGCAAACCGCACCCCGCTATCTATCTGAGTTTTGGATATATGATTTTTTTCCCGAACCTCTGGACTTGCGCTTTCGCCATTTTTTTCACGGAAATCGTCGATATTTTAAAAATACTTCTAACGATCATAAAGATTGAAATTTCCACCGGTTATAGATTGATTCTTTCTAAATTGAAGGGTGTAAACCGTATTTGGCTATCTTTAAAGGGAAAAAAGTTGTACGCTTTTCCGCAAGACCTTACAAAATATTACAACCGTACATACTAGGACAAAATAAATGTTTTTTTCATTTTTTATGGCATCAGATTAGTATACAAACGAAGTTTTTACAAAATCGGTTCTCCATAAAAAAGTTCGAAAATTTTGCATATGGATTTTTTTTTAGGTAAAAGTTTGACGAAGACATTTTTTTTCAAAAATTCTTTAAAAATATATGATTATATAGGTATTTTTAACTGAAGAATACATTAATCACATTAATATTGACAAGGGATTAATATTTCTCAAGATACGACTAAATTTTCACTTCGGAATTTTTTTTTTCATATTTTCTAGGGAGATAGCTTCACTCCAGGATAACACGTTTTAAAATGATTATTTTTTAATGAAATAAAGCAAACCGCACCCCGCTATCTATCTTAGTTTTGGATATATGATTTTTTCCCGAACCTCTGGACTTGCGCTTTCGCCATTTTTTTCACGGAAATCGTCGATATTTTAAAAATATTTCTAACGATCATAAAGATTGAAATTTCCACCGGTTATAGATTGATTCTTTCTAAATTGAAGGGCGTAAACCGTATTTGGCTATCTTTAAAGGGAAAAAAGTTGTACGCTTTTCCGCAAGACCTTACAAAATATTACAACCGTACATACTAGGACAAAATAAATGTTTTTTTCATTTTTTATGGCATCAGATTAGTATACAAACGAAGTTTTAACAAAATCGGTTCTCCATAAAAAAGTTCGAAAATTTTGCATATGGATTTTTTTTTAGGTAAAAGTTTGACGAAGACATTTTTTTTCAAAAATTCTTTAAAAATATATGATTATATAGGTATTTTTAACTGAAGAATACATTAATCACATTAATATTGACAAGGGATTAATATTTCTCAAGATACGACTAAATTTTCACTTCGAATTTTTTTTTTTCATATTTTCTAAGGAGATAGCTTCACTCCAGGATAACACGTTTTAAAATGATTATTTTTTAATGAAATAAAGCAAACCGCACCCCGCTATCTATCTTAGTTTTGGATATATGATTTTTTCCCGAACCTCTGGACTTGCGCTTTCGCCATTTTTTTCACAGAAATCCTCGATATTTTAAAAATACTTCTAACGATCATAAAGATTGAATCCACCGGTTATAGATTGATTCTTTCTAAATTGAAGGGCGTAAACCGTATTTGGCTATCTTTAAAGGGAAAAAAGTGGTACGCTTTTCCGCAAGACCTTACAAAATCGCGAATTTTCCGAGATCCATAAAAGGTCAACTGTACATCCTCGGACAAAATAAATGTTCTTTTCGTTTTTTTATGGCATCAGATTAGTACATAAACGAAGTTTTAACAAAATCGCTTTCCTAAAAAAAAGGCTCGAAAATTTTGAATGTATATAAATGTATGTATGGAATTTTTTTAGGTAAAAGTTCAACGAAAATTTTTTTTTTGGAAAATGCTTTGAAAATGTATAACTATATAAGTATTTGGAGCTGAGAAACGCATTAAACTCATTAATATTGACGGGGGATTAATATTTTTCAAGATTCGACTAAATTTTCACTTTGAAATTGTTTTTTTCGTATTTTCTAAGGAGATAGCTTCACTCCAGGATCACATGTTTTAAAATGATTGTTTCTTAGTACAATAACGCAAACCGCACTCAGCTATCTAGTATCTATCTTATCTAACTTCTAGACTTGCGCATTCGCCATTTTTTCACTAAAATCGTCGATATTTTAAAAATACTTCTAACGATCAAAGATTTGAAATTTTCACCAGTTATAGATTGATTCTTTCTGAACTAAATGGCTCAAACCGTCATTGGCTATCTTTAAAGAGAAAAAAGTTATACGATTTTCGCGAATTTTCCGAGAGCCGTAAAAGTTCAAACAGACATCCTAGGACAAAATAAAATGTTTTTTTAATTTTTGTATAGCATCAGATTAGTATATAAACCAGAGATAAATATATATGGGTGGAGGAGAATGGAAACTGTAGTACTCTCAAATTTGTCAATATCTTAGCGCCATCTGTTAGAATGAGCATAACAGTTACTCTATTATCTACTGTATATTAATTTAATTTTGAATGCGCCTCATTATGCCCATTCTTTTGATTTATGGTTATATGGTCTATCCCGTGTCTTCTAAGAATTGTGGTCATTTTGGTTAAAATGGTTTTTGATGTCCTGTATCTTTAACAATACCACGAGCAATTGCTATTTCAGTACGCTATACGTTTTACAAGGTCATCCTTCTTCTTATTAAATGTTTCCATTGTATATACCTCGCTAAGAATATACGGGGGGTTGAGTCAAAACAAAAATTAAGCTAAGGGGCCATGGATATAAAACAAAGAAGCATATTGTCATGTCAAGCACATAATGCCAGATTATGTGAACCCTAAATAGTGGTTTTATATTAATTTAATTTAGATTAACACTTTCTAAATAACTAAGTGTATGTTTCCGAAGAAGAAATGATTGACATGATCTTTGTGTTAGGAGTAAATGACAAAAACAACCTTGCTGGCATTACGAATTTACAAAAAACGGTTTCTAAAAGAGGAGACAGCCAAAACCAAATAATCCACCACTCTAACATAACAACAAAAGAGGCTTAAAACCATTTTAAAACTTAATATCTAGGAAATATCTGCGGACCAACGAAGTAGGTAATCGTCGTGATAATATGGGTTTCATGAAGTATATATAATCTATATAAGATCCTGAAGATGCAACAATAAAGTAGCGAAACGTCGGCAATTTAAACAAAACACTGTTTTTTTACTGGATCCTAACCCCAAAGAATACACCACTATAACATCACAACAAGAGGATCGTTAACGAAAACCATTTAGAAAGTTAAAAAAATTATTAAAAAAACTAATTATTCAATTTAGCTCAAATTTTGCACAGAAATCAAGTGTTACATAGGAATGCACTGGTAGCATTTTGATATGAATGCAAGATAATAACCATAATACCAACAGAATTTAGACTTTAGTAAAATTGGTCTAAGAAGTTATTCAGGAAAATTACTATCAACATATTGTTTTACAGACTCTTTAATAAAATAAAGGACCTTGATCCTTTCAAAAAGGCTGGCTCTGATGAAATTCCTATTAACAACGATGTTGTCAATCATTGTCTCAGTTTTTATGTATAATTTTTCAGAGATCCATTAATCTAGGTTCGTTTCCTGAATCTTGGAAGTTTTCTACTCTTCTAGAACTACAATGGTATTTCTTTACTTTCACATATACCAAAGCTCCTTGAGGCAATTATGACCGATCATATATTGGAGTCTTTAAAACACTACATTACGAGTATGCAACATGGTTTTTATCGTGGTCATTATTTCAAAACTACTTAGTGACATCGGTTGACACATCGATGTTATTTACACTGACATTTCTAAGGCTTTTGATAATGTTTGCCATCAGCTTCTATTATGGAAATGACAGCAAATTAGTTTTTGTGGAATATATCTTGAGTGGATCAAATCATATTTGTTTAATCGTCGCCAGCAAGTCAACATATGTGGTTCAGTTTCCAGGGAGGTTCTTGTGACATCGGGTGTCCCGCAGGGTTCGCATGTTGGTCCAGTTCTCTTTCTGCTCTTTATAAATGATATAGTTTTTGTTTCGAACTTTCTGAATGTCTTTCTTTTATATGCAGACGACTTAAATATCTTCTCATCAGTGTCATCAGACTCAAATCTCTGCAGTCTGACATTGAAAGGCTCGTCAAATGGTGCAGCACTAATTATCTCTCTCTTAACATCTCGAAATGTAAAGTGCTCCGTTTTTACAAACGTATTAATTCCATACCCTTCACCTACTTCATAGATAACGTTAGTCTAGTTGAAGTTGATAGTTCTTTCACGGACCTAGACGTTATTTTTGATGAAAATCTAACTTTTAATCTACATATTCATAACATTTGACATGATAACAAAAATAACAAAAATAACAGATCGTCGTCGAATTGTGAATGTGTGATCGTAAATTGCTCCGCTTTTTGTCCGTTTTTCTCGAGTAAATATGTGATATTAATGTTCCGTATAGTACTGTTGTGTGTGTAAAATTATCAAGAATATTTTAATCTATATTTCGTAAAAATCCGCCGAGAAGTGTGCAAACAATATTGTAAAAACAAAGAAACTACACGATTTACTATAAACTTTAAACTAAAAGAGGAGTTTCTTTGTTCATTTCTTTTGTTGGAATCTTAAATATGGTTGATATTGGGTGATGAATTAAAAGAAGTAAGGGAGTGTGAAAATAAACTCCTAAAACTAAAATCATCGAGTGAACTAGAATCATTTTTAATGCAGAAGATTGATGATTTAAGAAGGTCAAATAGTGAATTTGTAATAAGCATACAAACTTTAGAGAAATCCAATCAAGTCAGTACAGAGCAATGTGCTAAAATAAATATGGAACTGAATGAACTTAAGGAAACAAATGCTGAGATGTTAAGTTCTATCCAGGTTTTGGAAAGTGACAATCTAGTCTACAAGAAAGAGGTTATGAAATTGAAATCTGATCTTTGCCAGAAACCTTTCCAAGATAACAATATGCTAATTGATAGATATTTAGGCAGTAAGTTTAATATTTCAGCGATTGTTAAAACTAAGGCATTGATAGATAAGGTAGAGGGGAGTGTCTTGGAGTTGACAAAGTATTTTTCTACAAAAGATTTTGTAATTGCGACAAATATGTGACAAATATTCTAAGAGGCCTAAGAATAGAAGAAAAGACAATTGAAAATCTTAAAGATGTTAATAAACACACAAATCTAATACTGTTCTCAGTGCCATTGTGGAACAATAATGGCCTGATCAATATGTACAGGGTGATCAGTTAAGGGTAGCGAGCGGCCATATCTCATAAAATATTGGTCGTATAGATTTGAGAAAAAAAATCGTTATAAAAGTCGCCAAGAGAAATTGCTGAAAATTATTTTCGAGTTTGTCAAACGTCCGCTAGAGGGCGTAACAACCAACACCAAGTAGAAAAATGGGGTTTTTATAGAATTTTGCCTAATGAAAATATATCGATGATATTATTTTCATATTTAGTGACCATTTCCCTACACTTTTTGTCTAAAATGTTTAGTTCTATATATCAAAATAAAGCGGTGGGGGAAGTTCAATTGTTTTTTTAAACAAACCAAGATGTCTCCCGTTTCTTTTGATCGATTTTAGCAAACTTAAGCTCATATGAAAGAGCATAACTTGCACTACAAAACGCTTATTTGGTTTTGAATTTTTGACTTTTGCTGGCGTCGCTAGATGGCGTTAACTGAATTAGTAGCATATTTTTTAGTTTTTTTCAAAAAAAAAACGTAGTGGTATATTCATTTTTACATATTTTAAAAGGGGATAAATTTCTCTATAATTTATTGAAAATAATTTATTATTTATTTTTTTGAACCGTTGATATTGACCAAAATATTATTTTATTTTATTAAAAAATGGCACGCCACTGCTTTTTGTCAAAATAAAAATCATTTTCGTAATCACTTATTAGTTGCTAACAAAAAGAACCTCTTGACTTTTTTTCGTTAGACGAACGGTTTTGGATTGAAAAAATAAGATGTTTAACAATGATAACTATAAGGTTCAAAATTATTTTTAAATATTACATCTCACAATAATAAAATTATTACCTATTATTTTTATCATTAATAATCATTTAATTAGCGAGAGAATGCTTTAGTTCATAATTTATTATTAATAATTATTATTATTTCATAAATTAAATTAAAAATCAAACTTAACTAACATCGCATTTAAGCGAAGCAGGCCATGATCTACGTTAAGAAACAAAACACCAAATTGTCAATCACGTTGATATTGATTTTGATAGTTCCTGTTATTGACTTGACTAATTTAATGTTATGTAAAAAGTATTTTTACAACAAATCATGCCTTTTACGAATGAAGAAGCCTTTGATATGTTGAGAATTTATTTTCAATGTTTTGAAAATGCGGCGATTGCTTCTAGGCAGTATGCACTGCATTATCCCCTCCGAAGACACCATTCGAGAATGGTTTTTCATCGTTTAGCCTTACGTTTAAGGCAACATGGCCAAGTGCAACCAACTCCAACTTTGAGAAGAAATCGTAGAGTAAGAAGAGAAGATAACATTATAAATGTGTTGGCTTATATTCATGCAGACCCCCATTTAAGCATAAGAGAGATCTCCAGAGATTTAGGAATATCCTATGGCTCAGTGCAAAAAATATTAATGGATTTTTAAATGCATCCATATCACATCGTGATTCATCAAGCCCTAAATGACACTGACTTTGAACGTAGGGTCGATTACTGCTACTGGCTTAGAAAATTCATTAGGGAAAACCATCATATTTTGTCACAAATACTGTGGTCAAAAGAAACGGGAGACATCTTGGTTTGTTTGGAAAAACAATTGAACTTCCCCCACCGCTTTATTTTGATATATAGAACAAAACATTTTAGACAAAAACTGTAGGGAAATGGTCACTAAATATGAAAATTATATCATCGATATATTTTCATTAGGCAAAATTCTATAAAAACCCCATTTTTCTACTTGGTGTTGGTTGTTACTCCCTCTAGCGGACGTTTGACAAACTCGAAAATAATTTTCAGCAATTTCTCTTGGCGACTTTTATTATGATTTTTTTTTTCTCAAATCTATACGACCAATATCTTATGAGATATGGCCGCTCGCTACCCTTAACTGATCACCCTGTACATTAATGAATATAACAAATTAATGTACAGCAGAATCTATGGAGAAGAGCTTATTAATAATAATGGGCGATATTTTCATATTAATGCTGTTATAGGTTCTGCAATTTTCAGTTTTATAAATAGTTTGTACATTAAACACATTGGTAAAATAAGAGTAGCCCAAAAATTACAAAAGATTATCAATACTTATGCAGGCTCCTTGTTGAGTGTGTCTAATTTGTCTACTTCTCTAGCTGAAATTGGCCCTAATGGCAGTGCAATAATGATCGGTCCTCCTAAAGAGACTGCTTTGAATTTTCGGCAAATACGGTGCTCAATGATGATAACGTAGACAACCTATTTATAGCATATCAAAAGTGTAGGGGTATTAAGACGAAGTTAGATAGGCTAAAAAATAACTTTTTGAATTGTGACCATGACATTGTAGCCCTGACTGAAACGTGGTTAAATGAGTCGGTTTTTGACTCTGAGTTTTGTCCTATAAATTGGAGTGTTTTTAGAAAGGACAGAAATTCAACTATGATGGGAAAATCGCAGGGCGTTGGTGTACTTCTTGCTATAAAAGAAAGGTATGCAGCTGTAGAAGTTAACATGTTCGACATCGATTACGAGGCCATATGTGTAAAAGTATCTATGGGTGTCCATAAGTGTATAGAGGTGGTGATTCTATGTGTATTTTGTGCCTAATTCTACTGTGGATTTATATTCTCCCTTTTTGCGATACCCTGGAATCATTTATGTTTTAGTAAGGCATGTTTGATACTGGGCGACTTTAATATTCCAGGTTACGTTGATGAGCGGGCGTCCAGCGACATTCTTGTTAGTTTTCGGAGTGTTTTGGTTTTTAATACTATGCAGCAAATAAATGATATTAGAAATGCGAATAATGTTATTCTAGACTTTGTGATTTCTACATTTGAGAATGTCTCAGTTCTTGTTGACGGTGATTCTCTGTTGCCTCTTGATCCACACCAGTGGCGGCTCGTCAGGGTAGGCAAGGTAGGCGCCGCCTACCCTTGAATAATCGTGCCTAAATACTGCCCAAAAAATCTAATATCTCATATCAATTAAACAATATTTAACCGTTTAACATCACAAAATATACAAAACTTTCGAAAAGACCCGTGCGTTTCCCTTAGAAATTCCTAACATTTAAATAAACATCGATTACATGCGAAACCTATGTACGTTTAGAGGCGATATATCCCAACCGCCTAAATTTAGATGTTCTCTACGGCAGCCAGCCAGCCCACGAAAACGCACATCGCCGACGACCAGCGACCGACATACAGAGAAAATCACGCGAAATAAACTACTACAGTAGGCGAAACGATCGTCCGCCTTCGGCAAATATTTGACGTCTTCGCATTGGATTCCAATATTGTTCATCTGGCAGTGTTGCCAAATTCTCGAATTTTCACCTGAACTGCTTTACGTTTTTAGAAAATATGCATATGCATAAGGCTACCAACTTTTTCATTTACGAATGCGGGACACTTTTAGTATGCGTTGTAGGCGCATTAACCATATTCTAAAATTCTTTATTTTCAGCATTAATTTTTTAATTAATTAAATTGATTATCCGAACATTCTGTTATATACTAAAGCAAAAAAATTAAAGACATTAAACATAAATGTTAGGTTAGGTGAGGTTTTTTTAATAATAATAAAATGAAACATGTTTCTACACTTTGGTGTTTTTTTTTAATTAAGGCTTATTTATAACACATAATTTAGTTTAATCAAATCTTCTTAAAATGGTACTTCTCTGTATTATTAAACCGATAAACATGGGAACTTAGAATATGATTTGTTGCAATTCGGGAATTGCGGGACATAATTAGAGAATGCGGGACGATTTCTAACCTTATTTGTAACGCGGGACCTTAAAAGATAATCCGGGACTGTCCCGCAGAATGCGGGACGGTTGGCAGCCTTACATATGCAAACATTGCAAACCATAAAAAAAAATAAAATAAGCAGTTTCAATGTTGTTAGGGTGGTTTTGAAAGGGTTTTTTAAACAAATTCTAGGTACATCTCAATTCCGGTCAAGTGATTTGAAATTTTGTCAATTACATTCTGACCGCTCTCGTTTTCTGATATCGATCAATAAATAAAAACATTGGACGGTGATACGTGTGTGTTTTTTTGACTATTATTTTACGACCGCGTCTAGTTTTTCTGTGCTTTAATTTGTGATTTTGGTTGTTTATCGGCATTGGCCAGAAGAAAAACGAAGAAATCCTGATAAACGGATAAGTATTTTTGTTTTATTTGTTTCTAATAGACATATTTAGGTATTAAATATTTTGCTTTTAAGTGTAGTTTCGCTAGTTTTAGGGGTTGGACGGTTCATATTCGATGAATTTACCGTCGCATCGACCGTAGGTTAAGTGCGTTTTTTCCGGTTTGTTCTATTTTATATAGGTACATTACGTTGCTTTGTTTTTTTTTTAATGGATTTTTAAAAAGTCATGGCGAATAATCCGGTGCATGATATTGTTTGCTCTTTGTGCGAGACACCATTTTCGCGTCTAAACGAAAACGATCGAAAAGATGTTATTTATTTTGGCCGCCCCACGCCACTTCTCAATATTTTAAAGCCTGATAAAAAACAGAGCCAAACTTTTTCACGATCGTTTAAAGCTCAATGGTACGAAAGTCATCAGTGGATATGTGGTAGCTATTTTAAACAAAATTTGTTTTGTTGGCCATGTTTACTTTTGGCAAAAGGCAGAAACAATACTTGGGTGCGTCAGGGATTTTCTGATTTGAAAAATTTATCTGCGGCCATAAAAAAACACGAATCATCGAAAGAACATTTAAGCAGTTATCTTAGTTTAAAGCGGTTAGAAAAAAACAGTAGCACTATACAGGATGCGCTACAATTACAATCTTCTTTGTCTCTTAAATTATATAATGAGGAGGTGAGAAAAAACAGACTTCTAATGAGCTATTTGGTCGATGTTACGTGTCACCTAGCAAAGCAAGAATTATCTTTCAGAGGCCATAATGAAAAAAGCGATTCCGTTAGTGCGGGAAATTTTCGGGAAACTTTTAATCTGTTAATTAAACGTGATAACGAAATACAACAACATTTAAAAAAAATTGGAAATATTTTTTCTGGTTTATCAAAAACTATCCAGAATGATTTGATATCCTGTATTTCCGATTACCTTGCAGATACAATTCATAGGGAGATAAAAGAGTCGTTGTTTTTTGCAGTGCAAGCTGACGATACTACGGATATTTCTGAGAAGTCCCAATGTGCGATTTCAATTCGGTACGTTAATAAATACGGTGAAATCAAAGAAAGTTTCTTGGGTTTTCATGACGTTAGCGAAGACAGAACAGCGGACGCAATGTATGGATTAATTGTTACAGTCATAGGCAATTTCGATTATAAAACAAAATTAGTTGGGCAATGCTACGATGGTGCTAGTGTGATGGCAGGTTCATTGAATGGTTTGCAAAAAAAAGTTAAAGATGATGCTCCTTTTGCTTTGTTTACGCATTGTAGTGCGCACAGATTGAATTTGGTTTTACAAACTGGTTCAAAAAATATAAAAAATTGCCGAATTTTTTTCGCAAGTGCGTCCTCGATTCCCGGATTTTTTCATCAGTCTGCAAAACGGACATTTACTTTAGATTCGACGATAGGAAAGAGGATTTCTTCCAGTTCAGACACCAGGTGGGCTTCCCGTTCTAAAATCATTCAAATCTTGCACTCTGAATGGGAAGGCCTAGAATTAGTTTTTTCTAAAATTATTGACGACCAATCATCATCGGCTGAGTCAATAAACGGGGCCAAGGGATATCTTAAATTTATGAACGATTTAGAATTTTCGTTTCTTACCGCTGTGTATAAACATATTTTTGACATAACTGACCCCCTTTTCAACATTCTACAGAAACAAACATTGGACATCACCTATTGTAAAAAGCAAATATTTATGGCAAGAGATCGTATCAAGTTATTGAGAAATGAGACAATGTTTAATACAATAGTTGAACAAGCCCAAACAAGGATTTTTAATAATAGGGACTCAGGGCAATTGTCAAAAAGAATTAAGTTATCGGACACCATTAAAGGCGATGAGCAAAGTTCTTTACGCATTTTATTTTATGAGATAATTGACAATATTGTGACTCAAATAGAAGTTAGGTTTGCAGATATGTCTCAGTTATTATATTTTTCTTTAGCGGATTCCTCAAAATTCGAAGAATATAGCAAAAATTTTCCGCTTGAATTTGTGACGAATGTGACCAACTTTTATAAAAATTTCTTTGACAAACAAAAATTAATTAATGAGCTTAGTGTAATATATCTCGATGAACAATTTGCATTGTTGAGCGTCGAGGCAATTTTAAAACATTTCGTAAAAAATGAACTTCAAGAAATATTTCCTGAAAGTTACAAACTTTTTGCGTTAATTGCTACCATTCCTATTACAAGTACCTCAGTGGAAAGACATTTCTCTTGTTTAAAGCGAATAAAAACGTATTCTTGCAATACAATAAAAAATGAACGTTTATCGTCACTTGCGCTAATTTCAATAGAAAAAGAGTTGTTCTGCTCCTTACAGAAGGCTGATAACTTTACGGATGTCATAATAAGTAAATTCGCCCTTTTAAAAGATAGGCGGATAAATTTAATTTATAAAACTTAGTTGTCAGCTAAGTGTGTACGCGGCTTAACGTTTTCTTATAACGTCATTATTCTTGAAATTATTGTGGTTGTCGCCTACCCTAGCCTAAACACCACGAGCCGCCACTGATCCACACCATCCTGGATTGGTTATAGAATTGCCCAATAAATTACCCAGAAATTATTGCAAACAGGTTTCGAATAGTAAATACAACTGACTATTTAAAAATATACAATCTGTTTAGGAATCAAAATTGGGATGGCTTAAAAACTTTTAATGATGTTAATTTAGCTGTGAATTATTTTTACAAAATAGTATTTGATATATTTGGAAAGTGTGTTCCACTGGCGACACAAATAGATAGAAAATATCCTGTTTGGTTCAATAGTCAAATTATGAAGCAAATTAAACTTAAAGAAAAATATCTAAAAAAACTTAAAAAGTCTAAATCAAATTTCTCGAGAACCAAATATTATTCTTCTAGGAGACTTATCAAAACCATGATTAAATCAGCTCATGATGAATACATAAACAAAGTTCAGATTAGTTTAAAAGAAAATCCTAAATTTTTTTGGTCTTATGATGATCTATAATGATGAACATGTTAGAGGCACAAAGGATATATCTGATGTATGTATAATAGTAGAAATATATAATTTCTGCAGGTGCAAAACGGCCTACAAGATATATCTGATGTCATCAGTTTTTGTGGATGATTTTGAACCTGCATGTGAGTTATCTGGAATTATGTCACACTTTTGTGAAAATGAAATTTTGTATGCCTGTAAAAAAATGAAAAGTAATAGGTCAATTGGGGTGAATGGAGTACCATGGTATATAATAAAGGGTTGTGAGCTCTTGTTGGAACCACTGAGTCTGATTTTTAATCTTGTTCTAAGGACTTCGGTGTATCCTAGTAAATGGAAAGTTAGTAAGGTAATTCCAATATATAAAAGTGGGCCTAGAGATCAAATTAAAAACTACCGACCCATTAGTATAATTTGCTCGGTCTCAAAAGTATTTGAAATAATAATATTTAATAGAATTTATCAGGAAATTGTGCATAGAATAAATTAATCGCAACATGGATTTTTACCTAGAAAGTCTACCTTTATAAATTTATCCACTTTCACACAATATGTCCATGAGTCATTAAAACGCAGAGCACAAGTTGATGTTATATATACTGATATGGAAAAGGCTTTTGATAAGGTTAGACACTGCATTCTAATTAGGGCACTGAAAAAAATTGATGTGACTGAAAACCTTATCAAATTGATACAATCTTATTTGGTAGGACGTGAACAGTATGTGGAAGTCAACGGGTGCAAATCCATTACTTATAAAAGCACTTCTGGAGTTCCTCAAGGGTCTAATCTTGGACCATTACTCTTTTTAATAGCTAGGATGTCTTTGGAGGTCCGTCGCATTAGAATATGTCTGTTCACACTATTTAAAATATTGAAAGGCGACATTGAACACCCAGCCTTACTCGGTCAGCTTCCATTTGCAAAGTATTTTATCTTGATTTTCCTAGGACTAATATTTACAAAAAGTCGCATATATATCAGATGTGCTATTATTTCAATGAGTATGCTAATAACATAGACGTTGATATCACAAGTTTCAGTCAGTTCAAGAAAAAGATTGATCTGAGATTAAATAGTGTAAATAATTCATAAATGTTGTGTATTATTCTGTTTTTTTGCTGTTTTTCTGTTATTTGGTTGTTATGTGTTAGAATCACTGCAGTCAAGGTTTCTTGTTTGTTTCTTATTTTCTCTTTTAAACATATTTACATTATACTATTGGGGTTAAATTTAGTAGTATAAGGACATTTGCTGCAATGTTAGTTGTAAGCTAGTTTAAGTGTCTGTAATTGGCATAAGCTGTAGATACTTTATGAAATAAATAAATAAACATTGTACTTAAGGGTTTTAGACTGCTGGGTTTTATTAAGCGACACACGAAACATGTAACTGATGCCAAAGCAATTGGGTGTCTCTATAACTCATTGCTTCGTAGCGTTCTAGAATATTGTTGCATAATATGGAGTCCATCATACCAGTGTCACATCGACAGAATTAAAAGGGTGCAAAATAGGTTTTGAAAATATCTTTTACATAAATTTTATTTCCCACATCAAGGTCTGATGGGGGATCGGTCCCAGCAGTCTCTTTTAGTTCCTATTAGAAGAAAAGACAATCACAGCTGTTTGTTGAAAGGTACCACCGGACAAATTATGGGTTTAGTGCATTTGTTGACCGACTAGTTTACAATTACAATCTTCACTTCTCTGAAGTTGACATTTTCAGACTAAAAACTTTGCACCTAAAAAGGCAGTTAACCAGATTGGTTTTGTGATCTTCTTAGCCCATATTGATGTTCGTTTTTGTTTATGTAGTTGCGTAGTTTTAACATTATTCATTTTTCTTCAGAAATTGAAAATCTTTCTCCTCGTTGGTAATTTACATATATAGTGTGACTACATTCTGAACTAAATTGGGCCCCACTTCACTATTCGTAACAAATCATAAAGAGGGAAAGTTCCAGGTAAAGGGAATTTATCGATTTTTTTGACTTCTATCGATGGCCATCTTACATAGTTTTTGAATGCATCATTTCAGCTTATGAAACATTGAATATTTCAGCAAATAGCAAATTTAGGTTTAGATTATACTTAATAAAACTAAAAGGGCATTAAAAGATACTTTCAACATGAACGTAATATACAGGATGTACCATTTGAAATTTTTGAGAAAATTTATTTATTTTTGTTTTAACTCACCTCCTATATTTATAGCGAGGTATGTAGAATAGAAATATTGAATAAGCAAAAGGACGATCTTGTAAAATTTGCGGTAAGTGAAATAGCAATTATTCGTGATATTGTCAAAGATACAGGACATCAAAAATATTAACCACAATGTGGCTACATTTCTTAGAATACTCGGTAAAGATCGGGCAAAATGAGGAACATTTAAAAATTAAATAATATACAGGCTGTCTCGTTTAAAAAATACAAGTTTGGTTCACCACAAAATTGTGTCCCTCGTTAGCCTTTACGACTTTTGCCTCAATATTTTTCCTTCCCTTAAATACAGGAGACACAGAGCTTTAACATACTATTTGGACACCTCGTATAAACAAACATAAAACATATATTGTCTCTATATAACTCATGTATTTTTCATAAAGCAATAATGTTTGAATAATGTTTATTGTATGTGGCCATTAAGTGATCTGGTGTTTTATTCATGTGATCTTTGAAGAAAACAATATAATTTAATGCTGTTAAAATTAAAAACGAGATAAGTGGATTAGATCAACCCAACGCACCTTAATAACTGGTGTAAGCGAATTCCGAGATGCCGGTCTCTTAAAGTCAAGAACGTAACCTTCTCGTTCGGTTGCCCAATTGAATTGTTGACGTACGCGTAATTTTTTAAGGAGACTTGACCAAGTTTGTGTTTGTGCATGTTTAAAATTTACAACCTTTCATGTATAACAAGTGTATAGTGATTAATTAAAATTAGTATAGAAAAAGTAACCACAAAACATACTAAAATAAGCGACAATTTACCAATTTTTTTTTTTAAATTCTTGATATTATAGCGAATCAAATAGAGGTTAGGTTTTGTGACATAGAAAATCTACATTTCTTTGATCTCGTAAATATTTCAAAATTCTCCATCTTTGCAAAAGAATGTCCTCATGAGCTTTTAAAAAATGTTCTTCTAATGTGCTTCACCATTTTCTAATACCACGAGCCGGCCTTGTTGCCTATTTATGTTAAAACAAACTGACCAATGCTTGATCTATGCTTATAATCTATTAAGTTAATGGTATAGACCAGGGGTGCTCAAACTTGAACTGCTGGCGATCTACCTCAATATTTTTAGACTACTTACGATCGACTCGGAGAGGCGGCAAGTATGTGTGATGCAGGGTTGTCGTACATACACGATACATACACCCTACCTACCTACCTACCTACCTAGGTAGGGTGTACCGTAGCATATATAGATATTAGCTTTCCGCACAATATACGTTATTTTAGTCAAGGTTTGGGTTAGATTTAGTTAGGTTCTTCTCTACAAGATCAATGAAAAAACTCATAGTTATTCAAAATTGCGAGTTTATTGGTTGTTACAAAACAAAAGAGTTACATATGGTGTTAAACTTAACTAAGGAGTGACTTTGCATGTTGAAGCGTGGCACTGCATGTCCTCAGCATACTTTTCATAAGATGGTACGTAACCACTGAGTGCTAATCGCAAGCATGATAACATATGATCGTCAGTTAGTCGATTGCGATATTATGACTTAATTATCTTCATTTCAGAAAATGCAGACTCGCACAAGTAAGTTGACTCAAACATTGCTGTCAGTTGAAGGGCGATTTGCCTTAGATTCGGATATTTATCTTCAGATGCTGTAGCTTTGAGATGTATATCTGATATAATCTGCACCAACTCATTTTCAACAGAACATGAGTTCATATCAAACTGACTTGCTATTTCAGTACCTAATTCCTCAATGTTTTTACATGAAAAAGGATAACTTATAAATGATGCTGCATTTGCCAATTTGCTACAATCATAAAAACGCATTTCGAATTGTCCCAAAATATTTGATAATTTACCCTCATACGTATCATAATTCAACTGACGAATCCTTGCTTTCAAAGATGGAAAATGTTTCAGATCCTTTCTTTTCAGTAGATCTATCATAAGTTGCAATTTACTTTTGAATGCGTTTACTGCCCTAATCGTCTCAATAACAGTTTTTCCTTTACCTTGAAGCTCCAAGTTAATGGTGTTTAAGTGCATTGTGATGTCAGTCAAAAATGCCAAATCAGTCAGCCATTTTTCGTTTTTCAACATCTGAGTGTCATCACCTCTTTCGTCTAGAAAAGCTGTTATTTCGGGCAATAATTCTTGAAACCTTTCTAGGAATTTTCCGCGACTCAACCACCTGACGTCCGTGTGAAGAACTAAATCAGTGTGTTCAGCTGACTCCCTATTTTCCAACTGCAACTTAAAGAGCCGCCGTTGCAAGCTACGTGCACGGATGGAATTGACAATTTTTGTTGCAATGGCCATAATTTCCTCCGTGTTTAACACTTTTGGACACAAAACTTGTTGATGTATAATAATGCAATGTATTGAAAAAAAATGAAGGGAAATCTTCATTAGCTCGACACAATGCCACAAAACCGTTTTTGTTTCTAGTCATTGCTGGTGCTCCATCGGTTGTAATGCACACTAATGTATATATCGGTAGCTTGTAGTGTTTTACAAAATTGAAGAAAACGTTATATATATCTTCGCCACGGGTCTCTTTAGAGGAATGATTGTCAAAAATTCTTCCTTAGCCAACATGTCATTGAATACCATCCGAATAAAAATACACAGCTGGGCAGTGTCTGTCATATCGGTGGATTCGTCGAACTGTAAAGAAAAGTATGATATCATTTTTTAGTTTATCTGCCATGTCCTCACTCATGACTTCAATACGCCTTGTGACAGTCGGACGAGATAACTGAAGTTCTCTAATAGCAGACATCATTTTTGTTTTATTTTTAAAATCTCCAAATAAAGTCTCACCCGCTTCAACAAATGCTTCCTTCACAACCGATCCATCTTCGAATGGTTTCTTGTGTTTCGCAAATATATGAGATATTTTAAAAATGACGCGATTGTAGCAGCTTTTGATTGTTTGGCTGGTCTTGTGAACATGGTTTGTTCTTTTTTCAAACAAGATATCAAATCACGTACTTTTCGTTTTCTTAATTCACTCTGTGGCGGAAAATCCTTTTCATAGTTTTTATGAACCGTTTTATGATGCCTCTCTAAGTTACCACGCTTAGGTATTACAACTGACGCACGACAAATAAGACAAATGCACTTATCCTTCACCATACAAAACAAAAAATTCTTCCACTCATTTTGTATTATTTAACAATAAACTTTGTATCGACGTAGTATTGCCAAGTTGCAATTCAGAATGACTCCAATTCCTGCAGGCGCAACATTTATATCGGCGTGAACGAAAGTCTCGAATGTTTTCGTCAAACGCGCCGCTCGAAATGTCTAGAAAAGCGGCAAGAATAAAAAACGCGGCTTTTCTTTGACAAATACCGCGCGTTCCTTTGATAAAGTCGCCTTTTGCCGCTAGCAGAGTGTTATTTTATTACGTAATAAATTTTTGTAGTTTAGTTAAGTACTTACTTATTAAAAAAATTTGTCTTCTCGAGATCTACTCAAAAAGCACTCGCGATCGACCGTTTGAGCACCCCTGGTATAGACACTACGCCTACGCAGTTGCCATGATTTCGACAATTAAAGTGTCAACAATGTTACGTCAGTTATAAAGTTCGTACAGTGCTAAAAATGGAAACCGTTTTTCAATCGAATCTGCGTACACAAATTATGTCAAAGTTGGTATTTGCGGACACTTTTGGTATTAGTAGTACCATGTATGTTACAAATCATGTTTTGAATGACGGTACTGGCATTAAAGCGAACTCCTGGAAAATAGACCAACAGGAAATTTCAAAATACTGCAAATTTTACACGCTTGAACTAGGATTAAAAATCTTATCTAAATCAAGAAAACGATACAGATATGCAAAAAGCCATTGTTTCTGCAAAATACGCTCTGTTTCCTGTAATAAAATATCATGGTTCTATTATAATTGAGACATAAAATGCCCACTGATAGTATTTCGAAGAAGGGGAATAATTTTTCCGTGAACAATTTCTATTTCACTTGTTGCAAACAAGATATCAAATCACGTACTTTTCGTTTTCTTAATTCACTCTGTGGCGGAAAATCCTTTTCATAGTTTTTATGAACCGTTTTATGATGCCTCTCTAAGTTACCACGCTTAGGTATTACAACTGACGCACGACAAATAAGACAAATGCCCTTATCCTTCACCATACAAAACAAAAAATTCTTCCACTCATTTTGTACTATTTAATAATAAACTTTGGATCGACGTAGTATTGCCAAGTTGCAATTCAGAATGACTCCAATTCCTGCAGGCGCAACATTTATATCGGCGTGAACGAAAGTCTCGAATGTTCCTGTCAAACGCGCCGCTCAAAAATTCTAGAAAAAGTCGCAAATTTTACAAGATCAGGGTGTCTGAAAGGTTCTACTATTATTACTTAAATGAAACCCTATCTCGAATTTTAGCATATTTTGGAGACATTTGAAAGATAAAAATTTCTGCGCCAACCGGAGGTCTTTAAGTATAAAACGCAATCGTTTCGAATAGTAGCACTGATGTGGGTATGGGTAATCCGAGAGATGACCAAATTATAAAACGGACATACATTTCAGCCCTACAACTTTCACAGTTGTACATGAACTTAAGAAAGATGACCCAGATTACAGTTTTGTGAAGAAATATTACATTTAACTGCAAAGCAACTAAATTACTTGTATCATTCATGTTTTAGTGATGAAACAACTTTTTTTTGAAAGGCACAGTCAATAGATATAACTGTCGTTTCTAGAGTGATGAAAATCCTCACTCAAAAACTTTACGTTTGAGTTAGAATTATGAATGAAATGAAATATTTATTAATTAAAACTTTTATTGAACTTCTTGCGATTGTTGGAAGAAAGTGTTATACCTGCAATTGCAATAACTAATGAAAATGACGATATTGGCTATAACCTAGTTTCTCAGCAGGATTATTTTTTTATTTTCACGTCTGAGAGTATCTTCATAATTAATTTCCTGCAAGCTGGATTGGACGTCGTGGAGATGTTGAATGACTAGCACAGTCGCCGGACCTTGCTCCAGTTGATTTTTTTTGGGTTTACTTAAAACCCAATAATTTACAAGAATTACAACAAAAATTACTGATGTTTGCTTTAGTGTGACAACTAAAACGCTCCAAAACGTTAGAAGGGAAATTAAAGTAGGCTGTATTATTGTAAAGAAGTTAAAGGTGGTCATTTTCAACATCTTATAAAATAAAATTAGAAGTAACAGTTTCAACTCTACGACTAGATTTAATGGAGTCAGTTACTTTGTGACAGTACATTTTAACAAATTAAAGGAAACACAAATTTTACTTTGTCAACTGTCAATTAGTTTATTTTTGAACTAGGCGTGACGGCAGTTTCGTACTACTAGTTCAGGGTGTCCGGATTTGGTTGCAAAAGCAGGGTATCTCGCTTATTTTCAAAGATAGAACCTTGCGGTTTTCACGAACCTGAGCTAATTTTTGTGAAACTCATGAAGCCGTAAACAAAATTTTCATAGTCTTCTTCGTTTATGAGATACAGAGCGAAATAGAAAATTTTGCATTTTGGGATCCCCCTCGTATCTCGGTTATCCTTTAACTTAACGCAAAGGGAAAAATTGCTGCTTATGCAGTTTTTTACTCTGGATCCAGTCATATTTTTCATTTGAGTTGTTATTTTTTAGATATGACCCAAAGTTGTGTTTTTTTAAATGGGACACCCTGTATATTTGTCCAGAAATTGATTTGTCCTTTTAAAAGCTTCTTAAAAATATATAATAGTATGGGTCTATTTTAATAAGCAACAACAAAAATCCTAATTTTTATAATTATCATCCCAAATTTTGCAGTAGGCCATGCAAAACAATGCTGTCTTTTATTTAAAGTCGTTAACAATATCTACATCCTAACAATAAATCAAAATAAATATGTAATTAAAACTATTTATCAAAATATGTATTGATAATTTCGCACCAAAAAAGTACCACCTACCTAGATTTATATAACACAAGAACAAAACAGTAATAAATTATTATGTAACAAGCCTTTCAGCAAAAATCAACTGTCGTATAAGAACTACAGTAACCAAGGAAATCAAAAGAACTGTTCAAACTGATTTCCATTTTGTTCTATGCATGCTTCGCACAATTTTCGTATTCGTTTTAGGGAATTAAGCAAAATAACGGGATTTGATTTTGTAAATAGCGAAAATTTTCTCTTATGGCATTTCCTAAATCTTGGACATTATCATAGTGGTCTTTGTAAATTCTATTTTCCAGATATCCCCATAGAAAAAAATCTAAAATCGACAAATCTTGGGACCTAGGAGGCCATCTTATAGGTCCACTTGTTCCGATCCATTGATTGGTAAAATTCTTGTCCAGAAATAATCTCGTCATTCCATAATTGTGTGCAGGAGCCCCGTCCTCTTGAAAATAAATTTCGTTAATTTGCGCTAGAGGAACATCGTCAAGTAATTCAGGTATAGCTGCCTCTAAAATTTCTATATAGCGATTGGCTGTTAGATTTCCCTCAAATATATAAGATTTTATATGTGTTCCTAATATGAAGCAGGACACATTTAGACCAAACCTGCCCTGCTGTCTTCTGGGAAATATTTGGTGTTGATTTTCCTGGGACCAGAATTACTGAAATGTGCTTCGTCTGACCATATAACCTTCCTTTCAAAATCTCTAACCATATCGCATCTTTCTCGAAACCAATTGCAGAAGACTACCCGACGCTCTGCATCCCCTGGCTGTAAGTGCTGCACGAGCATAAATTTGTATGGGTGGTATTTGTGCTTTTTTAGAATTTCTTGAACTCTAGTTTTTGGAATCCCTATGCTCTTTTCACTAGCCCTACAAGAGTTTTTAGGGTAAGTTTCTGCATTAGCCAAAACCGTAATTTCCTCAGCCTCCCGATTTTCTTTATTATATGTTTTCGTACGAGGTTTGATAAATGATCCGTGATTAAGCAAATTCTTTTTTATCCGATAAAAAGTGGATATATTAGGTTGCCTCCTTTCTGGATATCTAAATAAAAATTAAGCAATAGTATTTCAACATACCTACTATTTACCTGTTAAAATACATCTCAGAAGCCGCTTCAACATTTTCATTACTTAATATAAAACAAGCTAACATATCGTACTTTTCATAATGTTCGAAAGTTTGGTTTTCTTCCATAATAATACAAATATATTTTTACACAATAAATAAATACAAAAAACTAGCGCTATATTTTATATACGGGTACAAAATTGGGAAATGTCATTTGCTTCCAAGAAAACAAAAGAAAACGGCATCGTTTTGCATGGCCTACTGCAAAATTTGGGATGATAATTATAAAAATTAGGATTTTTGTGGTTGTTTATTAAAATAGACCCACACTATTATATATTTTTGAGAAGCTTTTAAAAGGACAAATCAATTTCTGGACAAATATACAGGGTGTCCCATTTAAAAAAACACAACTTTGGGTCATATCTAAAAAAAAATTTCTATTTTGCCCTGTATCTCATAAACGAAGAAGGCTATGAAAATTTTGTTTACGGCTTCATGAGTTTCACAAAAAATTAGCTCAGGTTCGTGAAAACCGCAAGGTTCTATCTTTAAAAATAAGCGAGATACCCTGCTTTTGCAACCAAATCCGGACACCCTGTACATATTTGAAATCA
Organism: Kuschelorhynchus macadamiae; assembly: GCA_030620095.1. Taxonomy (NCBI): domain Eukaryota; kingdom Metazoa; phylum Arthropoda; class Insecta; order Coleoptera; family Curculionidae; genus Kuschelorhynchus; species Kuschelorhynchus macadamiae. The sequence goes on from JAUTXW010003044.1 coordinate 50,732, forward strand.
AGTTAGGTATATAAACAGACAAAATTCTTTTAGGGAAAACCAACTGTACATTTTTTATGCTGTCAAAAAGTTTTAATAGGGTGGTATTTTTAACATCTGTTTGTGAATTTCAAAGGTAACATTTGGGTTATATTTATAAATTTCTGTTGCTTCTAAAAAGTCCAATATACAAGGTGATCCATTAATAATGGTCTCCGGCCATCCGTTGATCACACAATTATGGGGAAACATATTTATTGGTAAATCGGCCAAGAGAAATAACTGAAAATTATTTTTAAGTTTGCCACACTCTTTCTCTGTTTGATAGCAGAGAGTATGTATTTGTTTTAAGATAATATAAATCTACACTAAGTGGTTGATTGAAAGAGAGGCAGTAAAGTTAGTGTGCAAATCACAGACTGCTCAGGGAGATTGGTTCGATTTCAATTTATAAGGGCGCCTACAGTTCTATACCAGTTGACTGTTAACCGCTCTAGATGTTATGAGTACCACTCCTCAAGACCACTAAGATAAAATCAATTAAAGTTAATAGTAATTAAAAAAAGCATATTCAACAAATAACATTTATGAACAAGTTCAGTGCTCCCCAAAATATTTCCAGAAATATGTATCTCCTGTAGGTTATTTTATATAACATATGAAAGAAATTGGCCTTAATTGAAGTTTTAAAAAAAAATGACAATTGACTGTGCAATGATCCTATGTTAATCAGTTTTCATACCTCATATGCTGAGAGAAAAATCTAAAGTATATTCAAATAAAGATCACTATCCAAATATTAGATCAACTGTGTAAAATGTTTTATGAAAATAGCTAAAGAATCACAAAACAACAAACTAAATGTTCAATAAAACCTAAAAATTAAGTAATACGGATGAGAAAAGAAATTTTCAATCAGCTAATGACAGGTAAAAGTAATAGACTCCAAAATCTATAAATGTTTATAAAGAAAATCATTAAGTTGTTTTAATTTACCGAACAATTTGATCTAACAGTAAAAATTTATCAAAAGATGCAAAATAATCAAGCAATTAATTAACTTCATCAATTCAAATACAATTAACAATAATAGAATAAAAGAAAAGAGTATTATGTGAATCTAAGAGCAAGCAAACAACAAGAAAAATTTATATAACTAAGTTTCAAATCCAATCATCAATATTACCTAACAAATTGACACCATTGTTTTATATCAAAATACCTTTCAAAAGCAAGTAAATACAATAAATCATAAATATCTTCACATATTCCAATAGTGTTACCTGTCTATAACACTTATTATATACCTTGTATAAACTAACTAGATCTTATAAGTTAAAATTTCAAGATGTGATCACACTTTACAACAACACTGTATCTTAAAGTATATTATACTATCAAAGGTTGGCAGAAACCTATAGACTATTGTGTCATAAACTTATATGTGATGTTCTGTACCTTAAACCTACTATACGGTCAAATGTTGACAAAAACCTATAGATTATTGTGTCCTAAACTTATAATGTGATATTTGAGTATCAACATGAGTTATAAAATAAAAATAATCTTATTGACAACACCAATAATCATGATTTATGCAAACCAGCTGTAGTTAGAACTTTATATCAAAAAGTAAAACTATACTTTAAAGAAATAGAAAAAGTCATAAAGTTGATCAGCAATAAAAAATAAAGTCAATTCAGCACAAGAGATGTTAAAAAAAAGATACTTATCTAAGTGTCTATCAGCATCGGTGACTTAGATCAGCAGTCTATGATGTAAGTGTCATCGAAGACATATTCAGCAGGAAAACTGGGTACGTACACACTTAAGTACTAGGTAACAGACTTCAGCTCCACTTACAATGACACATCCAGGTTCAAGCCCTGGTTAGGAGAACATGAACAAGAAGTAGAAGAGGAGGGAGAAGAAGAAAAAAAACCCTTATTTGATGCTAAAGGGTTTCTTATTAGTCATTTCGTAAAGTTTGTTCCATCAAAAAAATATGGTAGGTGGTTAAGTGCAGTTAAATCCTCACAAGAGAGTAATAAAGGGTTCCTCAACCAAAAATATTAAGGTACAACGTAATTAAATACACATAGGAGTGTTGTGTTGTTGCCGACGTAAATCCCAAAAGATGGCCTGGGTTAAAACAGGATCAATTCGCCGACAAACTTTCCCACCTAACCTTCACCTTCCAGAGAGACAAGAAGCTTAACCTACCTCACCACCAGGTCAAGGCAGCAGTAGCGGAATGACTATCCGTCAGTGGTGCTACTTTACTAAAATCAAACTGACCAAATCTGGACAATAGATCAGCCAATCCCTGAGCTGGATCACAGGAAAGAAAAATATTTAAAGAAGAAGGAAGTAAAATTAGTAATTGAACAAAACTAAGGCGTCATCTACACGAAGACTAGTGAATTGCCTCAATATGAAGCGGAAGATTTCGCTAAGCAGAGACCGCGAGCACCTTACTACATCGATAGGAGACTTACAGTACCGGATTTACGGATTTGTTAATGCATAACATTAAAATGTAGTGACGAAATTAAAATGTTACAAGTTCGAAAGATAGCCCTAGGGGTCCTAACAGAAACTCAAAAATGGAAATGCCGATTTTCCCTTGAATTTTCTTAATTAAGGTTTGTTGAAAGTATAAGCATTGTATTATTCAGAAAATTATGCAATTTTGGATGAATCGATTACATTGAACTTGGTATCAGAAAAAACGGTAATGATTCTATGAGTGGTCATTAGATGGCGTTTTTTCGTAATATTTCAAATAATAAGGATTTTCTAAAAAAAATCAGATGGTATTATATGACTTTTTGTCAAAATTTCATTTAAGGTTATAAAAGATATCGAAAAGTGAAATAAAAAATCCAGGTCCGTATTTAAATCAAAACAGTTGTTGATGGTCGCCCGAATTCGAAACGTCGGAATGAAAAAACTAACCTCAATAATTTGTAGAGGAGAAAAAGTGATAGCAATAAAGTGAAAATTACTTTTATCTGTCATTTGAACTAAGCCTACAACAAAAACTGAAAAAAAAAACAAAAAAATAACTTTTATGGTTTTTCTATACTAGTAGGCTTGGTCGTCGATGCTCCGACATATTTTGGAGAAGTTTATTTTTAATGGACAATAGCGATGTATGCGAAAGTCTCTCCTGCCCCGTTGAATTTCTCATGAAATTTTTTATACGTTTAAGTGTCGAAAAATGGCGTCCTACTGATGAACCTGTGGCAGGTATTGTCAATACTAATTCACACAATTTCGACACTTTGGTGTAGGCATTTTCCAGCTCTTTGTCTTTTAAAAATTGCATTAGTTCCTTAGCGTTATTTTTGCGCTAATGTCATCAGTTTCGTAAATCACTTTTAGTTCAGATCGCAGTAACACTCGGTTGAAGAACTGGCCATAATGAAGAAGAAGAGATTTAAACGCCTCTTCTGGAAAAGTTTTTCCTTTAAATGCACCAAAATTGCAGAGCCCCAGGAAAATCATTTAAACCGTAAAATGTATAGTTTATTTGTTGCTGAATTTTTCATAAAAGAGGCCTCTGTATGATGTTTGAACATCTCCCACCTTGTCTGTTCGAAGACGCTTGGCTTGTGGCTTTACATTTAACGTCATCGTTTTCTCCCAAAATAGGTCAAAGTCATCTCCTTTTTGGCTTAACATGGACTTAAAATCATCCACTTTTTCTAGGCAAAAAGCAATATCATTTGTTTTAGTTTGTAATATATTAAAAACATTGTCCGAGAATGGAAATATTTCTGAAATTATGTTTAACAAATAATTAAATTTAAAATCTCGTTTCAACCAGTCCAAAAACCCCTTCGAACTATTTACTGCTTCTGAGTCCCACGTTTCATTATTTTCTATTATATTCTCAAATAGTTCAAACCGTGATTCACGATTTTCAGATACTGTTAACACGAGTTTTCCATTATAGTTCCACCTAGTAGGAGCTACTTTGGGCAATCGTTTGTGGACAATGGAGTCCAAAGTTTGTGTACGTTTTGTTGACTTTGAAGTAAGGAAAAATACTTTACGCTCTCTAATGTGATTGATGTACTGGGATAAAACTAAATTTAATTTATGAGGAAAACAGTGGATAAACACACGAACTTTAGCTTGCAGACCCCCTAATTGTCCTGCCATCTCTGCAGCTCCATCATAGCTTTGAGCAACTAATTTTTTCTCTCTGTTAATTTCTTTAGTAACGTTATAAACTACGGTATATAATGCAACTGCTGTACGATTTTCGGACACATTTTTAAAACCTAAAAATCGCTCTTGAATACTTCCGTCTGTTTTAAGGTAGCATATTACGATAGATAATTGGCTAAAATTAGTGATATCAGTTGTTTCGTCCAGAACAATAGCAATGAACCGCGCCTCGCCAATCTCCTGCTTAATTCTTTTTAGAATAATGGTTGCAACAGCGGGAATTAAATCATTCTGGATTCGATTTGACGTTCCGCGAAAAACGCTAGACTGCTCTAAACGATTTTTTAAGCAATCATCATATTTAGCCATTAAACTAAGTAAATCTTGAAAATTTCCTCTATTTGAAGAAACCCTTGTTTCGTCATGACCTCTAAATCCCAATTCGTGCTGTCCGAAAAAACAAACAACATCGATAAGTCTTCTTAATATTTGCCTATTTTAATGACTAACTTCCAACTGTTTATTAAGGGCGTGTTCAATTCTGGTTTTGCCTGAAATTTTTTCTTTTATGACGGCCTGTAAATGCAATTTGGACATACTGAGTCTTTTTACAGCTTTATGCAAATTGTTTAAATCGAAAAAACCAGTTTTATTCCAGAGACCTTTTTTATTTTCAAAAAGTAAACATGTCCAACAAAATAATTTACTTACATTTTCACACCCTCTTAGCCATTTAAATTGTTCGTATTGTTTTTCCGGATAAAAATGTCTAATACAGTTTTTCATTTTTGTGGTTAAATTTTTCATAGGCGGTTTTGCCCTTCCTTTGGAAATTATTTGAAGCTTATCAGCGAAGTTTAATGTTGAAAATCCCTTTATTATTAAGACACACACCACACATTCACACACACTCTTCTTACTAAATTCTCCAACATTTTAAACGTTATTACCGATAGCCGAAGTTGACGGTATTTGCATATCCACGTCCGTATTATTGTTTTCCATATCGCACCATTCACGACGCGACGTACGTATCACACAACACACGGTTAGCAGTTCAAACAAAAAACCTACTCCAACGATAGCTTCCGCCACCACTTAAAGCACGCCACTGAAATGCAAAAATTGCAAACAGCCGGTGGAAAGTTCAATAACCTCTGGCTCGAGTCACAGGAAATCAAGCATTGACTTGGCTGCAGAGAAGCTAGCGGCCCGCATAAGTTCTATTCGATATTCTATTGTGGCTGGGTCGGAGTCAAGGCCGCATTTATTATGGTCTTGATAATTAAGATAATATTTTAGCATTTTTAATATAAACTAAATTATTGGTTTCCTATTTCAAAAATTACATTTTAGAAGATGTTTTGTAATTTTTTTTGGGGAAGCACTGCTTCCCTTGCCTCCATAGGCTGCACGCCCCTGGCTACATCTACTATGCACTCTTTAACAAACTTTGTTTCAGAAAATGACTTCGATGTTTTCTCTATTTTGGAACTAACTATAAAACTAGCTTCAACAACACTGCGTAGATTTGAGTTTTTTTATTTTATCCTTTCTCAATTGCCCTGTAAGTAAATTATATTGAGCGAAATGCTGGCTGGACTAATGCCGGTTCATATTGTATTCTTTTACAGAAATTGTTTCATTTTACAACAAAGACATATGTTTATCACTGTGCATGATAAAAAAGTATTCATTAGGTCACTGAACAGAACAGAAACAGTCCACATGTAAAAAATAAATATCCTTTATCCTTTTTTTTATATCATTCTATCAATTACTAGTCCTTATATTACAAATAGCATTTTGTTCACTTTTAACAGTTTTTTTTAAACAAATTGAATATTGACAAGCAACTAATAAAACATTGACTAAGTCAGTGCAGTGGGTACGCTATCAGTACATTAATTACAGGAAAAATTACAATCTGATAAGAAAATTCTCACCATTAGCGACAGTCCCAACCGTTGTATAAACTGCTGTTACGTAACCAGTGGCGTTCAACACGGGTCGTTGGGCAATATCTATTAACCTGTTGACAAATTCCTGATTGGGCAAAGATAATTCAATTAAAAAAAATTATGATAATAAAGCTGCTCCACTTTTTGATCTCGAGATCTAGCGAGACCGCCTTCTTCGAAATACTATCCGTGGGCGTTTTATGCCTCAATTATAATAGGACCATGGAATTTTACAGAAACCGGAGCGTATTTTGTAGAAACAATGGCTTTTCGCGTATCTTTATCGTTTTCTTGATTTAGATAAGATTTTTAAACCTAGTTCGAGCGTGTACAATTTGCAGTATTTTGGAATTTCCTGTTGGTCTGTTTTCCAGGAGCTCGCTTTAATGTCAGTATTGCCATTTAAAAAATGTTTTGCAATATACATGGTATTGGTAATACCAATAAGGCGAGGTCGTTGGCAAAAGAGTTCGCAAATACCAACTTTGTCATAATTTGTTTATGCATGAAAATTTAATTGAAAATTGGCAAGTGGGAATTAGGTATTTGAGTATCACCCAAAATATTTCATCAGTGTAATTTCTGTCACTGTGGACTTCATAACTGACATAACTTTTATTCACTAGAGTTCGACCGAAGATGATTTTTTTGGTCAAAGCCGAAGCCGATGCAGGACTTCGGCTTTCCTTACGCTTTTAGCCTTCCTATTTTTTTTTTAAACAGGACAATTTTTTTTTGGTAGCTACTGTAAGGAAATAGATAACCGTTCAAATTTATTACATATATTATTTTTAAGAACCTCCCACTACAATGAAATATTAAAATTGTCGACCTATTTGCAAAAATTGCCATCGATGCGAATTAAATGAAGGCAAAATAAGGAAACTCGTTTTTTCTGCGTTTTCCTCCAGTGAATTCTAAGATAATTAGTTCAAATTTAGTATATGTATTACTTTTAAGAACCTCTACAAAAAAATATCAAAATTGTCCGTGGCAGTATACAGATTGTTACATTTTTTTGCATCACATACAAGTTTATCTTTCGGAACTTTTTTTTGGAACACCCTGTATCAATATTGATATAAAATTTAAATTTTCTGTTCATTTCTTCAGCTTTTTAGTTTTTTGCATTATTCTCGTATCTGTCAGGGTTTTCGAGTTATTTGCAAAAATTGACATTAGGAACCTCTATAATGTAATATCAAAATTGTCCGTGTCCGTCAGTGGTTCCTACAAATGCTAGCATAAAATCCATTATTTAGCCATGAGGCACATTTTTTAAAGACCGCCATAAATAATTTTCATACCAATCATTTTTGGGTAGAAGAGAATCCGCATTTGATACGCGAAAGTAATTCCCAGCAGCAAGTTTCAGTAAATGTGTTATTGGAGAATTTTTGATAGGACCATTCTTTCTACCAGCGAGGTCAAATGGACGATATTATCATCGATTTCTCGAAGACGAACTCCCAGTATTGCTAAAACATGTACCAATTCTTCTTAAAAATCAAATGTGACTGATGCACGATGGTGCACCAGCACATTTCAGCATAGAGGTGAGGTAGTTCTTAAATCAAAATTTTAACAACCGTTGAATAGGGCGAGGGGGACCTCAGTCATGGCGACCTCCTAGATCTCCAGATCTGAATAGCCTGGATTTCTTTTTTTAGGGGTACCTGAAAATATTGGTGTATCAGACCCCAATTCAGACAGAAGAAGATTTAAGAAACACAATATTGGCTTCATGCGACATTATTCGCAATACTCCTGGAATATTTGACAGAGGCCGTCAGTCCATGAGACAAAGACTTGATTCTTGTATTTTTGCAAGAGGAGGACATACTCAATTTCCATTATATCAGACATACTGGATAATAATAATCTTGATAAGAACTTAATAGATCTAGTGGAAGCTTGTCTCACATCTACTTATTTCATTTTTCAAGGAACTTTTTATGAACAAACTTCAGGGGCAACTATGGGATCTCCACTATCACCTGTGGTAGCGAATATCTTTATGTAAGCCTTTGAGGATATTGCTCTAACATCCGCTCCACTAAAACCGAAACACTGGTTTAGATATGTAGATGATACTTTTGTTGTTTGGCCTCATGGACAGCATAATCTCCTCATATTTCTGGACCACGTTAATCAGCAACATAATAATATCAAATTCACGATGGAAATTGAATCTAATGGAACAATTCCCTTTCTAGATGTATGTGTTCAAAGGAAGGAAAATGGAACATTAAGACATTCTGTGTATAGAAAACCGACGCATACAAATAGATACTTAAATGCAAATTCTCATCACCATCCAGCACAAAAGAAATCGGTTATTAACTCACTAGTATTCAAAGCTATTTCAATTTTTGGTCAAGATTCTTTAACATCGGAAACATCGAAACTGACCGAAGCTCTCAGAGGAAATGGCTATTGCACTGAAGATATTACGCGTTCAATTAAAAGACATAGCAAACCAACTCCGCCAAAGGAGAATAATAAAGAGCCACCATTAGGTAGTGTGGTTCTTCCCTACATACATGGCACTACAGAAAAAATAGGACGATTACTTCGGCGGTCCAACATACGTACCATCTTCAATACACATAAGAAGATTGGACAATGCTTGCGATCCCCGAAAGATCTTGTACCTTTCCAAACAGAAGGAGTATATAAAATTCCTTGCTCGTGTGGAGAAGTGTATGTGGGAGAAACAGGACGCTCAATATCAACTAGACTTAAGGAACATGAACGATGTATTAAAAATAAACAAATTGTTCAATCTGCTGTAGCTGAACACCAGCATAACACTGGCCATTTCATAAATGTAAAGGAAACCAAGGTTCTAGCATCGGTTCCAGGTTTTTATAAACGAAAAGTTAGAGAATCTATTGAAATATTTAAACCTACAAAAAATTTCAATAGAGACTTGGGTTATGGTCTACATCACACGTGTAAACCGATCTTAACACAGGGTCACGGTTGGGCGAGCACAAGTCGGGTATAAAGGCCCGCCTGAATCTCTTCGAGCTCATTCAGTGTTCAGATCTCATGGAGTAAAGATCCCTGAAGATGCCTCGTGCAATCGAAGGCGAAACGTCGGATAGTAATTCCAATTTGACACGGTCTAATCCCAAGAACCATGATTTCTTAATTGACCAAAGTCGTGAAAGCTTCCGTTCTATCCTTTTATAATTTTGTTTTGTTTTTAATTCGACTCTAAGGATTTTATCTGATTGCTCATTATCTTGTTGGTTGAGTTAAAATAAAAATTTGTCAATGATTTAAATAATGCAAATAAAAACAGATTTTTCACTTTTTGCTTTATTTCGCCTACATTTAGTTTGCATCGATAGCAATTTTTGCAAATGAGTATACAACTAAAGAAATGAACAGAGAGAGAGTTAAAATTTTATATCAGAATTCATACAGAGTGCTCCAAAAAAAAGTTCCGAGAGATAAACTTGTGGGTGTTGCAAAAAAATGTAACACACCCTATTTTATTGTAGAGATTATTAAAGATAATACAGGCACTAAGTTTGAACTGATGATCTCGGAACGTACTAGAGAAAAACGAAAAAAAAATTTAAACTTTGAAGAAATTGGTGCATTTCTGACCATGTATATACAGGGTGAGTCAACCAAGTGGCACCCCCCATTTATTTCTTAAAGTATTAGGATTAGCTGAAAAAATTAAATACAAAAGTGTTTCGAATTTCAATAATATATATTTTTACGGTAACTGTTATTATACAGGGTCGGTCAAAATGCTGGGCGTGGTCTAAATGCAATTTTTTAAATAAGAACTTACATTTTTTTATTCATTTTCGGATTCTTCATGTCCTTCTAGAAAAAAAATTATATTGAAGTGATATAGCTAAATTTAACGGTTTATGAGATATTAATGTTTAAAAATTGTAAAAAAGACCTTATTTATTTATAACATGAATTATTTAGAAGTAAGTATACGAGGTAATTCAAGAATACTAAAAATATAAAAAAACACCACTTAAAATTTACAACTTAAACTTAAAACAGGTTATACGATTAAATTCCCTGCAAATATTCAAACGTATGCCCATTTTGTCGAATGCACATTTACAACCTTCTCTCAATATTTTCAAGGACGCACAGACGGGCAAAATTGAAAAAACCTGGCCAAAACTTAAACGATGATATGTAGTAATAAAATTTCCTTAATGTGTTTATGAGAAATAATATTGTAAAAACTAATTAACATATTTGTCAATTGGCTACTAATCTGGTGGAAAATTTAATAATATAATAAATAAATACTTGACAAAAACATAATTACGTGTATAAAACCGAATTTAAATTGTTTTAAAAAATACTGCCTACATTTTACTATTTTTATATTATTTAAAGTCATCAACGGCGTAAAATTAATAATTAATAAACTAATAACAGCATCATTTATTCTCAGAAATAATGTTGCATAACTAATTATTGTTTTTAATCCCCGGACCCGGAGTCTGAGTCACTTGAGCTATTAATTTCTGAGTCTTCATTAGTAGTATTAGTGGCAGATCCCTCTGGACGGGGGCTAATAATAAATCTAAGACTTCTTTTTCGAATGACTTGGACTTTCGCCTTGGAAGTTTTCGCATGCTTAATATGACTGGATCAGACGATATAAGTAGTCTCCAAGTTTTGTTGCCTTGAACACTTTCGGGAAAATCCTTCTCTATACTTCTCAATGTCTTTATTTAATGCCTCCTGGGCCTCGTCAGATAATTGTCCTATAGGCAATAAAAAAGATTCAATAATATCTGACGAGTTAATTAAAATTTTGTGGACCGTATTAGGCATGTTGTATCAAGGATATTTTTGTACAAGTATCCTAGCTGTTGTTAAAGCATAATCTTTAAATTTTTGTATATTTATACGGTATCCACTAGATATAGTTTGCAAAAATATTATTATTATCAGTGGTATGATAGCTCAATTGGTTAGGGCGATGCGTTAGACACGCAGAGGTGCGGGTTCGATTCCCGCTCGTACCATAACTCTTGCTACTGATCATATTTTTCTAAAAAAAATCACTATTTTCATAGTTTAACAAACTGATTAAAATACTTCTACTTAACATCTATGTTGTTGAAAGACTTGGAAGAAGCCCCACATATATAACACTTTTTCGTGGATGTCGTAGATGAAGCAGCATTGCACATTTTGCCATCTACCATTGTAAAAAGTAAGTTGTGTTCAATGTCCTTGTGCCTACACTAATGGAAGTAGGTGTAAGGTTTTCTATTTCATTCTGCATGGTATTTATTTCTTGAAGTGTTAAATCAGTGGTCTCATGTATAAATTGAATTCTGAAAAGCGGGGTGAGCCTGGACGTGGATTTTGCCAAACTATTTTGTTTGTAGATTTATTTGGATCGTCGCATGTTAATAGAAGTGGCACAAAGGATGTTAAAAATATACTGGCATCCGAACGTTCATCGCTGTCAAAATTTTGCTTGTATTGGCTATACCTAAGTGTCAAACAAGCAAGTTGAGGTTCTGTTAATGTTTCCAATACATCTTTTTGCACCTCCACTATACGATGGGCAGTATGGTTTAGTAAGGCTTGTAATTTTACTTCAGCTTTTTGCCCCGTGATTGTAACTGCATCCCGATTTGGGTAACAGCGCCCCTTGGCCTCCTGAATCTTCTTATACGATGGAAAACGTTTTTTATCTTCACTCCTTATGATCTGATATTGGTGTCTATTTGCTTTAACAAATACTGACAATGCTTTATCACCAGATAGCTGATCAACTTTTTCAGCTCTCTCTTTATATGCCTTTCTATAGTTCTGGGCCCTTTTTGGGGTTGAAAATTGTACATCTTTTATAACAGCTGCAGCATCTATACTTCCTTCAGCGCGCAGACTCATTTGAGCAGCATACACAGGCTCTGAGGAACTCATTGTTGATCCAACATATTCGGTGTGTCTTCGTTTTGTTCGTTCGCTACTAGTCTGGAAATTAACAGCAGGGCGACCACCTAAACTCGCTGTAGGTGATTGCACAAAAAAATGAAATTTTAAATTTGTTTCCAACCAAGTTTTGTTTTGGGCAAAATATCTTTCTTGTATTGGGCAGTCTTATATTTTAATTTAAAATCAGAAAGAAAATGTGAAAGCTTTTGTTTAATTACATTAGATAATACTTCAGGGCAATTAGTTAGATCTTTTACATACGAATGCAAATATTCGCAATTAGCTTCAATTTTTGTTGAATTGCATGTCAGTATTACTTCAGAAAGCGTTCTCATACTTAAAACAACATTTTCATCCGGATCTACGTCCCTTGATCCTGAAATAAATAAAAATAATTAGCCCTAAACGATTTGAAAGCGATAAATTGGGGAAAATTCCAAGTGACACAAAACAAAGTTGATTAAGTTATCTCAAAAAGGCAGACAAAAGCGGAAAATATTTTTTCTCCATTTACTATTTAAAGTATTCAGCTACACAACTTTCTAGAAAGTTAAGCCCGGAAGATCCCAGAAGTTTACTAAAATATTAACAATAAAATTAAAACTATAATTTTGCACTACTCCAGAAAATTATTTCTGTATAAAATACACATAATTAAAAAATATTATTATTTTATATAAATAGTATAGCTAAAGGTACTACTTACCACCAGGAGTACAATCCATTTTACTTTGAGCACTATAATGTCTACAATATGTACACAAAAACAGCCAATATTTTTTCGCAAAAACACTTACGCGAACAACATTTAACATTCAACTATTGTCACCGTATTCAACGAAGAGCGCCATCTACGGAATTTCTAATTTTAAAAAGCCCAATGATCTATTAAAGCCCCTAGACGCGTAAAAGTGTGAAATGGCAATCTTCCGGAATTGGGGTTCTGGCCAGCTTTTTGAAATTTTGCGCGTCTGTGGGACGCCTTGAAAAGTTTGTGGCGTAATTTCAACAAATGTATTCCTTATTCGATCCTTCATATCTTCTTGGTCAATCGGAGGAACTTTGTAGACCTTCTCCTTGACATATCCCCATAGGAAAAAGTCGCACGGTGTGAGATTCGGCGATCTTGTTAGCCACTGAATTTGACTTCCTCTTCCTATCCACCTATTGGGATATAACTGGTCCAAATACTGACGAACATTGAGTGAAAAATGAGGCGGAGCACCATCTTGCTGATACCACATGTTTTGACGTTCTCGGATAGGAGCGTCTTCTAAAAGAATTGGAAGATGATTCACTAAAAAAATTAGGTACATTTCTCCATTTAAAACACTGTCGAAAAAATGAGGTCCAATAATTCGGTTTCCGAGAATCCCACCCCAGACATTAAGAGACCATACACTTTGATTGTCATTTGTTCTCATCCAATGGGGATTTGTGGTACTATAATAGTGCATATTATGCCTATTAACTACACCATTGCTCTTAAACGAAGCCTCGTCGGTGAACAAAATATTTTTTAAAAATAACGCATCTTCATTAATATGCACCTGAAGGATCCTGCAAAAGTGTACCCTATTTTCGAAATCATCATCATAAAGTTCTTGCGTCAAAGATAAATGGTAGGGATGGTATTTGTGTTTTCAAGATGTTCTGGAAACGATACTTTAAATTATAACTAATTCACTGGCCAAAGTTCGTAAACTTACTTGAGGATTTTCTTCCAAACTTAACAAAACCTTTAATTCATTGTCTTCATTTATTATGAATTCTTTTTTCTCTTTTTAGGATAAGCAACACTTCCGGTTTGTCTAAAGCGATGTACTTCTACCTGGAAATTTTTCTTGGTATAGACGTTTAGCAGTTTTTATCTTACGCTGACATTCACCAATTAGTAAAATCATGTCACTTAATTCGTTGATGGGGAACTTTTGATTAAACGCCATAAAAATTTATACTTTAAAATGTAAAATTTTTAATACTGACAAAACCTCAAATGACATTTGCATCAACTGGTGTTTTTCCTACAAAAGTACAAGTAACGTCGCCCAAGAAACTAAACAATAAAATAACAAATCTTATGTTATGCCGCAGGTATAATTTTTACATTTTTTAAACATTAATATCTCATAAACCGTTAAATTTAGCTATATCACTTCAATATAATTTTTTTTCTAGAATTTCATGAAGAATCCGAAAATGAAAAAAAAATGTAAGTTCTTATTTAAAAAAATTGCATTTAGACCACGCCCAGCATTTTTGACTGACCCTGTATAATAACAGTTACCGTAAAAATATATATTGTTGAACTTCGAAACACTTTTGTATTTAATTTTTTCAGTTAATCCTAATAGTTTAAGAAATAAATGGGGGGTGCCACTTGGTTGACTCACCCTGTATATTGACATTTTCGCCTATTTTGTTAAGTAATATCACCTCCTGAAATATATCCACGACATTAATTAACACCAATTGATTTTTGTGCAAAATCTGATATAAATTGGATTAGCAGTTTACAGTAATAGGTAATTTTTTCCGCCATATTGGTTTTTTACCAAAATATTACCATGTTTTGCCTATATGATTTTTGAGCAATATTTAAGGTCAGATAGTAGTTTTTTTTAACTACTCCGCGAACAGACAAGATGGGGTTGAATATTGAATTTTGTTTGTTTTTGTGTTTTTTTGTATCTATTATAATGTGCTAAATTCAAATAGTAGTTTTTACCTATCACCCATAAGTTTTTAGAGACGGAAAAAAGAATACAAAATATTGGGTTTCTCACATTTTGTATTCAAATTTCAAATTCAAATATATTTTATTCACCATAGAAGTTTTTACAAGAAGTACAAACTTATTAGGCTAGTCAATTGAAAAGAAGTTTTTAAATAAATATGGCTAACAATTGCAGTCAAGTTTATAACTTAAAACTAGTACATGGAAAATAAAAAGAAAATGTATTGGCATCCTCACTGAAAAATAGGCAATACGCAGGCACAAAATTATACAAGCAGAAATACGTATTTGCAAACAAGACAGAAAACAAACAGATTACATTCACTATTAGAAGTTACCAAACTAGACAAAACAATTCAAAAACCGGTCACGAATAAACAATAAAATAAGACTTAAATATTAAATATAATACAAGTACAATATATACATTACAGGAAGTCAAAATGAGGTTTTTTCAAACGAGTTTCCCCTAGTGCTTCATTCATCCACTGAATAAAATACATTTTCAAATAATAAAAGTCTTTTAATTGATTTTTTATAGACTTCTTATTACTTTGGTTGCTCATAAGCGCCCTGAACTTATTAAGACATTTAATACCCATATACTCTGTAAACTTTTGAGACAGTGATGTTTGACAGAAAGGCAAATGTAAGTCACTTTTATTCCTAGTGTTATGCTGGTGAATAACACTGTACTTAGTGACCTCGTAGATATATATATTGAGGGCAATGTAAGAAATCCAAGTTTTTTAAATAATGGTTTGAAAGATGTTCTTTTTCTTGCTTGGCTTATACATCTTATTATTTTTTTCTGGCTTATAAAAACTCTTTGTATGTGTGCCTAGTTCTCCCAAAAAATTAGACCATACTAAAGGTGAGAGTAAATCAGTCCGTAATACAATACCTTTAAAACATCCACAGAGACAGTACCTACAAGAGATCTTACAATATAGCAGGATACACTTAACTTCCTACAGAGGTGATCAATATGGCACTCCCAGCTGAGCTTCTGATCGGTATACAAACCAAGAAGTTTTAGGGCACTAGTACTTTCTATGGACTTCACTGCCACTTTTATTAGCAAATCGTAAATTCCATAAACCATGTTTTCTTCATATTAAGATGTAGATCATTCATTTTATAATATGTAGAAAATTCTACAGAAGTTTTATTGCCCTTTTCGGAAAGAAGTTGTAGGTTTTTATTCTTAATTAATATGTTAGTATCATCCGCATATAGGACCATGCGGTCTGGTGTTGTGCAAAACCGTTTCATGTCATTAACATATATGTTGAACAACAGGGGTCCCACTATTGAACCTTGCGGTACGCCAACTTTTTTAAACCTGCTATCAGACTTGACCCCATCAATCACAACCATTTGCTTATGGTTTTTCAGGTAGGATTTTATCCAGGAATGTGCTTTGTCACGAACGCCAATGGCAGCTAATTTCTCCAGCAATATTCTGTGATTGACAGTGTCAAAAGCCCGACTCAGGTCACAAAAAATACCCAATACGTGTTCCTTTCCATCTGGAGCTCTATAAATGAAATCCATCCAATTTTCGATAGCTGTCGTAGTTGACCTATTTTTACGAAACCCATGTTGCATTCCACTAAATAATTTATGATATTCTAGATAAGAAGCTAGTCTCACAGAAAATGCTGCTTCGAAGACTTTAGCGATCTGATTTTGAATGCAAATGGATCCCTTATTTTTAAAAACAGGAGCGCATTTAGATTCTTTTAGGGGCTCCATATGAAATTTACTAAATTTTCAAACAAAAAAAAAACACTTTTTTATAAAATATACTTCATTTTGTATTAAAAAAACTATAATACAATCAAATAAATTATTTTGTTGTTTATTTTCGCTTGTATTTGTTGAGTCGGTTTCACGTTTGAGGGTCCAACAGTTACTGTTCGCTAACATGCTGCCCATCCTGTTTCTCCTACATACACTTTTCCACAGCATTAAGGCATTTTATGTTTCCGATGTTAGAGAATCTTAATCAGAAATCGAAATAGCTCTAAATACTAGTGAGTTAATAACCGGTTTCTTTTGTGCTGGAAGGTGATAAGAATTTGCATTTAAGTACCTATTTGTATGCGTCGGATTTGTATACACAGAATGTCAATGCATCATTTTCCTTCCTTTGACACATACATCTAGAAAGGAAATCGTTCAATTTCCCTCGTAAACTTGATTTTATGATGTTGTTGATTATGGTGGTCCAGAAATATAAGGAGATTATGCTGTTCAAGAGGCCAAATAACAAAAGCATTATCTACCTATCTGAACCAGTGTTTTGGATTTAGCGGAGCGAATGTTAGAGCAATATCCTCACAGGCTTCCGTAAAAATATTCGCTACTACAGGTGATAGATGAGATTCCATACCTTCCCCTGAAGTTTGTTCATAAAAAGTTCCTTGAAAATGAAATAAGCAGATGTGCGGGTCATACGGTTTATCAACGACAAACTTTTTAAGTTTGTTTTTCTTTTATTACGTGTAATCATATCCTCCGCATAAAATCCGGAAGATGAATTAGATAGACTTATGGTATTTTCATATGAAAAAAGAGGATAAACATATAAATACCAGCAGTTGCAAAAATCTTTGAGCGATGTCACTTCAAAGTCAGATTGGCAAGTCAGTGACAAAATGAGTAATAGAAGACAATTTTCGGGCTTTTGGCACCCACAAGCGAAAAAAATGGTATTAAATCTAATGAAATATTCACCGGCCAATATCCAGGAGACAGTAGCAAAAGCTTAGCGGTATAAGGACTTTGCAGAAAATTGTGCGTGAAAAAAAGCATAATTTACTACCGAAGAAGATTAAGAAATGTACACGAAAAAAGCCAAAGACAGAAGACTTAAATGACAATGTAAAAATGGATGTTCGTAATGCAATTTACGATTTATACACATCAAAAACTAATATAACCCTTCAAGTTTTAAAAGAAGCTTTAAAAAATCGAGGGATATTGGAAATTGGATTAAAATCGTTGTCAAAATTAATAGAAATGTTGGGTTTTCGATATAAAAAGTACTGTAATCGAAGATTTTTATGCGAGTTGCCACATATGGCAAGTCAGCGTATCCAGTTTTTAAAGAAATACACGGAAAATGTTAATTCAAAATTTAGATAAGTGGTATTTTTAGACGAGACTTGGATATTTGCTAACGGAAGTGGTTCGAAATCTTGGCAGGACGAGTCTGTAAAAAGTGTCAAGAGAAAAAAGGGATGTGGGACGGGAAAATGATTCATCATTTTGCATGCAGGTTCTTCAATAGGATTTCTCCCAGGTGCAATTTTACTGTTTTCTTTAACATCCAAAAGTATGGACTACCATGATAATATGAACTGTGAACTGTTTGAAAAGTGGTTAAAAGAACAACTAATTCCAAATTTAGATGCTTCATCTTTAATCATTCTGGACAATGCATCTTATCATTCAAGAATCTTAAATAAACAACCTACTTTATCCTGGATGAAAAGTGATATTTATGACCGGCTAATAAAACAAAAACAAAATCCTTTACCCAATATTGAATTGAAACTAGAACTTCTTTTAATGGCAAAATCTATTAAAAAACCAACAATATATGCCGTAGATGAAATATTACAGGAAAATGGACATGAGGTTTTACGACTGCCGCCATACCATTGCCTGTTTAACGCAAAAGAATTAATATGGGCTGGGCAAAATCATATTACGAAAAACACGTGAACGATGGTCTTACATCAGAGGAAGTGCAAATTGTTTGGCAAGATTCATTAAATTATATTACCCCATACTGGTAAGTACTGGAAGAAATCTGTGGAACATACGGAGAAATTATTATGGGATTGGTGGAATCGAGAACGAGTTCTAGATGTCGAAATATCACCACACAATGATCATTGCGCCATTTGAGGACAACTCAGAAGATGAAGATTTTTTTCCTATTCTCAAAGCTTTTGCCACTGGCTATTAGCCAGTGAATTTTAATTTAAAATTTTTTTTATTAGATTTAACAATTTTTTTTGCTTACTTTTTTAGTACATTTGTAATTTTGTAGGCAATAAATGAATAATTATAGAATACTTGTTCCAATTATAAAGTGTGTTTAAAATAAGTAAATTTTTTTATTAATTATAAGACAAAATTTGATATATAAAGATCGGTAAAATCGCTTTACCAGAAATTCGCGGAGCTAACGAAAAATACAGGCTATATATATATATATATATATATATATATATATATATATATATATATATATATATATATATATATATATATATATATATATATATATATATATATATATATATATATATATATATATATATATATATATATATATATATATATATATATATATATATATATATATAGAGTGTCTTAAATTTATTCTTATTTATTAAATATTATCTAAACTTAAAACTATTTAACAAATTTTAGAATTAAACATCATCTGTTTGGTTTTTAAATTCTAAATTTTTCACATGATAGTATGTAACTGCATTACATATTTTGCTCAATTTTTAACTTTTATTTAACGCGACTTTGACATACGAATTTTTGTATGTAATGTTTGTTTTAGTGTACGGGGTCTCATCAAAAATTATACATTTAATCAAAATGTATTTTTCTCAAATTTAACTTATATCCGCAAAAAGAAAAAGAACATAATTTCAATAGAAAGAGAGCAAGTGCGCTCTTGTTTGTAATATAAAGGGCGTTTGAAACTGATTCTTTAAAATTTCTTTGTGTAAGTGGTACTGAGGGGTGGTCGTTGGTAATGTATTCATTTTTATTTTCAGATGTCTTTCAAGAATAATACAAAGGGCCGATCTAGAACAATTCTTGATTTAGCATTAAAGCTTTACAATACAGATGAAAATAATGAACAAGAAACTTCAAGCTGTTTAGAAAATGGAACTATACCATGTCAATTTAGTTCTTCTGCCACGATATCTTCTGATAATAATATAATCAACAGAACAGCTGTAGGGATAATATCGGCAAATAGTGAGTTTACTAGCTCTGATCATGTAGAACCCGACATAGATGAAGATACTAGATTTTATGAAATGGAAAATGCAGATTAAAGTTAGTTCAAAGCAAATCTAGTTCTTGTGCCACGATTTCCATCGATAGTAACACATCTAACATCAACATGGAAGACATAATAATTACAAATAAAGTGTTCACTATCACTGAAAATGTGGAAATTGATATTATTGACTATGTGCCAGATTCATTTGCAAATAATATGGATGACGTAATATTTAATAGTTTGTCAAATGAGGATTCTGTTGCAACTAATCCCACAATTGAAAATTCTGTAATGGAAAATGATGACATCCAAACCTTAGCCACCCGGCAATATCCGCCAACAGAAGATAATATATCTAATGAAAATAATAGTAACATACAATTGGTACCATATTCTGAACATTCAAGCTCCTATGAGTCTGATTTCCCAAATAAAAGTAAAAAACGAAAAAAGCGGTTTCAGGTTAAGGCAAGTACATGGTTTGCGGAAAAAAACAATTCGAAATTATTTAGGTCGAGCTAAGCAAGATGGAAAATGGATTTATGATGTTGAAAAGGCAACCCGTGAAATGAAACAGAGATGTTTATGTAGAAAAAAAGAAAATGGACTATTAAAATGTGTCAGAGAAAAAATATATTTAAACAGTTTTGGAGTTGGACCTGAAAAAAATATATATCGATAATACAATTAAGGCTGCTCCTACAAATAGAAATCCAGTTATTTCAAAGAGGACGCAATCGTTTTTTTATTTTTTGAAAATTAATGAAAAGTATATCCGAATGTGCCGTTCTATGTACCTAAATACTATTGGGATTGGCAGAATGATTGTACTACAGTGGAAAAAAACATGCCTTCTGGGCGAGCTCCTAGCACATTCAGAATAAGTAATCCAGTCCGTGTTAACAAATATGAAGTGTCAAATCAGCATTTAATGAATTTTATTGATTCTTTGCCTTCTATGGAATCACATTATTGCAGAGCTACAACAAGTAAAAAATATCTTTTACCGGAATGGACTTCTAAGCAAAGCCTTTATAGAGTTTATGTAGCTGATTGGTGTAAGGCAAAAAATACTACTCCTCTTTCAATTTCTACATTTAATAACGCCCTGGACTTACGCAATATAGGTTTATTTCGACCTAAAAAAGACGCATGTGAAAAGTACTCTGCATACAAAGTTGGTCAACTTTTGGAAGCTGACTATCAGTTACACATATCTAAAAAAATGAAGCGAGATTAGAAAAACAAACAGATGTTCTTAAGGAATCGAATGTTTATGCGCTTGATCTACAAGCGGTATTAATGGCACCAAAATCTAATATAAGCAGTTTGTATTATAAAACAAAGCTATGTGTGCACAATCTTTGTTTTTATAATTTGCACACTAAAGATGCATATTGTTATATTTGGAATGAAACCGAAGGCGTACTAACTGCTGAAGAGTTTGCATCATGTTTTTCACACTTTATTGATACATACGTACTACCAATAGTTGATCGAAGCAAGGGGACTAATATAATTTTGTATAGTGATGGATGTCCGTATCAGAACAGAAATAGCGTGATATCCAATGCAGCAATTAATTTGGCCATGACACACGATATAATAACTGAACAAAAATATCTTGAAGTTGGACATACACAAATGGAGGTTGATTCTGTACATTCTACAATAGAGAGGTGTATGAAGAACCGAAACATTAATGTACCGGCAGACTATGTCAATATTTGTTCAATAGCTAGAAGAAAACCTCGCTCATACATTGTTAAGTATTTGGACCACACATTTTTCAAGTCATTTCGGAAAGTTGAATTTTTTAGAAGTATCAGACCTGGAAAAATTAAAGGAGATCCTAAGGTAAGCATTTCGAATTTAGAGAGATGTTTTTCTCTACATTGTAGGTATAGATTAGTTGGAATTGCAAAAAGATTGATCTTTAGGACAGCGTTTATTTTTAGGTCACTGATGTTCGCGTATTAAAGTATACTCCAAATGGAGAAATATTTTATAAATTAAAATTTAGTGATGAATGGGATTCTTTGCCCCAGAGAAAAAGAGGAACATCCTTGCCCTTGGAATTAGTTAGAACAATTACACTCAGAAAGGTTAAAAATAAGTGGAAGAAAGTTTAACGATCTTCAGGAACTTAAAATAACAATACTGATTGATTACCACGAGTTTTATGATAATTTACCACATGATTAATTTTTAAGATTTTTTGAAAACCTAAATGTTAATTAATTTATATAATAAACAGTTTACTTTTGATTGTTCGCTTTATTAATTCATTTATACTTGCAGAAACATACCAAAAAACCTGCTAACTCCAATATATAAAAATCGAATAACTGCTATCTCCCTTTTTGGGCTATACAATTTAATCTAGGGTATATATTAGCTAATAAATATATACTATATACAAGTTTCAAAGAACTGCAAATTCGATTCGCGTCTAAAATAGTTTTAATAAAAAATAAGTAGATTTTTTTTTTGTTTCCTGAACAATTTGCTTTTATGGAGTTAGCAGTTTAACATTCTTAACCGATTATATATATATATATATATATATATATATATATATATATATATATATATATATATATATATATATATAGCCTGTATTTTTCGCATGCATGGCCCTTAATTTTAGACTGAAATTTGAAGAAATCGGATAAGTAAGACATACATATACAGACAGACGGAATTGAGATAAAATGTTTCCCGGCATTTAAGGACCCTTAAACGTAAAGATCTGAAATCTCTCGAGGGAAGTAATAACTAGTTATCTTGTGTTTTTAATAAAAGTGTATAATATTTTTGCAAAATAAATTTTTTTTATCACAATACAAAAAAAAAACAAGTTTTCTTTGCACAGGGGTGGTCCGCATTTTAATACATGACACTGTATAAGTGGTTAGATTCATTAATTCATTCATTAAGTGGCTGTAGAAACAGAACATATCCTAATTGTTCCACTGATTCGAACCGCCTTCCGACTTTATTAAGGCGCTTGCCATGTTGTGTATTTTTGTTTTTGCCAACCAAAAATTTTTAACCAAATACATATTTAGCAAATTTTCTTATTTAGTCCCTCGTCATTTAATATATAAAATAATATTAAGTGGCTATCTTAATAATATTGCTTAATATAATAAAAAAACTATTTTCTTTCTCCTTGTATATTTGTAAATAGCCCATTGAGATTTAATAGCTCGATAAAAGAATCACACAACATTTTGGTATTCACTGTGTTTTCTGATTTGATTCATAATGTTGGTGACCTTTGGACCCGCACGATAAAACCGCATTCGACTATAGTACACATATTAAACGTGTATTTCTGTTACAAAAATACGTAATACGAATAATCTATGGTCTCTTAAACAAAGAGTCATGTAAGCCCGCTTCCCACAATCTCAAAATATTGACTATTTTGGACCTACATATCTTGGAAGTATGTACATATGCTTATAAAAACCCATCCACTCTTCAGTTAAATCGATCTGCTCATCATTATAACACACGCATGAGGGTACTGCTCTTGCCTAATACTCACAGGTCGTCATTTTATCAAAAAAATATTATATTTAATGCATACAAGTTTTTTAATGCATTGGATAATGATGTTAAGGGGTCTGTGATTTAAAAACACTTTTACTTGAAATTAACTGTTATTTCCACCAAGACTTTTTTACATGAACTTAATTTTATATTATTTTACTAGTAATTTAAGTTATTTTCAGACGTTTTCTTCAATTATTGTAATACTTTTCAATTGAGGAAATAAATGTTTGAATCTCTTCAAGCTCATTTAGTGTTCAGATCTCGTGGAGTAAAGATTTCCTGAAGATGCATCGTGCAATAGAAGGCGAAACCTCGGATAGTAATTTCAATTTGACTCGGTCGAATGCCAAGAACAATGATTTCTTAATTGACCAAAACGTTACGTTATATACTTAAACAGACACAAATCCTCAAATCGTATCTCCACTACTAAACTAAGTAGTAATTAATTGTAAAGTAAGTACTTGGCCTTGTCGCGCCTAATTTTTTAACAGTCAGCTTATTATACGAAAAAAGAACGATAGTGAGTGAGTGATCGGGTAATTAGCTTGAAGCGTATAACAATGCAATAATGTTCAGAAAGTCGAGACTGCGGATATAAAAAACGATTGTGTTGCGCCCAAATTTATTAGCTCATGCAAACACAACTCGGGAATTGTGTAGGTGGATGTCGTTCTTACAGGTGTTGAATAAATTGTTGCTTCGATTGGCACTGAAGATAGTCATGTATTGAGCAATAATAAACTATTTTATTTCAGTTTAAATCTTTCCACTTCTCTTTACAATAACATCAACAATTATGTATAGTTTCATTCCTACCGAAAAGTCAAAAAAAACCACAACATTCGTAAAATATTCTTGATTTTTTCCGTTTTTATATCTCTTACTTTAAAAAGAACTTATTTCGTTTCTGCATTGCTTTGGAGTAACGTCATGCATACTTTAATCAATTTTTCGATAGATTCACCTTCATATTTGCCATCAATTTCTTTTATGTCATACTAAAATGGCTCCATGGTAAGAATTGGAAACAGCTGAAAAAATCACTCTCCGAGATTTTTTCAGATCTTCACGTTTCAGGGTCCCTAGATCCTAGAAAAACACGTTTTCTTCGATTGACTTCAAATTTCGGTCATATGGGGATGACCTAAGAATGTTAAAAAATGTTTGTGGGAGTGGTGCATTATTTGGGGTTAAGATCACAAGTATTTTTTTAAACTGTCGACGTTTCGCTACTCAATTGTTGCACCCTCAGGACACAGAAAGATTTTATATCCTGCATGAAACCCATATTATCAGTACTTTTACTCCGTTGGTCCGCATATATTACCCAGATATTAAATTTCTAAATGGTTTTCATTAACAATCCTTTTGTTTTTATGTTAGAGTACTGTATTATTTGGAGTTAGAATCCAGTAAAACAAACAAGACTATTTTTAAATAGTCGACGTTTCGCAACTTTATTGTTGCATCTTCAGGACACATATAAATTCCATATCCAGCAGAAACCCAGTTTTCACATATTTTGTATGACCGCTGATATTAAGTTTCTAGATGGTTTTCGTTAACGATCCCCTTGTTTTTATGTTAGAGTGGTGTATTATTAGGAATTAGGATCCAGTAAAGAAAGAGATCTGGTTATTGAAGCAGTGAAGGAGGGTGGGAAATGTCTTCTGGAAGCCATAACGAGATTATTTAACAAATGTCTTGTAGAATCTACAACATCCGAGGCATGGAATAACGCAGTTATCGTTATCATGCACAAAAAGGGAAACATCGCAGACCTGAAGAACTATAGACCCATTTGCTTACTTCCCCATCTCTACAAACTGTTCACGAAGATTCTCACCAGGCGGCTAATACCCAAGCTAGACCTCTACCAGCCCGTAGAGTACGATCCGGGTACGGCACTAACGATCACTTGATGGTTATTAAAACCTTAATTGAGAAATCTGTGGAATACAATAGACCACCCCTGCTTGTTTTCGTCGATTACGAGAAAGCATTCGACTCCATAAAGCATACCGAAATGCTCAAAGCACTTCATGAAGAAACGGACAAATTTAGAGTAGCACGTGGGGTCCGTCAAGGTGATACAATCTCGTCAAAATTATTTACCACTCTAGTAGAATATATGTTCAAGAACATCGAACTGGACGGCACAGGCATTAATATTAACGAAGAATACCTCACCCACCTACGTTTCGCCGACGATATCGTGTTGATCTCGGACAGTGTGTATAAGGCAGAAATACAGCTCAGGAAACTCATAACGGCTTCACACAGGGTTGGCCTCAAAATCAACATTTCCAAAGCGCAGTTCATGACAAATCTAGCCGAAATATCCTGGTAGACGGAAACCAAATTTCCCAAGTCACGTCCTACAAATACCTGGGACATGAAATAAGAATCGGCAGAGATAATCAGACCTGCGAGATTGAAAGAAGAATTGGATTGGCGTGGTCTGCTTTTGGAAAACTAAAACATGTCTTCAAGACTGATATCCCTGTATGCTTGAAGCGTAGAGTGTTTGACCAATGCGTCCTACCGGTAATGACGTATGGCGGAGAGACCCTGACACTAACCAAAAGGTCAATAAATAAGGTTCGAGTGGCTCAACGAGCCATGGAACGCTCCCTTCTGGGAATCACGTTGAGAGACAGAGTACCAAATGAGCAAATACGCTGAAGAACAAGAGTGACAGACTCAGTTAGGCGAATAACTCATCTTAAGTGGAATTGGACTTGACACGTAGCCAGAATCTCTAACGAAAAATGGACCAAGAAAATCACGGAATGGCGTCCTAGACAGGACGCGTTCAGAAACAGAGGGCGTCCCTCAACTCGTTGGACAGACGACATAAAACGCATAACAACAAACTGGCTTCAAAGCGCTTAAGATCGAGATGGATGGAAGCTAATGAGAGAGGCCTGTGTTCAGCAGTGGACGATACAGGCTGTTTGATGATGATGAATGAAACAGAAGACTTTTTTTAAATTGTCTAAGTAAAACTTTATTGTTGCATCCTCAGGACACATATAGATTCTATATTCTGCATGAAACACATATTTTCAGTCCTTACCTACTACGTTGGACCTCAGATATTTCCCAGATATTAAGTTTCTAAATGGTTTTCGTTATTTGGGGTTAGGATCCAGTAAAAAAAAACAACAGGATCCAGCAAAATAAAAGTTTTTTCAAATTGTCGACGTTTCGCAGCTTTAGTGTTGCATCCTCAGGACATATAAATTTTATATCCTGCATGATACCTATATTATCATTCTTTACCTACTCCGTTTGTTCGCAGATATTTCCCAGATATTAAATTTTTTAATGGTTTTTGTTAACGATCTTCTTGAAGTTATGTTAGAGTCGTGTATTATTTGGGGTTCTGCCAAGCAATGGAGTAGGTAAAGACTGATAATATGTGTTTCAATTTAAGATGGCGAAAGAAAATCAAGGCCAAATAAAATTTTTAAAAAATTAACAAAAAAAAATCTTGTTTAATTGATTTTAAATTTTGCAGAAAACTTAAATCTGAATATGGAATACTTATTGAATTTATTTTAAATTATGCCCAAAAGTCAAGTGTGGCATAGGTAAAAAGGAAATGGCAAATATATTGGTATGAATCTAATATGACGAGAATATATGTAACACATATACCGTGACTATGTTCTGAACTAACTTGGATCATATTTCATTCTTTCCAATAAAAGTAATAATTCTTATCGAGGGAAGTTTCGGGTAAAGGAATGTACCTATTTTTTTATTTGCATCTACTGAATGTTGATGCTACCTTGAACAGATATTTCGATTATATTAATAATATGTTGTTAGGATTTATTAAATTAAAGAACAAATCCCCATAATCTAGAGATAAATTGGAATTTTCTCAATTTTCCTCTTTTTGTTTAAAGATAATCTCTTGTTTAAAGTCAATCTCCAGAAGTAGGTGTAAATTCCCTAATCTGGCATCCCTGACACTCACCTGAATTTTTAAAAATGCCTTTTCCAGCAGCAGGTACAACAATCTTTTTTTTCACGTTTCATTAACCTCTATACAAGGCATTAGGATGCCAAATTCGTCTATGTTCGTGGCTTCGTCAAAAATATAAAAGATGACATTGGAGTTTCAAAATCTAAGACGCAAACAATTTTGAAGTCCAATAAGTATGTGTTTTCCTTATGTTATTAACATTACCCAATATTTCCATCCTGGTGATGATGCGAGAAGATTGGGATATTGTCACTGTTTTTTTTAGTCAGATAAATGATGAATGTCAAATTAAAAGATGCGGTATTTTAGACAATACAATGGAAAACATTGGAACGTAACCAACCTCCACATGCTACAACCTGTTTCGATTTGGAGTAAATGTAAAATGTTTTTTACCTCAAACTAAACTGGTGTATCGCTATTGAAGAACATTTAAATGCAGATAAATATCAGGACGTACTCCAATCAAATCTTTTCGATAAGCTTGGTAACATTCCTCTAAACCGACAAGATGGGACCCCTAGGCAAAACGCTATTCGAAAAAGAGAAAATTTAAATAATAATTTTAGAAACCATTGGATAGGGACTTACGTACTTGGCCACCACGATTTCCGGATCTAACCCTTCTCGATTTTTAATTCCGTCGTAAAAGTAAAGTTACACTACTTTCCAGAAAATAATTTTTGGGTTTTTCGCCACAATTATAATACAAAATCAAAATATTAAACAAAAACTCTACCTACTTACCCTGTAAGTTTAAAAGTGAAAAAAGTGTTCATATTATCTCAAAGAGACCTGGTAATGAACAAATTAAAAAATATACACAAAATCTAGGTCTCAGTCAAAAATAAGTTTATAAATTAAGGATAGGTTACGTGTTTCGCCACAACGGGCATCATCAGACCTAAAATGGATATACAAAACACATTTTACAAAGTAGATAAAACAAACATAACCAACAAAGAAACAATGAAATACGAAACAAGGCTACGCAGAGACGTCGATGTAACTTTATTTGTTGAGAGGCGATAGGTCAAAACGAAAAACGAAGAGATTGTTCAGGTTGAGCTTGACTAACTGTCGTAAAGTACATGCCACATTAATAAAAAGAAGAATTAGTGAAAATGACAGAAAAAACTGAAAGGTTATACAAAATAAGAATAGAGAGTTATTCTTTTGAACTATTATTAAAAATCAAATGAGGCTCAAAATTGAACATTTCATTAACGCAGGTCAGGGTGAGGCTCTTTTTAGCTTTTGTTATTTCCATCTTTTCCAAAAGATCCAACTTCTTAACTTTATCGCATTCGTGAATTGTATGTACATTTTCAGATACGGAAAAACGATGTTTTGAGATTTTGTATCAGAAATATCTGTATTTTGACGTTTTGTAACCAAGCTGAGATGTTCCTGGATCTTTGTCGAAATTTTCCTACCCGATTGTCCCACGTAAACAGTAGGACACTCTACACAATGAATTGAATAAGTTCCTGATTTCCCAAGACTATCGTTTTTGTCTTTGATTCTAACTATGTGTTGTTTGTTTTAAATGATATGGAGATATTAAATGACAATATTTAGCTAAATGTAGATATATTTCCAAAGTATGTTAAAACTCTGAATTTATTTGTATTAATTAGATTATTATGTATTAAGTTATAAGAGAGTTTATATTTGTTCATAAATGTATAAATAAGTTGGTTGAATGTTTTCATTGGAAAACCATTATTTAAGACAATTTCCCTTATTATATTTAATTCTTTAAAAAGTCTGTACAAAAACGAATTAAAAGCTTAAAATGTGTGAGAAAATAGTGAGTAAACTGAGTGATATTATCAGTACAGGAGTCTCTATATACCTCAAAACTAATTTTGTTATCATTTCTAAGTAAAAAAAGGTCTAGAAATGGAAGTTTGCTACCAGTTTCACTCTCCATAGTGAAGGATATGTAATATGCAAAATTCTAGTTCCATTATAAACTGAAGTGACACTGAAAAATATCTATTTTCTGGAAGTTTCGGGGGAAGCAAATTTGTTGTTATTAAAATTAACGGAACAAGATGCTATGCAATTATCTTTATCTAACAATATTAAGGCACTTTCTTTTATTTTACGTTTCTTGGAACATTTATGTATGTTTGGTGTTCTTTAATTTTTTTGGCTAATGGCTTAGAGCAGGGGTGCTCAAACGGTCAATTCTAAGTAAAAAAATTTTTTTTAATAAGTAGGTACTTAACTAAACTACAAAAATTTATTGCGTAATAAAATAACACTCTGCTAGTAGCAAAAGGCGGCTTTATCAAAGGAACGCGCGGTACTTCTCAAAGGAAAGCCGCGTTTTTTATTCTTGTGGCTTTTCTAGAAAATTCTTTCGTTCACGCCGATATAAATGTTGCGCCTGCAGGAATTGGAGTCATTCTGAATTGCAACTTGAAGGCAATACTACGTCGATACAAAGTTTATTATTAAATAGTACAAAATGAGTGCAGCGAAGAAATCTAAAACGTATCATTTTAATAACGATTGGGAGGAAGAATTTTTGTTTTGTATGGTGAAGGATAAGTGCATTTGTCTTATTTGTCGTGCGT
Organism: Kuschelorhynchus macadamiae; assembly: GCA_030620095.1. Taxonomy (NCBI): domain Eukaryota; kingdom Metazoa; phylum Arthropoda; class Insecta; order Coleoptera; family Curculionidae; genus Kuschelorhynchus; species Kuschelorhynchus macadamiae. The sequence continues at coordinate 80,742 of JAUTXW010003044.1, forward strand.
CATTTGCAATACCTAAGCGTGGTAACTTAGAGAGGCATCATAAAACTGTTGAAAAGGATTTTCCGCCACAGAGTGAATTAAGAAAACGAAAAGTACGTGATTTGATATCTTGTTTGAAAAAAGAATAAACCATGTTCACAAGACCAGCCAAATAATCAAAAGCTGCTACGATCGCGTCATTTAAAATATCTCATATATTGGCGAAACACAAGAAACCATTCGAAGATGGATCGGTTGTGAAGGAAGCATTTATTGAAGCGAGTCAGACTTTATTTGTAAATTTTAAAAATAAAACAGAAATCATGTCTGCTATTAGAGAACTTCAGTTATCTCGTCCGACTGTCACAAGGCGTATTGAAGTCATGAGTCAGGACATGGCAGATAAACTAAAAAATGATATCATGGAATGTACATACTTTTCTTTACAGTTCGACGAATCCACCGATATGACAGACACTGCCCAGCTATGTATTTTTATTCGGATGGTATTCAATGACATGTTGGCTAAGGAAGAATTTTTGACAATCATTCCTCTGAAGGGGAAGACCCGTGGCGAAGATATATATGACGTTTTCTTCAATTTTGTAAAAAACTACAAGCTACCAATATATAAATTAGTGTGCATTACAACCGATGCAGCACCAGCAATGACTGGAAACAAAAACGGTTTTGTGGCATTGTGTCGAGCTAATGAAGATTTCCCTTCATTTTTTTCAATCCATTGCATTATACATCAACAAGTTTTGTGTTCAAACGTTTTAAACACGGAGGAAATTATGGGCATTGCAACAAAAATTGTGAATTCCATCCGTATACGTACCTTGCAATGGCGGCTCTTTAAGTTGCAGTTGGAAGATAGGGAGTCAGCTGAACACACTGATTTAGTTCTTCGCACGGATGTCAGGTGGTTGATTCGCGGAAAATTCCTAGAAAGGTTTCAAGAATTATTGACCGAAATAACAGCTTTTCTAGACGAAATAGGTGATGACACTCAGATGTTGAAAAACTAAAAATGGCTGACTGATTTGGCATTTTTGACTGACATCACAATGCACTTAAACCCCATTCACTTGGAGCTTCAAGGAAAAGGAAAAACTGTGATTGAGATGATTAGCGCAGTAAACGTATTCAAAAGTAAATTGCGACTTATGATAGATGCACTGAAAAGAAAGGATCTGAAACATTTTCCGTCTTTGAAAGCAAGGATTCCTCAATTGAATTATGATACGTATAAGGCACAATTATCAAATATTTTGGGACAATTCGAAATGCGTTTTTATGATTGTAGTAAATTGGCAAATGTAGCATCATTTATGAGTTATCCTTTTTCATGTAAAAACATTGAGGAATTAGCTACTAAAATAGCATGTCAGTTTAATATGAACTCATGTTCTGTTGAAAATGAGTTGGTGCAGATTATATCAGATATACATCTCAAAGCTACAGCATCTGATACAAATTTCTGGTATTTTATATCTGAAGATAAATATCCGAATCTAAGGCAAATCACCCTTCAACTGACAGCAATAATTGGGTCAACTCACTTGTGCGAGTCTGCATTTTCTGAAATGAAGATAATTAAGTCAAAATATCGCAATCGATTAACTGATGATCATATGTCATCATGTTTGCGATTAGCGCTCAGTGGTTACGTACCATCTTGTGAAAAGAATGCTGAGGACATGCAGTGCCACGCTTCAACATCCAAAGTCACTCCTTAGTTAAGTTTAACACCATATGTAACTCTTTTGTTTTGTAACAACCAATATTATAGTTTTTTCATTGATATTGTAGAGAAGAACCTAACTAAACCTAACCCAAACCTTGACTAAAATGATGTATATTGTGCGGAAAGCTAATATCTATATATGCTACGGTACACCCTACCTAGGTAGTTAGGTAGGGTGTATGTATCGTGTATGTACGACAACCTTGCATCACACATACTTGCAGCCTGTCAGAGTCGATCGTAAGTATCTCAAAATCGCCAGCAGTTCAAGTTTGAGCACCCGTGGCCTAGAGGTTTCACCTATGTAAAATGTATTGCATTGATACAGAACTTTATAAATACATTTTTTTGTATTTTCTTGTTCATTGTTAAGTTTTGTTTTTGTAAGTTTGCTTCTAAGCATATTTTGGGTATTAAAGATCGTTCTTATGTTAAAACGTTTACCTGTTCGTTTTATTTTCTCTGATAAGTTAGGTATGTATGGTATCAAGTGGTTTGTAATTGGTCTATTTTGGATTTGTTTGACCTTTGGATTCTGAAATTCATAAAAATATTTCTCAATGAAATCATTAGGATAATTATTTTGATTTAAAACATTTATAAAACATTTTTCGTCAACAAAATTTTGATCTTTGCAAATTATTTTTACTCTATCATGTAAACTTTTTATAACTACCTTTTTAACCATGATTGGATGATTTGAGTAAAAATTTAAATATCTGTTTGTGTGTGTAGGTTTTTTGTATACTTATATAGGTCTTGTTTAAAACGTGGATAAAAATGGAAGTTGTTGGTCTGTTACTTTCTCAATAGTAAATTTAATTGTCGGTTCTTTGGTGTTAATATGATTTCAAAAATCATTTAGATGTTTATCGTCATGTTTATAGATACAAAAAATGTCATCAATATATCTCCATCAAACGAGTGGCTTATGATAGTAATTTTGAATATAATTTAATTCAAAGTTTTCCATGAAAATATTACTTAGTAAAGGAGATAACGGAGATCCATAGCCATGTCAAAATTTTGCTGGTAATATTTATTTTTATATTGAAAATACGTAGTTTGCACACAAAAAGTTAATAATTCTAGAATAGTATTAATTTTTAATGATGAACGATCACTAAGATTGCTATCATTCTCAAGGTTATTTCTTAATATGTTTAAAGTTTTATTGACAGGTACATTTGTAAAACGAGTAACTATAATAACACATGGTTAAATTTGCTAAATACTGAAGTAAAAAAAGGACACTTCAAAATACAATAAATTAAAATGAACATGCTCTGGGTACACATATTTGTTCACCTTATTTTAACAATTAAAAATAAGACCTTCAAATTGACAGTGTGTCAGAGATTAGCCATTATTCTGCTTTTAGTTTTGCTGAAGACAGCTATGGGATCTCCTCTATCATCTATGGTAGCGTATATCTTTATGGAGGCTTTTAATAATATTGCTTTACTATCTACTACGGCTAAAACTAAAACACTGATTCAGATATGTAGATCATACTTTTGTTGTTTAGCTTCATGGACAAGAAAATCTCCCCATATTTCCGGACCTCCTTAATCAATAACCCCATAATATTAAAATCACAATGGAAATTCTAAATTTGATATTATGGGACGATTCCCTTTCTAGATGTATTTGTTCAAAGAAACGAAAAGGATACTTTAGGACATTCTGTATATAGAAAACCGGCGTATACAAATAGATACTTCTATGCATTACCATCTAGCACAAAAAAATCACACGTGGAAAACGATCTTAACACAGTCTTCAGATCTCGCGGAGTGGACATATCTGAAGATGCTTCATGCAATCGAAGGCGAAACGTCGGATAGTAACTCCAACTTGATACGATCTTTTAAGTTTTTACAGCAATAATTCAAAAAGTCAATTTGTGTCTCTGAGGGTGTTGTTAGGGACAGTCTGCTGGAAATAAAAACGCTCGCTATGGGGGCGGATCAAATAAATCTTGATATGATCTTGCTTTGTATGGATAGAATTCTCCCTTTTATTACAAACATTATTAATTCATGCATACTGGAAAACACCTTTAGCTTTAACGATCTAAGACCAATAAGCATCTTACCTGTTCTATCTAAAATGATAGAAAAAATATTAAATAACCAAATGACCACATGTCAATCGGGATTTAGACCGAGATATAGTTGCACAACTGCACTTTTACATATAACTGATGACATTATAGAAGCTGTTGAAAGGGGTAAGACAACTGCCCTAATATTACTAGATTATAGTAAGGCATTCGATCGAATAAACCACGATTTACTTATTTCAATTATGCATTACATTGGATTTTCCAGGGATGCCATTTCACTTATGCGCAGCTATTTAACTAATAGACTTCAATATGTAGAAACGGATCAGGGCCTATCATCTGTGTCGAATCAAAAATGTGGCGTGCCGTAAGGTTCAATTCTTGGACCATTGCTATTTTGTATTTATGCGTGCAATATAACATCATGTTTAAATTTTAGCAAAGTTTACCTTTACGCTGATGACACCCAATTGTACATCTCCTTTTTCTCGAATGAGGTAAACACAATTCAAGATAAAATTAATGATGATCTGGGTCGCCTTATAAATTTTAACCTTCAAATTAATGCATCTAAATCAACTTTCCTAATATTTGGTAAACATCGAGATAATTTAAAAAATAATTTTAAAATAAAAATAGGTTCAGACGAAATTTCAAATTCTAGCTCCTTTCGAAACTTGGGTTTGCATTTTGACACAGAGCTAAGATTTAAACCACATGTAAATAAATGCATAAAAACTGCATATGCAAACCTAAAGAAACTATTTCCTCATAGATATATTTTAACAAAATCTCAAAAAATACTGTCGTATATGGACCTTGTCTCGATAGCATTGATAAGAATAGGATTCAGCGTGTTCAAAAGGCTTGTCTGAGATTTATTTATGGCATTCGTAAGAGAGAGGCAGTTTCGTACTAGTTACAAGAAACAAAATGGTTATCTTTAGAAAACCGAAGAAAGTTACATGCGGCTACTTTATTACATACTATTATAACTTTTGATCGTCCACCGTATCTAACAAGTAAAATTTGCTATCGAACCGATGTTCACACACTTAATTTAAGATACCGCGGCTATATTTCTCCTCCACCACACCGGACTACATTTTATCAGAGATCATTTTCATATAATATTTATGCGATTTATAATGGAATACCCGACTTTCTTAAGCTCTTATCAGTTTCAGCTTTTAAATTTCAATATAGGAAAATTCTTTTAAATTTGGAATCGAGCACCCAGATATCTTGATATAACTGAAACATTTATTTTTACCTACTCATGTACACATGTTATGTGTGATGTGTTGATTTTTTTTGCAGGCATGTAGTTGTTGTAGTTTATGTTTTCGTCTTTCCTCGGGGGCTGAACTAGAATCTTTTTCAAATTGTTTTCAGCCTCCTTTTTGCCTTATCTCTGGTGTTAATAAAATATATTATTACTACATTAAAATATATTATTACTAGATTATTTTAACGAAGATTGTTGTAAAGATATATTATATTATTATAACTAAGATTTTTGTAATGATATATGGCAAATAAATGTTATTATTATTATTATCTAATGTCAAGAACCATGAGCTCTGAACCCCTTACATACACTAATAAATACACTACTTCCCTTGTATGAACAGTAGGGTATCAAATACATACAATTTTCATGGTCACATAAGGTTTTCAACAGAAGAAGGAACTATAAAAAAATTTTAATTCAATACCACTAGGAAAATCACAACAATAACCGTAACTAAACAAAAAAAAAACACAAAAAACTAAATACACACTGTTATGATGCGTAATTGAGCTGAAGTGGTACGGTACTCCTACCATAATAAGTACTACCATCCCGTCTAGTACGATGTCTGCACACCACGCGATATCCAAGAGTTGAAGTACTAATCAGTCGCGGATTTGTGGTATCGCAAAGAACCGGACCTGTGTCTAATTTCGCGCTATTTGCTCGTTTGGTTTTTAACTCGGTTTTGTTACGCGATTTGGTGTTTTGTTTTTTCTTGGAGCTACCGAAAAAATTTCGAAAGTAAGTCGTTATACAATGGTCTTGTTTACACCGGCTTGTTTAAAAACAAGCATGTTTTAATTTGTTTGTATTAGTTTAAATTTTACGTTTCAGTTATAAACTTATTATGATAACAACAGTAATATATTATTTGAGCCTTTTGAAATTAACATTGGTTAATTGGTAACGAGTTAATTTTAAAAATTCCAAATATTTATCTTAACTGATGATGTTTGGTGTGTTATTCGACTTGAACTTGAGGTATTTGGTAAGAGAACTGAGTGTTCCACAGGGTTTATATTTTCTTGTCGATCTTTTTGAAAACCTATAATAATTGAATATACAGGGTTATTCACGCAACCCGTTCATTAAAAGTTTTTGATGATGCCATTTAGATAAAAATTTCAAATTTTGGGATTAAGGTAAGGTCAAGGGGTACTTTTTTTTTAAATATTTTCAACTTCCTGTCAGCATGTCCTATACCTAGGTTCAAGCTTTCTTAAGATACTTGACCTTGAACCAAAAATGAGCCTTCGGGGTACCAAATTTTAAAATCTCATATTTTTGTAAGTTTTGAAGATATAATCTTCATATTTTGCAAAGAATCGTTAAATAATCCTAGGTTTCTATTTCTTTTATTGAATTTGTCTATTTTTATACAGGGAGTCCTAAATTTAGCGGCAAACATTCACATTTTCAAAGCCGCTAAAGTCCGTTTTTTTAAATAGGACACCCTATAACTTTATGCACTATCAAATGTAGAATTTCTCTATACCTATTCGTAACCATTTTCGAAATAATTAGGTTTTTATTAAACTATCATATGTATCTGCTAAATGATTATACCTTCCCGTAGTAAGCCATGGAAGAATAATTGTTGTGCTTTTCTATTCAACATGACAGCTGATTTGAAACTTTTAAATTATAATAAAATAACACTCAAAAGCTGATATTCTCAATTTATTTTATATTAAATATTGGAGAGAACGTGCCTTGTTGATGAAATTTTTTCGTTTCGGAAAAGTTAAAGTTATAAAAAATGGAATAAATCGTTATAGGAATTTCTTCTATAAATTCAGAAACCATCCCTCGTAGAATTTCCAAATACTTATCACTGTTTAAATTGTCTTCATAAATACAGTACCGCACCTGATCATTTAATACTATACCGAAAACATTGAAGCTAAACCTCTCTTGAGAACGCGTTTCGCGTAAAGCGTGCGGATTTTCTGCTGCCCAGAAATGTTCGTTTCTTCTATTTGTTATTCCTTATCTAGAAAATTTTGCTTCATCGGTCCAAAATATTTTTGAAAGGAATTGAGGGTCCTCTTGAATTTTCAAAAACATGAATTCGCAAAATTCTACTCGTCGGACAACATCACCAGGTCTCAAAACTTCCACGTTTTGGAAGGAATAAGGGTGCATATGATGTTCGCTCAAGATTCTTTAAACAGATGAAGAAGAAATTCCCACATTGTTTTCTGCAGACGGTATTGAACTTTGCGGGTTTGCGTGAAAATAAGCTAATGTGTTTATTACGTTATCCTCGGCATTGGTCACTGGTTTCGGAACATTTTTTGTAACTTTAAACTTGCCAAAACGCAAAAAGTTCGTTTCAATCCTCTTGAATTTTAACTTGTTCATTGTCGGCAAATCAGGGTGGAGTTCATTAAACACACGATACGTTCCCTCCAAAATTTTATAACATTCTCCATGAATATAAAATAGATTGAGAATATCAGCGTTTGAGTATTCTTCCATTTCGATTTAGAAGATTTAGTTTATCACTGACAGCTTTCGATAAATAACGCATACTAATCATCATTGGATATTGGATCTCAATTGTTTTTCCATGGCTCACTATTGGAACATGTAAACATTTAAGCAAATACATACGATATTTTTATAAAACCCAATTATTTCGAAAATGGTTGCGAATAGGTATAGGGAACCTTAATACAGTTCGATAGAAAATGAAATTCTACATTTGATGGTGCATAAAGTTATAGGGTGTCCCATTTAAAAAAACGAACTTAAAGCGGCTTTGAAAATGTGAATGTTTGCCGCTGAATTTAGGACACTTTGTATACAAATAGACAAATTCAATAAAACAAAATAGAAACCTAAGATTATTTGTCGATCGTCTGCAAAATATGAAGATTATATCTTCAAAACTTGCAAAAATATGAGATTTTAAAATTTGGTACACCGAAGGCTCATTTTCGGTTCAAGGTCAAATATCTTAAGAACGCTTGAACCTAGGTATAGGACATGCTACATAAAATAGCATTAAAATTCTCCGTAAAATCCAAAAATATCATAAAATACAGGGTGTTCCATTTAAAATAAGCAAGTTGATACCAAGTTCCGGTTAAACCGGAAGTGACATGAAGTTGAAAATATTTCAAGAAAGAAGTACCCCTTGACCTTATCTTAATCCCAAAATTTGAAATTTTTATCTAAATGGCATCATCAAAAACTTTTAATGGACGGGTTGCGTGAATAACCCTATATTTCTTTCTTTTTAAACATGTTCATTGGGAGCCATTTTTTCCCGTCATATTGGTTTCCTACCAATATTTTATCAGTTTCCACCTATGCCACACTTGATTTTTGGGTATAATTTAAAATAAATTCAGTTTGTAGTTTCTACATTGACACATACTGCCATTTTGTTAAGTCATGTTGAATTTGTTCCTATATCATATTTAATTTTTCTGCAAAATTTAAAGTCAGTTGAATAAGATTTTTAGGCTGATTTTTAAAAAAAAATTTGACAGCAATTTTGAACTTGTACCACAACTTTACCAGTTTATCTCTACATCACACTTAATGCTTGCACAAAATTTGATATTTATCTAAGTAGTCTTTGCAAGCTGATTTTTAAATATTTTATTAAGTCGCCATTTTGTTTTGCTTGCCGTCATCTTGAATTAGTAAGTACCACAGTTTTACTGATTCTACATCTATTAGTTAAGGCACACAATTTGAAATAAATAGCCTTTTCAGGTTGAATTTTTAAATATTTTCGCCACCATTTCGTTCCGCCATCTTGGATGTGCACTAAAATTTTACCGGTTGTTTCTTAGATAATACCTGAAGTTTCACTAGGCCGATATTTTGTTTGGCACAGTGAATTTTGACCAAAATGATTCCATAATGATTTTTTCACGATTACAATACCTTCCTTTTACGAGGGAAGTAAAAATTAGATCAAACGTAAGTTGTGTGGCTCTGGGTTGGTCTGCCACTGATAGCAATCAATTTGGTATAAAGACAAAAGAGTCTTGGAAATAGATAAATATTAAAAATTTAAATTTTTTTAGGTTTTTACAATTGCTTTGTTATTTCTTAAGGTCGCGACGCCTATACCAATAATATAATATATAACAGTAATATTACTTTGATTTCATCAATAAAATGGATGTACATAGAAAATTTACCATTGGTAAGATTAAGCTAAATATAACTACTGATAAAAGTACATCGCATCGTCATAAAAGTTATATAGGTACATGAAATTTGACTAGAAAAGAAAAAAACGCGAAAATTAACTATACTAGGTACTTTCAAAAAGAAAAAAAGTTTATTTAAGAACTCTTGAATTGAGTAAAAGTTAACCTGTACAAGATATTTTTTTAGTTTGCCTCTATAAGATCTGAGGTTATTAGAATTTTTAATGTCAGTACCAAATTTATTAGTTTATGAAGCAAAAACACTCTTGCAAAAACACTCTTGTCACATGCGAGCTTAAACCCTAATTTATAATACCGTACGATAAGTGAGAGTGTATATTAGAATAATATACTGACAACATAGTATTTTGACTACAGTAATTTGATAATGGCTTAAATCATAAAAAAATTTTCTTAAATTTTTGCATAGATTTTCTAAATGATTTCTCCATCGTAAGTTTTCGTCAATTTCTAAACCTAACATTATTGAGGAAATGGAAGGTGTACTAGGACCACTTTCAATTTCGTGAAGAAAAAAGTTGTCATTATTTTATTTTTTATTTGCAAATACAACAAAATTTATTTTAGTTTGGTTTATAACCAAACAATTCTTTTTAGACCATAACATTTTACTATTATAAACCAAATCTGCTGTTCTTTTTAGAGACCACACTTTTTTAACGACCATAATGTTTGTATCATCTGCATATGATATGACAGAAATACCAGATATACGAGATATTTTTTTAACTTAGAAATGAGGTCATTAGAATAACCAAGATACAGCACCAGTCCAAGAACTGAACCCTGCGGAACACTCCAATCTACTGTCAATGAGCCGTTCCTCATTCCATTTACCAAAACACACTGTTGTCGCCCGACTCAAGTAAGACTCCATGAGCTTCCATGCTTGTCCTCTAATACCATAACGACGCAGCTTTAACAACAGTAGCCCATGGTTGACAATATCGAATGTTCGGGAGAAATCCTCAAATATCTCAATTTATAATAATAATAATAATAAATGACTTTAATTGCATCATTAATAATTATAATAAAAGAAACAGGGTGCAGTCTAGGCTACTCAACTGAACCCCGTTTGGCTGGATATACAGTTAAATATTAATATAAACTAAACATACAAAGCAAAGAATTATATCAAAATACATAAAAAGCTACGAATATTAGGAGTCATGTTCATACCTGTCACATTCGAGAAACAAAAAAAAAACAAATAAGAAGAACTGAAATTTGATATCATTTAACAACGTTAGCTTGTTGAGAAACACTAATAATATTATTTTTATTAAAAAAGTGAAGTAACTGATGTTTTAAATGCATTAAAAATTTTTTTGAAATACTTGTTATCAAACTTATGCCTCCATAATTTGAATAATCATTAAAATCTCCCTTATTATACAGGGTCCTGCAGCTCACCTCCCGTCTTTTATTATACCTTAACCATTTATTTTAGAAAAAATATTTAAAAGCCACTATATGCTGTTGATTAGAGAGCACATTTTAAAAATATTCTTGATTATACAGGGTGTTACAAAAAATAGTGGCGCATAAGAGTTGTATTTTTTTAAATAGAACACCCTATATTTTTTACATTTTTGAAACACTCTTTACCTAGTCTACAGACTGCTAGAATAGTATCTCTCTTTTTTTAATAGTTTCGGAGAAAAAAGGTAAAATCGAAGAAAAAAAAATTATAGTCTACATTTAAAATATTTATAAAAATTAGATAAAACATCTTAAAAGCTAAGGTAACCTAGTAGCTTACTGCAAAAGGTTTATAGTTATTCTGCTATGAGTATTATAAGTCTTACTTATACAGGGTGACCCAAATTCCATGTCAAACTTTGCAAAATAAAAAATAATTTTTCTCCATTTTTTCAAATGGAACACCCTATATATTTTTTTTCTGTCCAGTACAGAATTAACAGATCAACATTTTTTATTATTACACTTATCTCAAAATTCCTGAAGGTTTTTGAAATATTCTTAAAAAACTAATGTTGTACTTTGTTTTTCAGTACGGTAATTGAATAACCTCACTAGTAATGTTCATAAGTAAGCACCTTCGCGATTTTGAATAATAAATAGGTTAGCGTAGTTATAGCTATGGGAAAAAACCTAAAATCCCAACATTTTTTGTAATTACGTTTACCGCATAAAATTTGAATTACTGCCAAGAGTTAAGCCGTAAAGAGGTTTTACATGCTGTAGGTCTTCCTACAAGTTGCAAGAGACTTGCACAAAGGCATACGCTGACACTTGCAATTGAAATACAACTGCCGCTTTACAGTCTGCAAGACAAATTGCGCGCAATATCTTGCAGGTGCAACCCCTTGCAGCATGTAAAACGGCCTTAACCTTTATTTAATATTATTGACAAGTGTTGCCCAAATTATTAACTAGAATTTAAGTAGGCCATGAAAAACAAATTGTCTAGAAACTGTCAAACAACTAAAACATATCAGCAATTTACTTATTCGTTTTTTAAGTTTTACAAATTGAAATAATTATCGGATTTTTCATATAGTGGTCTTTACCTTCTACGTAGTTCATTTTTCGTTTGTTTGCGTCACTGTTTAGAAGTTTTATTTGAACGTTCTATCGTCATGGAGTACACCCGCGAAGAACTGGTTGATATGGTTTTTGTGTTAGGAGAATCGCATAGAAATGCCTTTTTGGCCAGTAGGATTTATGCGCAAAATTATCCAGAACGAAGGCACCCAGACAGAAAGAGCATGACGAACTTATTAGAGAGATTTATGGCAACGGGAAATGTAAATTATACAAGACCAGTTAGAAATAGGCCCGTTCGAACGGAAGAAAATGTATTAGCTGTGCTATTAGCTGTCACGGAAAATCCTTCTGTTAGCCAAAAAGCAGTCGGGGATGCCGTAGGAGTAAGCGAAAGAACTGTTCAGCGAATTTTAAAGAGCCATAAATTTCATGCATATCATATTCAGTTGCATCAAGAACTCCTTCCAGCAGATTTTGAGAAACGTGTTGACTTTTGTAATTGGGCACAAGCTAAAATTAGGTTAAGCTTTGATTTTTTTGATAAAGTTTTATTCTCTGATGAGGCCACATTTCATAAGAATGGATTTGTAAATCGTCATAACTACCATTACTACGCCGACCATAATCCAAGAATTTTTAGGCAGCTTGATCTACAACACAGATGGTCAGTTAATGTGTGGGGGGGAATTATTGGTGAACATGTTATTGGTCCCCATTTTTTTAATGGACATTTAACTGAAGCCATGTATCTCGACTTCCTAGAAAATCACTTGCCAAATTTGTGCGAAAATTTGCCGGTTAATCTAAGAAATACAATGTGGTTGCAACAAGATGGTGCTCCAGTACATTTTTCGTTGCCAGTTAGGGATCATTTAAATAATAATTTTCCAGATCGATGGATTGGAAGACAGGGAGCAAGTGCGTGGCCGCCCCGGTCGCCTGATCTAACGAAATTAGATTTTTTTCTATGGGGCTACGTTAAGGAAATTGTTTACAACAAATCTCCAACAACTCCCGAAAATATGCAGCAACGGATTAGAATCGCATTTCAAAGTATTACGCCCGAAGTATTAAGAATAGTAGGAAGATCTTTTCATACCCGTCTTCGTTTATGTCTCGAAGAGAATGGAAGACATATCGAACATATGTTCTAAGTAAAAATTAATTTTAGCAATAATTAGATATTTGTTAATAATGTTAAATAAAGCTGTTACACCTTAAGTCGAGCCTTAACTCTTGGCAGTAATTTAAATTTTATGCAGCAAACGTAATTAGAAAAAATGTTAGGATTTTAGGTTTTTCCCCATAGCTAGAACTACGCTGACCTATCTAATATTTAAAATCGCGAAGGTATGAACATTACTAGTGAGGTTATTCAATTATCGTACTGAAAAACAAAGAATACAACATTAGTTTTTTTCGGACAGAAAAAAAATATATATAGGGTGTTCCATTTTTCCACATTCTAGTGAGTTTATTCAAACCTTCAGGAATTTTGAGATAAGTGTAATAATAAAAAATGTTGATCTGTTAATTCTGTACCTGACAGTAAAAAAAATATATAGGGTGTTCCGTTTGAAAAAATGGAGAAAAATAATTTTTTATTTTGCAACGTTTGACATGGAATTTGGGTCACCCTGTATAAGTAAGACTTATAATACCTTAGCTTTTAAGATGTTTTATCTAATTTTTATAAATATTTTAATGTAGACTATAATTTTTTTTTCTTCGATTTTACCTTTTTTCTCCAAAACTATTAAAAAAAGAGAGATAATATTCTAGGAGTCTGTAGACTAGGCAAAGAGTGTTCCAAAAATGTAAAAAAATATAGGGTGTTCCATTTTAAAAAATTCAACTTTTATGCGCCACTACTTTTTGTAACACCCTGTATAATCAAGAATATTTTTAAAATGTGCTCTCTAATCAACAGCATATAGTGGCTTTTAAATATTTTTTCTAAAATAAATGGTTTAGGTATAATAAAAGACGGGAGGTGATCTGCAGGACCCTGTATAATGACATCTGAGTTCTTTAGGTTTTTAACAAAAGTTAAAACATCTTGTTTACATATGGATGACAGAAAAAAATGTATTTATACAAGCTGGCACACAGTTATAAACAAATGCCTTGTCAACATTATTAGTATGGGTACATGAGTAAAACGATGATTAAAATTACTTGCAACTACTTTATCGGTATAACGGTGTACTTTATTTAGCTCCTAGTGGTTACTATTTATTTATATAAACAAAATACTTTTTTAAATAGTGTTATTTTTTCGATACTCTTTTGAGCTTTTTACACTAGTGCGATAAAATTTTTATCCCCAAATAACGTAAAAAGCAGAATGGTAATTGTTATAACTGCCTATTTATTATAAATATTAATTAAACAGCGACTAATATTTGACATGTTTATACCAGATAAATTATTACTAGACACTTTTATAGAGTCATCCATCAATACGTAGTTCTTAACAACACAACATGTGCTCTGATCTTCCCGGTTTCTTCCAGTTATTTTCCTGCAATTTTCTTCTTGTTTTCCACTAAATGTTAAAAACCCTTCAGCTACTGCACAACTCTTCCATTAACCGTAACTCTTTAATCAACGATATAAATCAGCTCGGGAACTGCTAATAAAGATGCTGATGACTTTCGAAAACAATGTTCAGTGTATTCTAATTTTTCAAGTCATTTTAAAAATTCTGCAATCTGCTTAGGTATATCTCCGAAAATATTAATACCAACTGATCATTTACTACCTCTATAAGCAACAAAAAGCCTTGCAGTGGAGTGTGTGAAGGCCGCAAATGAAAATATTTGCTTAAAATTTCCAACAAATCCATATTTTCTATGCTACCTTGGGTGACGGTGATTTCTTTAGGCTGTTTGGTCTTTTTATCTACGATCGTGAGATAAGAAGCTATTACCGCACTGATTTTTATTTAGGTAATGTTAGATATTACTGCAATAGTGTGGTAATGATTCCATTACCGCACTAGTGTGGCAATGATATCAACTAATTTTAAAATTAAAACATAACTAAAGAAAATACGTTTATTTTTGATTAAAATACAGCATTACAAACTTTTTATTGTAAATATTAATTTCACAACTATTGCAGTTATTTAAATTACTACCAGATGTACTTGATGAACTTGATTTAACTTGCGAAGAATTTGCATTAAATATGTTCAGTTTTGGATACTAGTTACTTCTTCTTTTTGTTTAATTCCGAAAATTCAATGTAACCTTCTAAAACTGTATTTGACCGCCATCCCCCGTGCCCCTTTACGGTCAAAATGTCCACTCCGTTGTTGGCTAATGTAGAAGACCTTCATAAAGCAGTGGGCCGGTATATTGTTAAGGATTGGATAATTTTAAAAACAAAGCAATAGTCTTAGGCATACCTCCAAAAGTGTTTATTCCCTCTAGCTGTTTTGTACATTTACACGTAGAAACGACCATGATCAACGAGTTTATGGCGTAACTTGAAGTAATTTCGGATAATAAATAAATAAATAAATATAAGGGGGGATAGCAATCAATTTGGTACAAAAAAGTCTTAGAAATACACGAAGATTTAAAGTTTCATTTTTATAATACCTAATGACACAATCGTCTAGCGTGTATAATTTTAGGAAGACCAAAAAACATATTGATATACTAACATTTTTTTTACGAAACTTTAATAATTCAATGACGTTAATCTTCCGAAAACTTTATTAGCTACAACTGCTAACAAACAACATTTAAATAGAATGCTTTTTTTATGGCAAATTAGTTAAAATTCGTTCACTAGGAATGTGATGGTACAAAGACAAAGCTCTTACTTAATCTGTTTGTGTTCGACCATTTATGAAACTAAATTGTTTGTTCATGGTTAGGTACTTATTTGTGTTAATTTCTGCTTTCTCATGGCGCATATTGATGTTGGAGTCTGGTAATCGCCTGAATATTTTAAATACTTTATAAAGTTCATTTTATGGTTAGCACTTTGGGCGATTATTAAGCCACAAAAAAGCATGCACTGGAATATTTTTTTATTTTGCCAGGTAAAATGGCATTATAAGCTTAAGATCTACAGGGTGTTTCATATATAAATGCTGATAATTTAGGATGCGATTTTTTGAGTAATTACAAAAGTATAAAAGTTTATACAGAAAAAATTTGAAATTTTGGCAGCTAACTAAAGCCGATGGGGGCAATTCGCGCAAAATATTTTCAAGATGGCGGCACTTCCGGTTATATCGGAAGTAGACGTCAACTTTCTTATTTTAAATGGAACACCCTGTATATTATCGAATTTTTTGATTCCTCGAACAATTTTAGATATATTTCATGTATAATATCCTATACCTAAGTTCAACTGTTTTTGAGATATTTTGAATTTTATGTAAAAAATGACTTTTGCAGGTCTAGACATAACTATAAATATCTGCTTATCGAAGTCTCTATTATTTATTTGGGGTTGGCTTCCTTGTCCAAAAGGGTACACTTTAGTGACCTGTGCTGATACTTTTATAATAAATAAATATAGGGTCATCAAAAACTGACATTATAAATATACTTTAAAAAATCGTTAAGAGTTTCTTTTTAAATGGAATAAATGGAAATATCTTATTTAACACTGAAATATACAAAAACTTCAATAGAGAGACGGGTCATGCTCTACATCACACGTGGAAACCGATCTTAACAAAAAGCACAAGTCGGATATGGCGTGAAGATGCCTCGTGCAATCGAAGAGTAATTCCAATTTAACACGGTCTAATACCAAAAAAAAAAAGATTTTTTAATTGACCAAATCGGTGAAAGCTTATATTCTATATCAACGTTCTTAAGCGTAAAGCATACCTAATCTTACTTAGTAACTCCCATGATATATCTTCAAAAATAATTCAACACAGTCTACTTTGTCAGAGCGCAAAAATGTTACTCCTTATTTAAATCAAAGATTACAATAATTAGTGTTCTACTCGGTGTTCTAGTATCTTCCCAACATAATGTATTTCTGAATTCAGCAGTCTTCCACGGTAACTAAACCGATGAGAAGGCAGTCGGTTTTGAGATAAGGTCCTGTGTGCCTGAGCAAGTTCCACTAAAAAAAATGCCAAGTTTGATATTTTTATCTTTAAAGATTCGTCTTCTTTAAAAATTCGAGAAAATTCCTGCCATAAAGGGCAATGTGTTACAAAAAGCGAGAACTTACACATAAGTAAAGTTATTAGACAGGAACCTACTGTCTATTATAGCAAAGTTCTTGACATTTTTTTTGTCTTTAATTATATAGGTATCAAATCTAGCATTTTTATAATCGACAAGAAGATGCACATGTATTGAAATAATATTATACAGAGTGTTCGATTTAAAATAAGAAAGTCGATTCTCATTTTTTTACTTTCCAATTGTCATTTGTTTAGTTTTTAGCAAATCCTGGCGGTTCAGAAAAAAATTGAAATGAAGTTTCGTTTGAAACAAAAATAAAACTTTTAAAATAATAAAGTTCCTCTTTAAAAACATTTTATAAGCCTTTTTTACAATTAATTTGATTTTTGAACATATAATTGTGTAATATTCAAATAATTACAAATTATAATCTATGTAAGCATCTTAAAATCCAAAGGTACTAGAGTTATTTTCATTACGCCATCGTAATCTTAAGCCACTTACGTGAGGAAATTTCTAGCTCGTGAATGAACCACTAACGAGTCAACATTTATAAAAGGTAAACACTGTTAAGAACGTAATGAACATCATTAACTCTTAATCCAGTTTCTGTTGAAGGTCCTCAATTGTCATTAAAATTGGGCTTTCATCTCATTACAAGATAATCCCATCCTTGAAATCTCGGAATAACTGGTACCCAGACCAGACTCGACATCTAGTGATTTTGCAATGTCGCCGTAAGAGAAAATGTATCGGTGTCAGTTTACGGTCGATCGAATACACACTATTTAATTTGCTTACTGATGACAGTATACTTGTTCGTAATTATGTTAAATTTGTTGAGAAATTAAATTGTCAACTGTGTTTGTTTTGGCTACAAGTGTATTGGTAATTTAAAATTAGATCTTTTTTTGTGGGTAATTTTAATCAAGCAATTGACAGGTTAAATCTATCAGTTGACATACTGTTAATTGACAGCATAAACAGTTCGTAAATTTGTTTTTTATTTAGCGATGGTGTATCTATAATTCCCCTCCCTCCTTCTTTTCTCTCGGAAAGATCCTTGCATGCGTTGGGATGTAACTTCCTCTGTTTAGTGAATTCAGAGCGTATGAGAATGTGAATGTTTTTAATGATACCACAAACGAATATGTAAGAATAGGTATGGCGAAGGTGTTAATAGCTTTCGTTAGATTTCTGGAGTTCAGTTTTGTTTTTACTAGTTTTGTGAGTCTGATTTTAAATTCCGTCTTGAGCTTTGATTTAATATTAGTGTGTTGCTTATTTTGGTGCTTTGATGGAAGCTTAGATATCTATGCTTCTTCTTTGAGCTTGATATCTATAGTTTCATTGTGGGTTGTTTCCATCGTAGGGTAGTCTTTCCACTGTCCCTTGTTGAGTAGCTTGCATTTACTTATACCAAATTCAATGTTGATGTCCATAGTAAACGTTTCTGTGATTTTAACAAGTTTCTTTAGCTCTGCCTTTGTACTTGCGTATCATTTTATGTCATCCATGTACAAGAGATGGTTTATTTTGTGTAGGTCATTTTTTTGCTGTTTAATGTGGAATTCGATGTGTTTGAGAGTGGATTGAGACAGGGGCAGAACCATACATCGTTGAGTGAATCTCCCTGGAATATTCCTCGTCTGATGTAGATTTCTTTTGTTTCGATGTGTTTTTCTGTATTCTCAGATTGATTTTAGTTTTTAACCTGAGGTTTTGATTGACTTTGTATAATTATAGCACTCTGGTTAGCCAACTGTGAGGTATCGAATCAAAGGCTTTTTTATAATCTATGTAACCAGGGTGAATGATTTTGGTTTGTTCCATGATGACGCTGTCTATAATTAGCTGCTCCTTGCATCCTCGGTGGTTTTTCCTGCATACTGTTTGCTCTTTCGTTAGAATGTTTTTCTATTCTAGATGTTGTTGTATTTTCCTGGTAATTGTGGCTGTGATAATTTTATATAGAGTCAGAAGCCACGTAACAGGTCGGTAATTTGACGGGTTCTAAGTGTCTGAGTTTTTGGGTTTAGGGTATGTATTCCTTGAGTGAGAGTGTGCTAGGTTTTAAAATAATTTCATTAATTTGGCGAGTGAGAGCTTCATGTGTGGTGGTAAACTGTTTATACCAGTAGTTATGAATGTTATCTATTCCAGGACATCTCCAGTTATGAGTATATTTGATTATTTCTGCAACTTCTTGTGTTGTCATTGCAAAGTCATCTTGTTCCTCTAAGCACTTGTGGCTGTCTTCTTCCGCTTTAATCCATGAAGCTTTATTATTGTGTAGTTTCGGTTCTGACCAAATACTTTTCCAGTATTCTGTAATCTCTTGTTTGGTCGGTGGTTCTATTACTCGTGCCTCATCATTGCTCATGTTTTTTTGGTAGAACTGTTTTTCGCTCCTTCGAAACAGGTTGTTAGCGTCCTTTCTTTCATTTGATTCTTTGTATCTTCGGAGTCTTGCGGCATACACAGATAATTTTTGCTTCAGAGTGTCAAGGATTTCTGTAAGCGTGTAACCAGGAGATGCAGATTTGATTTTCTCTACACTTTGTGTGATACGTTTTGACTTGTTGCCGTTCATGGATTGGGTAAGATGTCCCAATTCCTCCCATTTGAATTTTGGTTTTATGTTGTTGGTGTTTCTGTGTCGTGGCAGGAGTTTCTAATTATTCTGTGTTATCGTGGTTATAGCTGCTGCGTAGATCACTGTATGAATGTCCTCAATTGTGCTCGCATTCGTTATGTACTCGGGAATTATGTGTTCGTTGATGGTCTTTAGGATTTTATGTGTGTCCCGTTTCAAGATTACACGAGGAATAGGATATCTTGTTGTAGGATCGGAGCCTGACCATTTGTTTAGATGTGACTTCATTTCTACTTTGATTGCTTGTGTGAGAGACGGTCCGAGGTGTAGCTGGGTGTATGGTGCTTTGGGCGAGTGATTCACTTGTCCTGTGTGCTGTATGGTGCTTGTCATCTGTCGTGGGTTGTTGCTGGGGGCTTCGGCCCTACTGAGCATTGAGTGAGGTTGCAAATCCTCTTGCACAAAATTGGGCTGGTTTGTATGTGGGAGCAGCTACCATAGCTTTGATGTTTTTCAATGCGAGTGGGGTGAGCTTACTGGTCTTAGTGATGACTCTTTTTTGATCGGTTCGCTCGATTCTGTAATGCGTTTCATGCGTTGCCCTGCCTTTCCCGCCTTGGTGGGTGCCAGCTTAGTCGGCAAAACACTTTCGGTGGGTCTATTTTCCTTTGCCTGGTCGTGATCGTTTCGGTCGAGCTGTCCTTTCCCGCAGCGTCCTCGACCGTTACGCTGCTCGCTCGATGCTTTGTTGTTTGGATTGATGTTTTGTGGTGTTAGAAGCTCAAAGTGTCCCGACATTGGATCGCCTGTTAGTAAAAGGAAGATTATTATATTGTATGTTTGTTTGCTTGTTATTGTTGGTCTCTCTTTAATACACGTCTGTTTTGTTCTTGTTGTTCTTGGTTTTGAGAAAATATGGAAGATGTGCTTCTGGGTTTTCGAGAGAGCAAATATTTCTAGGCTCGTTCCGTATGTAGTGGTTTTGCTCATGAACTTATAATAGTTGTCGAAGTCCTTGATGTCGTCGTCGTGAAATAACGAAAATAGGTATTCAATGCGTCTTCTCGAAGTTTGGTATGATTATTTTGATGGCCGTATATGTGCAAGCTGACTGATCGGAACAGACAACTTCCGTCTCCAACAATGTCGGCTCTGATCAAATTCTCGGGAATAGGTTCGGCTGTAGCAGTTTTTTCGGCAAAGGCCCGCCTGTTCAGCCTTTCGCCGCCACCGTCCCGCATGCTGTCACCTTCAGCAGTGGCTCCAAAGGTGCCCTGGCGATCCCCAGGCAGCGGCTCTTTTCCGATGCTCGATGCTTTCTCCATTTTCATGGGTGTGCCACCATTTGACCCTGGTGGTCCAGGTAACTAGTGTCCGTGGAGACGTCACTCCCCAAGCAGCTTAACCGAGGTTAGTTCGTGTTTCGCGGTGGTTTCAAAGGTTAAGAGGGGTTTAGGGTGGCTAGGGTGTGGGAAGGGCAGGGAATTGGGTATTTAGGACAGCGGACAGCTGGACGTCGCTGACAGTACGGAATACGAAATTACCGTGGCGTCCTCAATACTGCTGGATGCAGTACCCAGACGGTTAGACTTAGTTATTATTATTATTATTATTATTATTATAATTATTATTATCATTATTTTTATTAATTAGCAATAATCGCGATAGGTAGTAAGGACGCCTCTTAGTTTGACTGGACTTTATGGCTTACAGACGTAAGCTCGATAAGTGTACTATACCCTATCTGTTTTTATTATCTAAATTCTAAATTTATCTTTTAACACTTCCACGTTGCGCGTCGGTTATAGAACACCCTGGTCTATTGTTTTCTAGCAAAATAATAATTTCACTGAGGTTTAAAATGTGGAAGTAATTATTGCCGGGGCCTGAACACAACGCGGTTTTCTCTTGCAATGTCAAATAACACAGCCAGCCACCCGTAAAATGTATGCAAATCCGTTTATGATTTGTATTTCACAGGGCATAATTAAATTGGGCTCAAGTATTTTTATTATTTTAACAGCGAAACCAGAGGAGTGCCCTGCAGAGGGGGGGTTAAACCGAGGGAACCGCTGGCTAATTCTTGTACAGGGTGTCACATTTTCAATACTTTTGCAGTGTATCTCAGTTATTCTTGAAGATAGAGGGATGTTGTTTCTGCGGTACTGTGTCACTTTTTCGTGAAACAAAAGATGCCGTAAACAAAATTTGCGGGGCCTTCTTCGTTTTTAAAATAGAGGGCGCACCCTTCGTATCTTAGTTATAATGTAAGCTAATGAAAAGGTAAAAGCGAATTAATATGGAGTTTTTTTGCGTAGAATGCAATGGCATAGTTAGTAGTAGGCAGCCTTTCCCATGTTTCCCAAGATAACATTTACAAGATTATGGAGCTATTATAAGTCCACGATCAACATTTATAACAAAGAAAATCAAGAAACGGATGATGTTAATGTTTTTCTTGGGTTCTGTGGGTGCAATATCTAAATTTAGCAACTTTTCGTTTAGTTTATTAATTTCCACTTATTTATTTCTGCTTGATAGCTGTTTCGACACACTGTGTCTTTGTAGCCGTTACTTGATGGAAATTCATTATACATTCTAGTATACAAAATAAACACGTTTAGTTTATTAATTTCCACTTATTTATTTCTGATTTGCTTCTATCAAATGTTTGATAGCTGTTTTTTCTTTATTATATGAGGATTTGTATTCACAGATCTGTGTCTTTATCAAAAGCTAATTCGTAACACTGATTTTTTAGATTTATCAGACTGGATTATTATTTTTAATATATTTCCCTAATATATAAAAAAAATATATAAAAATCTTAATGGTATTGTATTAAATTTGGCTATATCTTTTAAATTATTATTTGGATAGATTAAATTGATTGCTTTTTTATATTGTTTTTTATCTACTATTTTGTCCACTATATTAGGACTATAGCCATTGTTAATGGCAATCTGCTTTATAATATTCAATTCTTTATTATAGTTATCTGATGACATAGGTATACTAATTAAACGATGTATAAAGATGTTGAAAGCTGCCACTTTATGTGCAAAAGGATGATTTGATGTTTTATGTATTGTTATATCTGTGTAAGATGGTTTATGATAAATTTAAAAATCGTGTTTATTGTTATTGTTCATAATTGTTAAATCCAAAAAATGTATTGTCTTATTTTGTTCCACTTCTAACGTAAATTTAATATTTTTATGTAAATTATTAATAAAATCTGAAAATAACCTTAGTTGTCTCTCTGTTCCCGTGAAACACGCTTGTATGTCGTCTACATATCAATACCAATAAATGAACTTGTTTCTTAACGGATGATTATACATTAATTGTTGAATATTATCTAGAAATATTTCTGCTAGTATAGGACTCAAAGGATTAGCCGTTATTAAACCTTCTTTACTTACATACACGGAGCCATTGAATTTGATCTACACACACTGTTAACAAATCTAATATATCGTTCTTAATAATATGATTAACTTTATTTTTGAGTAATAAATTATCGACTAAGTAAATAGCTTCAATAAGGGGGACACTAGGAAATAAGTTGTGTACATCTAAAGATATTAATATGGCATTATTTGGGATTGTGACATCTTTTATATTGTTAATTAATTCTAAACTATTTTTAATACTAAATTTTGGTTTAAAATTACAAAATGTATTAATAATGTCTATTAATTTATAAGAAATCGTGTAAGCTGGAGCTGTCACATAGGACACTACTGGTCTAATGGGCATATTGCCTTTAAGCAGTTTAATAAATGAATATAGCTTAGGTACTTGTGGATTCATTATCGTTAATTTATATTTAGTTTACCTTGGGATTTATCTAATGAGCGTTATCAAACAATTATAGCTTAGTTAAAAATATTAACAGTAAAATGACAGAAGATAATATTGTATTCACTAGGTCGGATAAAGGAAAAACAATTATTGCAATAAAAAAAGAAGATTATATTCAAAAAAGTTGAGAATTTCTGAATCCGAATAAATTTCAAAAGATTGATAAAGATCCGACAGAAATGTATCAAAAGATTATAAAAAATGTAATTAAAGATAGTAGCTTATTTGATGAAATCATTTAGATTCGGTCAATATGCTGTAAAAACCTTTTAACACTAAAATTAATGAGTATTAAGAATGTCGACTTAACGGACCAGGCAGACCTAAACAATTTTTCGCAGGATTCCCTACTAAAAATACTACTAGTGGTTGGAGATAATGCGGCAAATATAACCAAAGGCTGTAAGATTGCAGGATTCGAGAGTGTTTCTTGTTTTATTCACACTATACAGTTGGTTGTCTTGGAAGGTATAAAAAGCGAAAGTCCGTATCTGAATTATTAGTAGCAAGTAGAAAAATAGTGGGACATTTTAGACACTCCCCTAAAGCATGTTTCGCTTTAAAAAATATACAAGCTGAGTTTAACTTACCTATATTTTACTCCATTAATCAAGATTATTTCACAAATCATCCAGAGGTTTAAGAAAAACATTATAATATGTGTTATTTTAAGAAAAGTTATTTACCTATGCTAAATTTTGTTAAGTTTACCAATATTTTCTTTCTAGCCTGCCTAACCGGTCAGTAATAATTCAAAGTAATAATATGCAAGGTTTCGTCAGCCCAGTAATATTAACAAGTAATGTCAGTTTGCCCCTGTGGATTTTGGGTGCGTGTGTTAGTGTGCATGACCTTAGGTATCTAGTCCCACACACTTGTTTTTGATCCTATTTGACTGTTATCACAACCTTGGCGGCTAGCTTTGATTAGCAAACGTCCGCTAGTCCGGTACATCCGGTTACGTATACAGTGTGTATCAGCCAAATGGAATAAATTCGATAATGAATAAATGGGGGCGTGTTCGGAAAAACGCTTGGACCCGTCGATTGGTATTTTTAATTGCTCATTTTCTCCAATAAAAACTTTTTATACAGGATGTGTCCTGTAACAGTGGTCAATGCCAACTTTCTTATTTCAAATGCAACACCCCGGATATTATTTAATTTTTGGATTCTTTAGGAGATTCTAAACATATTTTATGTTCAATGTCCTATACCTATCTTCAACTATTTCGGCAATATTAAGTGTTTTCAAATTTATTTTTATTTTATTTATTTCGAATTTATTATTATTCATGAAAGTGGCTCTGGTTACTGAACTATTTATTTGATTACAAAAATTCGCTACAATACACTCAATACTTATTTACCATTTAGGTCTTCATATTAAGAATGTAAGCAAAAACCATTTTAGCGTTCCTTTTTATTGATATGGAACAAAAAGAGCCAGTTTTGTTTACTTTTAAGTTTTGTTTACTTTTGTGTAAAATGCCTGGCCTTTCTCTTTGCAAGACAGTAGTTGTCAGTGTCAGTGTCATAGTCTTTTGAATTTCGTTAACTGCATAATACCTAATATCAGAAAAATGGTTCATTTAACAGAAATGCATAAAATAACAATTCTACAAATGATTGGTTATGGAGATAACACACGAACACAAGTGGAAGTTGCTCGCTTATTTCATGAAAAATTTCCAAATTTGCCGCATATATCCCAAGGGACAATTAGTAAAATAGAAAAGCAGTTTCGCGAGCTTGGACATGTGAGGCAGATAAAAAAAGCAGCTGCCAATTCAATAAATGATGATACTAAATTGGATATTATGCTTGAGTTTGAGGAAAACCCACATATTTCTAGTCGACAAGCCGCCGCAATGTTCGATATTAGCCATTCGTCGATTATTCGAACATTAAAAGAAAATAAAATGCATCAACTCAGGAGCTCATGGAAGACGATTATGATAGAAGAACTTATTTTTGTGAACAAATGATGGCTGTGTTAGATAACAATTTTATTCAATTAGAACATGTTTTGTTTTCGGATGAGTGCACCTTTACACTTCACGGTCATGTAAATCGTCAAAATTGCCGCTATTGGTCTAGGGAAAATCCTCACTGGATCAGCGAAGAACATACTCAATATCCTGAAAAGGTTAATGTTTGGGCAGGAATTGTTAGGGATCATATCATAGGCCCCTTTTTCATTGACGGCAATTTGAATGGCGATAATTATTTAGCACTGCTCCAAAATAATGTCGTGCCAACTTTGACAAATTTGTATCCGGATCCAGCAAACCCACAAGTTCCAGCTAATGTGATATGGTTTCAGCAAGATGGAGCACCGCCCCATTACCAAATTAATGTCCGGCAGTACCTCAACGGAATATTTCCAAATCGGTGGATAGGGAGACGAGGATCGATAGAATGGCCAGCGCGATCCCCTGATCTGACGCCATTAGACTTTTTCTTATGGGGACATATTAAAAATGTTGTATACAAAACTAAACCCCTCGACTTAGCTGACTTAAGAAGACGAATAACGCTTGCGATTAGATCGGTCACGCCTGAGATGCTAAATAACGTTAGAAGAAATTTCTATTTAAGATTAGGAATTTGCCAAGACGTTAGAGGCGAGCATATTCAACAGTTCCCAAATTAACTTTTTACTTTTGTTTATACATTATGAAGAAATAAATAATTTTATTTTTTTAATCTTAATGTTTGCAATAAATTTGAAAACACTTAATATTGCCGAAATAGTTGAAGATAGGTATAGGACATTGAACATAAAATATGTTTAGAATCTCCTAAAGAATCCAAAAATTAAATAATATCCGGGGTGTTGCATTTGAAATAAGAAAGTTGGCATTGACCACTGTTACAGGACACACCCTGTATAAAAAGTTTTTATTGGAGAAAATGAGCATCTAAAAATACCAATCGACGGGTCCAAGCGTTTTTCCGAACACACCCCCATTTATTTATTATCGAATTTATTCCATTTGGCTGATACACACTGTATATAAGCTATACATTTATCTGTAAAAATCCCATTCAAAAAAATTTAGCTATTTAAAATTTAGGAAACTAGAAGTTTCATTTGGACAGGTGCAAAAATATTGCTTTAAAATAAATTATAATATTTAATGTTACAAGAAACTGTGAAACCCGTTTCTAAAAGTTCAGAAGTTATGGGGAAAGTAATATTTTTTGACATGTCAATTTTTGTTTAATTACCTCAATAACGCCAACCAAAACGCCGTTATCAAATATATGTAAAATATAATACCACTAATTGCAAAACTTCGATTAAAAAAAAATTAATAATCAAACACTCACTCACTTCACAGAAACTGCCTGGCTTGAACCACGTTTATATTTTCTTCGATTTTTTGATAACTCAGGCAAATTCTCGTTGAAAAACACAGTTTTCTTCTCACAAGAGAGTTCTCTGAACACAATGAAGATGTACATACACTTAAACTCGTAAGTGAAAACGACTCTTTAACGAGTAACCGCACAAACATAAATCGAAGCCAGAAAAAATATCAGAGAAATATTTGCTTTAAACAAACCAAAACTCAGCCGTGACATCTATCACAATTGATATGTCAAATATCTCTGTAAACTTTATTATCTTCCTATGCCAAGGCCACCTATCATTTCGCATCGTATATGGATCGATACCTAGCAATTTTTGACAGATATGTGCACTTATTCTTTAAATCGAATTTTCAACCACTTGATGAGTAGTTAGATGGAAATGTTATTAAAGCTTTTTTGCAGCCAAATAAATGCTTCCTACTAATTTCCATTACTAGTCGCAGTAAGCGGCAAAATGAGGTTAAAGTTAGAATTTAAATTATCAACTTTAAAAAAATTGCAGTAATTTTCTACTTAAAAATATCTTGTCATAAAAAAAATACCCTACGGGCTGAGATATATCAGTTTCCTTGCAATACAAGATAATTTTAGACATTCTTGGGAACTTGCAAAACTGGAAACTTCCCTTCGTTAATGCACCCCCTGTATATAATCCGGACCCTTCCTAAATAATCCATTTTATGTAGCTTTCCGATGTAATAATTAGTTTTCTGCCTCTACTCTACGGAAATACATTTAGCTTTTTATTCTTTTAGATATTTTCTATGAAAATCGTCTCTTGGAAAATTTTGATAGGACTCACCCACTTTGAGATATAAGCGCCTCAAAACACCATTTTTTCAAACGAAAAAAACACGTCAAACAAAATCGAAACCCAACCAAAAACAATAGGTTTCTGTTCGACCGGAAGAACCATCGTTCCAGAAGGTTTAATCAGAAAAAAAACTAAAATTACGACCTCAACCGTGTTACATCAAAGTTGACTTTTTTGGTCTGCTTTGCGGTACCATATTTTCGGTATCAAAAGGGGTACAGAAAAATGTTTCAAACAAATCTCGAGATCCACGTCTCCTCTAAAAATATTTATCAAATTCAATGTCCTACGTCTAGGAGTTTTCGAGATATGTTCGCCGAAAGGTCGAAAAACACGGTTTTCTGAAATGACAGGCCCCACACCAGATTTTCGTCCCTGAGTGTGAGAGCCAGCTAAGGCCGTGCAGTCCATAGAAGCAAGGGAAGCAGTGCTTCCCCAAACAAAAATTACAAAACATCTTCTAAAATGTAATTTTTGAAATAGGAAACCATTAATTTAGTTTATTATTATCTTAATTATCAAGCCCATAATAAATGCGGCCTTGACTCCGACTGAGGCACAAAATCGAATAGAACCTATGCGGACCGCTAGCTTCTTTGCAGCCAAGTCCTGTATGCTTGATTTCCTGTGAATCGAGCCAGAGGTTATTGAATTTTCCACCGGCTATTTGCAATTTTTGCATTTCAATCGCGTGCTTTAAGTGGGGGCGGAAGCTATCGTTGGAGTAGGTTCTTTGTTTGAACGGCTATCCGTGTGTTGTGTGATACGTACGTCGCGTCGTGCATGGTGCAATATGGAAGACAATAATAAGGACGTTGATATGCAAATACCGTCAACTTCGGTTGTCTGTAATAACGTTAAAAATGTTGAAGAATTTAGTAGGAAGAGTGTGTGTGAATGTGTGGTGTGTATCTTAATATAAGAAAGGGATTTTCAACATTAAACTTCGCTGATAAGCTTCAAATAATTTCCAAAGGAAACCGCCTATGAAAAATTTAACCACAAAAATGAAAAACTGTATTTGACATTTTTATCCGGAAAAACACGAACAATTTAAATGGCTAACAAGGTGTGAATATATAAAAAAAGACACATTATGTCCAAAGCGCATTTGCAGGCCGTCTTAAAAGAAAAAGTGTTCTGCAGAACCAGAATTGCACACGCCCTTAATAAACAGTTGGAAATTAGTCACCGCTAACACAATGAACTAGTCGATACAAATAGGCAAATATTAAGAAGACTTATCGATGTTGTTTGTTTTCTCGGACGGCACGAATTGAGATTTAGAGGTCATGACGAAACAAGGGTTTCTTCAAATAGAGAAAATATTCAAGATTTACTTAGTTTAATGGCTAAATATGATGATTGCTTAAAACATCACTTAGAGCAGTCTAGCGTTTTTCGCGGAACGTCGAATCGAATCCAGAATGATTTAATTTCCGCTGTTTCAACCATTATTCTAAAAAGAATTAAGCAGGAGATTGGCGGGGCGCGGTTCATTGCTATTGTTCTGGACGAAGCAACTGATATCACTAATTTTAACCAATTATCTATAGATACTAAAAATCGATAAAAATGCGCTCTCACACATCTTTATCAAAACTTCTTGGCCGGAAAAGATATATGTATAATAGCATATATCGTGCTATTATACAATTATCTATAGTAATACACTACGTTAAAACAGACGGAAGTATTCAAGAGCGATTTTTAGGTTTTAAGAATGTGTCCGAAAATCGTACAGCAGATGCATTGCCTACCGTTGTTTATAACGTTACTAAAGAAATTAATGGAGGGAAAAAATAGTTGCTCAAAGCTATGATGGAGCAGCAGTGATGGCAGGCCAATTAGGGCGTCTGCAAGCTAAAGTCCGAGAAACTTTCCCAAGTGCTGTGTTTGTCCATTGTTTTGCTCATAAATTAAATTTAGTTTCATGCCAGTCCATCAATCACATTAAAGAGTGTAAAGTATTTTTCGTTACTTTAAGTGGCATGGCTGCTTTTTTTTTCCAAGTCAACAAAACGTACACAAGCTTTGGACTCCATTGTCCACAAACGATTGCCCAAAGTAGCTCCTACTAGGTGGAACTATAATGGAAGACTTGTGTTAACAGTATCTGAAAATCGTGAATCACTGATTGAACTATTTGAGAATATAATAGAAAATAATGAAACGTGGGACTCAGAAGCAATAAATAGTTCGAGGGGGTTTTGGACTGTTTGAAACGAGATTTTAATTTTAAATATTTGTTGAACATATTTTTAGAAATATCTCCATTCTCCAATGTTTTTAATATATTACAAACTAAAACAAATGATACTGCTTTTTGCCGAAAAAAAGTGGATGATTTTAAGTCCATGTTAAGCCAAAAAAGATATGACTTTGACGTATTTTGGGAGAAAACGATGACGTTAAATGTAGAGCCACAAGCCAAGCGTCTTCGAACAGACAAGGTGGGAGATGTTTAAACATCATACAGATGCCTCTTTTATGAAATAATCGATCAAATTCAGAAACAAATAAACTGTAGATTTAACGGTTTAAATGATTTTAAATTCCTCGAGCTCTGCAATTTTGATGCATTTAAAGGAAAAACTTTTCCAGAAGATGCGTTTAAATCTCTTCTTCTTCATTATGGCCAGTTCTTCGACCGAGTGTTACTGCGATCTGAACTAAAAGTGATTTACGAAACTGATGACATTAGCGCAAAAAATAACGCTAAGGAACTAACGCAATTTTTAAAAGACAAGGAGCTGGAAGATGCCTACACCGAAGTGTCGAAATTGTGTGAATTAGTATTGACAATACTGCCACAAGTTCATCAGTAGAACGCAATTTTTCAACACTTAAACGTATAAAAAATTTCGTGAGAAACTGAAAGGGGCAGGAGAGACTTTCGCATACATCGCTGTTGTCCGTTGAAAATAAACTTCTCCAAAATATGTCGGAGCATCGACGTTTTTATGATGACGTCATTGACGAATTTGCAAAAAATGATCGAAGAATCGAATTACATTACAAATAGGTAAATTTCTAAAAATTGCTTCTCTTTCTTAAAATTTTATCGCACGCCCCTGGAGCCAGCGGGCGTTTGGTAACAAGTTTTGTGCAACACATTTTGGAATAATGAGTGAACTTTTTCATTCACTAACTCAATTTTTTCTTGAATAATGGGTGGGGGGGAGTTTAAACTCTCAAACTCCCCTAACCTAGAGCCGTGTAGAGTATATTATTACGTAGATAGATAGATGGTCGCATTTCACTCCTATATTAAGAAACACCATCCAGTTTCCAAATTAGATCTCAATTCTGTTGGTTCATACTGCTGGATTCCGTTAGCCACCTCTGTTTGTAATGGACATTTTTTTTAATACATTACAGAGCAAAAAAAAAATACTGGAATATTTAGTACTATGAGTCCAAAGCGGTGAATATCAGCACCCGTATTCACTAAAGAGGTTTAAATTTAGACCAGACTTGACAGTTATAGGTTTAAGTTGACATTTTTAACAATTTAACAAATAATTTTTCTTCTAAATGGCAAAATTCCAAAATGACAGCAAAATACAGGGTGATTCATGAGGAAATGTCAATACTTCAGGTACATATTCAGGACCAAAAAATAAACATAAAAGTCTATATAAATAAGTGTCCGCAAGGCCTTAGTTCTCGAGATACAGAGTGTTAAAGTTTTTATTTAATTTTCCTATTTTTTAAATAAAATCTATGATAATGTAAATAATGGAGTGAAAATTGATATACGGGGGCTTTTTGGTTTGACAAATTCGAATATAATATTAGTATTGCTCTTACTTGTAGGGGGCGCCACCTACATGTCTTTCTACTTCTTCGGACAATCTCAACTTTTTGGTACAGTCTTGTATTACATTTTTGAGCAAAACAAATTATTCCCTTGCCATTTCTACGTCAAAAAGGTATATCTGTTAAAAGTGGATACGACCAATCGTTTTCGAGAGATTTGGATTTAAAACAGTTTCGGCGCATGTGATTTTTTTTATGAAATTCACCTAAAGTATGCATGTATTGTAAAAAAATAGAAGTGTGCCTTGCCTGACAGAACAACTGCTGGTTGGTGTTCTCAGCGTTTTTCCTGCTACTTAGCAATAGTAATGTCAGTTAATAATAAGATCAAATTTTGTCACTGTCAATTTCTGTTCATAACTTTTATTATCTGACAATAATCATTTAAGAAACTTTAGATCTAAATACTTCATTATGCCTGTGATATTCTCGCATCGTGAATATGCAGATATGATATTCGTCTATGGCTTCTGCAATGGGGTCGCAATTCAAGCAGTCGCGGAGTAGCAGCGTCGTTTTCCAGATAGAAGGGTGTCAGATAGAAGAGTTTTCACTACTGCTGGAGAATCTGGGATGGTTCCAAGTGCGAAAATTGTATCTGAAAGGGAATCGGGACCCAACGTTGAAGTAGAAGAGGCTATACTCAATGCCGTCGAAAATGATCCAAGCATAAGCATTAGGCGGATTGCAGATACTTATCAAATTACACCATCGTCTGCTTGGAGAAATCTTCACATTAATTGTTTATGCTCATTTCATTTACAACGGGTTCAACATTTGCAGGAGGGTGATTTTGAGTTGAGAATGCAATTCTGTAACTGGATTAATGAAGATCGAAGGTTGTCTAGGTATGTTTTGTTCACTGATGAAGCACAGTTCACGCGTGATGGTATAAATAATCTTCACAATGAACACCGGTGGTCCTATGAAAATCCTCACGCTACAGTAGAACATAATTTCCAACATAAATTTAGCATTAATGTGTGGTGTAGAATGTTAAATGGTCATTTAATTGGTCCATTTATAATCGACGGTAGTCTTACAGGAGAAAAATGTTTAAACTTTCTTGAAAATCACTTGCGAAATCTATTAGAAGATGTTCCCCTTAATGTAAAACAAAACATGTATTTGCAGCATGATGGCCTCTGCACACTACAGTTTACTTGTAAAAGATTTTTTAAACCAAAACTTTCCAAACTGATGGATTGGTCGGGGAGGTCCGTTTAATTGGCCACCTAGATCGCCAGACCTTAATCCTTTGGATTATCGTCTTTAGGGATGGTTCAAATCACTGGTATATTCCACTAAAGTAAATACAAGAGAAGCATTATTGGATCGGATAACAAACGCAGCACAAAAACTAAGAAATGCGCCCGAATGTATCCACAGAGCAACCCGAGCTATACACCATAGAGCTGACCTGTGCTTAAAAGCAAATGGTGGAATTTTTGAAAATTATAAAACGAAACCTAGATGTTATTAAAAACAACTTAATAATAACAATTTTAATAAAAATTAAATAGCTTTTGTTTAGTTTATGTCTGAGGCACTGAATACACACCTCAAAAAAATGTGTTAGTCTTTCATTTCAAAGCTTTTGTGCCAAGATGCGTTTTAAATCCAAATATCTCGAAAACGGTTGCTCGTATCCACTTTTAACAGGTATACCTTTTTGACGTAGAAATGGCAAGGGAATAATTTGTTTTACCCAAAAATGTAATACAAGTCTGTACCAAAAAGTTGTGATTGTTCGAAAGAGTAGAAAGACATGTAGGTGGCGCCCCCTACAAGTAAGAGTAATTCTAATATTAGATTCGAATTTGTCATACCAAAAAACCCCCGTATATCAATTTTCACTCCATTATTTACATTATCATAGATTTTATTTAAAAAATAGGAAAATTAAATAAAAACTTTAACACCCTGTATCTCGAGAACTAAGGCCTTGCGGACACTTATTTATATAGACTTTTATGTTAATTTTTTGGTCCTGAATATGTACCTGAAGTAGTGACATTTCCTCATGAATCACCCTGTATAACTGGTGAACTAATAGTTTTAAGTACCATGCCAACTAGACCTGATCTAACTCTTAAACCTTTTTAGTGAATACTGGGGTAAATGTTATTTTTAATTATATTATGTATCGAAGTGTTGAATATTATCGCAAAATATCTTATGAAATTACAAATAAATCATCTGCTGTTTATCGTCGACTTTATCTTGAAAAGCTCTATTCAGATGTGCCTTAAATTATAGAATATTTAATTTAGAATCAATAAAATAAAGCACGAAAAACAGTCTAGATCTATATGCATACAATTATCTCACTTTATCTAACCAACCAAATTAGGATAATAAGACAAATAATAAAATACCTGATTCGGATTTGAATAATTTATCATGGTATTTAATAAATGCTTTCAAATTATCTGCAATCTTAAAAATATAGATACGGAATGGCTTTCAGGCCTGTTATGACAGCCGTATAAACACTCGGTTATGTAATTTTAGAACAAGCTGTTTGAAGAAATAGTATAATGGTTTAGCAACCGTAAAAACATCTATACGAGTTTACTTACAATAAAAGAATCGGTAAATTGATTAAGAAATCATGGTTCTTGGTATTAGCTCGTGTCAAATTGGAATTACTATCTGACGTTTCGCCTTCGATTACACGTGGCATCTTCAGGGATCTTTACTTCACGAGATCTGCTGCCGAACCGCTGAAATTTTTTTTGTTTATAAAAATTTCAATGGATTCTCTAATTTTTCGTTTATAAATTTGCATTTGTGCTAATAATAGATATTATTAATAGATACTCTATTTGTATGCGTCGGTTTTCTATACATAGAATGTCCTAATGTACAATTTTCTTTGCTATGAACATATACATCTAGAAAAAGAATCTCGATATTATGATTTTGTTGATTAAGGTGATCAAGAGGTATGAGATTGTCCTGCCCATGAGGCCAATGGACAGATAATCACCTCATATTAAAATTGTAAATTCGGTAAATTTCCTTTACCCGGAACTTTCCTCATCATAAATATATCCTTTTATTAAGTATAGTGAAGTGTGGCCCAATTCAGTTCAGTATACAGGGTTATTCACGCAACCCGTTCATTAAAAGTTTTTGATGATGCCATTTAGATAAAAATTTCAAATTTTGGGATTAAGGTAAGGTCAAGGGGTACTTCTTTTTTGAAATATTTTCAACTCCCTGTCACTTCCGGTTTAACCGGAAGTTGGTATCAACTTGCTTATTTTAAATGGAATACCCTGTATTTTATGATAATTTTGGATTCTACGGAGAATTTTAATGCTATTTTACGTAGCATGTCCTATACCTAGGTTCAAGCGTTCTTAAGATACTTGACCTTGAACCAAAAATGAGCCTTCGGGGTAAGTTTTGAAGATATAATCTTTATATTTTGCAGACGATATAATAATCTTAGGTTTCTATTTTTTTTATTGAATTTGTCTATTTTTATACAGGATGTCCTAAATTCAGCGGCAAACCTTCACATTTTCAAAGCCGCTTAAGTCCGTTTTTTTAAATGGGACAACCTATAACTTTATGCACTATCAAATGTAGAATTTAATTTTCTATCGAACTGTATTAAGGTTCCCTATACCTATTCGTAACCATTTTCGAAATAATCAGGTTTTTATTAAACTATCATATGTATTTGCTAAATGCTTACACCTTCCCGTAGTAAGCCATGGAAAAACAATTGTTGTGCTTTTCTATTCAACATGACAGCTGATTTGAAACTTTTAAATTAAAATAAAATAACACTCAAAAGCTGATATTCTCAATTTAGTTTATATTCGCGGAAAATGTTACAAAATATTGGAGAGAACGTGCCATGTTTTTAATGAAAAACATCCTCATTTATCGCCAATGAACAAAAGAAAATTGAAGAGGATTGAAACGAAAATTCGGAAAAAAAGTTAAAAAAATGTAATAAATTGTTTACATTATTTTTAACCATATCTACTAAGTTCGAGACTGTTCTAAACTTGTTTTAGTGAACTTAAAAATTATAGCAACCTAACAATCAACAATAGATAAATAAAATAATAAAAATGAATTATAACAAATGTTCTATATGCTGTCCGTTCATTTGAAGACACATTTCAAATCTTCTTTGTACAGTTGCTGTGGCCCGTTGAATTTGTCCGTTTTTTAATTCGGCAAAAGCTGTTCGTATCCTGTCCAGTAAATCTTGTTGGTTATTTACTGGGGAAGCATAGACTTTACCTTTGATAAATCCCTCTAGGGGTGTTAAATCAGGCGATCGCGGGGGCCATCTCCAAGGGCCATTGGGACCAATCCAGCGATCTTCAAAAATTCGAGATAACTGGAGATAAACTGCAGCGGAATTATGTGCGGGTGCCTCATCTAAT
Organism: Kuschelorhynchus macadamiae; assembly: GCA_030620095.1. Classification (NCBI taxonomy): domain Eukaryota; kingdom Metazoa; phylum Arthropoda; class Insecta; order Coleoptera; family Curculionidae; genus Kuschelorhynchus; species Kuschelorhynchus macadamiae. The sequence goes on from JAUTXW010003044.1 coordinate 116,611, forward strand.
TGATACCAATAATTTTGCAGCTCACCAATAGAAATTTCTTCTATAATTTCAGAAACCGTCCCTCGTAGAATTTCCAAATACTTATCACTGTTTAAATTGTCTTCATAAATACAATACCGCACCTGATCATTTAATACTACACCGAAAACATTGAAGTTAAACCTCTCTTGAGAACGCGTTTCGCGTAAAGCGGATTTTCTGCTGCCCAGAAATGTTCGTTTCTTTTATTTGTTATTCCTTCTCTAGAAAATTTCGCTTCATCGGTCCAAAATATTTTTGAAAGGAGGGTCCTCTTGAATTTTCAAAAACATGAATTCGCGAAATTCTACTCGTCGGACGTCATCACCAGGTCTCAAGGCTTGCACGTTTTGGAAGGAATAAGGGTGCATATGATGTTCGCTCAAGATTCTTTGGACAGATGAAGAAGAAATTCCCAAATCGTTTTCTGCAGACGGTATTGAACTTTGCGGGTTTGCGTGGAAATAAGCTAATGTGTTTATTACGTTTTCCTCGGCATTTGTCACTGGTTTCGGAACATTTTTTGTAACTTTAACCTTGCCAAAACGCAAAAAGTTCGTTTCAATCCTCTTGAATTTTGACTTGTTCATTAGCGGCAAATCCAGGTGGCGTTCATTAAACACACGACACGTTCTCTCCAAATTTTTATAACATTCTCCATGAATATAAAATAGATTGAGAATATCAGCGTTTGAGTATTCTTCTATTTCGATTTAGAAGATTTAGTTTATCACTGACAGCTTTCATAAATAACGCATACTAATCACCTGTCATATTGGATATAGGATCTCAATTGTTTTTCCATGGCTCACCATTGGAACATGTAAACATTTAAGCAAATACATACGATATTTTTATAAAACCCAATTATTTCGAAAATGGTTACGAATAGGTATAGGGAACCTTAATACAGTTCGATAAAAAATGAAATTCTACATTTAATAGTGCATAAAGTTATATGGTGTCCCATTTAAAAAGACGGACTTTAGCGGCTTTGAAAATGTGAACGTTTGCCGCTGAATTTAGGACACCCTGTATAAAAATAGGCAAATTCAATAAAAAAAATAGAAACCTAAGATTATTTACCTATCGTCTGCAAAATATGAAAATTATATCTTCAAAACTTACAAAAATATGAGATTTTAAAATTTGGTACCCCGAAGGCTCATTTTCGGTTCAAGGTCAAATATGTTAAGAACGCTTGAACCTAGGTATAGGACATGCTACATAAAATAGCATTAAAATTCTCCGTAGAATCCAAAAATATCATAAAATACAGGGTGTTTCATTTAAAATAAGCAACTTGATACCAACTTCCGGTTAAACTGGAGGTGACAGGAAGTTGAAAATATTTCAATAAAGGACCTGGACCTTACCTTAATCCCAAAATTTGAAATTTTTATCTAAATGGCATCATGAAAAACTTTTAATGAACGGGTTGCGTGAATAACCCGTATAGTGATTTAGTAACAAATATATACTGTCTTTTCAAAAATTTTTATTAAACGCCATTTTGTTCCAATATATTGGATTCCTACCAATATTTTACCAGTTTCTACCTAAGCCACACTTGATTTTGGGCATAATTTAAAATGAATTCAAGAAGTAGTTACGTCATGTTGAATTCACACCAGTTTATCCTTATATCATCTTTAATTTTTCCCCAAAATTTACAGTCAATTGAATAAGAAAATTTTTTTACGTTAATTTTTTTATGTTATTTTTAACAAGTTCTAACACTGTAAGGTGGAAGATAGATCATAATACAAGAGTTCTAACCACACTACACCACAACTTGTCACATTCTGGACGCGCGTTTCGCTAACCAAGTTAGCATCATCAGCAGATGATATAAACTAAAGTAACTTATCCTAACCGAGAATATTTATAGGTAAATGTGGTCACACTTCCACTACAGGTTCGAGTGTTAGGACTTAACATGGTTTTACGGTCAACGGAACAAAATCTTTATTGCAAGTACTGTACTAAGATTAGGTTAATAGCAGCAGATATTTGGTTTCTAAAATCATGCAAGTCTTTTTCAGTTTTCCCTAAATTCATTACAGTCAAGATCCCTAAACAATCACCCGTTACTGGGAGGTTGAATCTTTTGCCAAACAAAAGTGGCTGGATTTAGAAATTAAAAATCTGTATAGCAAACGAAGTATGCTTGAAATTGAAGCATACAGATTATTTAAAAAACTCACTTATAAGCTTAGTAATTTAGAATTTGAACATTGGTTAGGATTTCCAAAAAAAAATGTTCGTAGTTATTGATGCCAAATTTTTGAAGAAAATGTGTTCACTTAAAAACAAACTGAGAAAGTTGAAACCACAAACACAAATTTCTTCGGAAGTCGAGAACATTGTAGAAACCCATTTTTCTCAGTCCTTTGATAATAGAGAAATCCCTATTATAGGGAATATTGAAAGTTTCATCCAATACGTGCCAGAGTCAACTAAGAGAGGCTTGCAGAAATCAAATCCCAAATTTCTAGTAAAAATACTGAAGTTATCCAGGGACTGAAGAAAAAAGAATGTTTTTACTTAAAAGCTGACAAAGGAAATAAGGTTGTTATACTAGTCAAAACAGATTATTTTAAAAGAGTAGACAATTTGATTCAAACTGGTCCTTACGATCTAATTGAGAAAAACCCATTATCAAAAATGATAACAGAAGCAAAAAGTACCTTGAAACAGTGTAAAAACCAATAAACTAAAATTCGAACTAACACATAGTAACCCACAGTTATCTAAACTGTATTACCTTCCCAAAATCCATAAACCTGGGAAGTCCATGAGGCCTATTGTTTCAGCTGTTGGATCATCAAAGGACAATATTTCAAAATGTTTAGTAGAAGAATTCAGCAAATTAAATATCTCGTACGATAACTTCGAGGTTACTAACTCGTTAGAATTCTTAGATAAAATTAAAAATGTTCACTTAAAAAAAGGTGAAATTTTAATATCTTTTGATGTAATCTCATTGTTTCCTAGTGTACCCATACCACTAGCTTTAGAGTAACTAAAGGAACTACTTGAATCCCATAATTTGAAGAAAGAAATTACAAGTGAATATTTGCTTCTCACAAAATTATGTATGAATCAACATTTTTTTCAGTTCAACAATAAATATTATAAACAACTTGAGGAAACTGCGATGGGCAATTGTTTATCTCCGTTCCTTGCAAATTTGTTTATGGGTAGATTAGAAACCCAACTCAAAAAAGAACTCAAGTATTTCCCAAGGGTGTGGTACAGATACGTATACGATATGTTTGCTATTTTTGATACTAAAACAGAAAATTTGGACACTTGCTTAGAAGCATTAAACAATAACTATCCTTCCATTAATTTTACGTACGAAAAGGAGAACAATGGGCAATTACCTTTTCTCGACACGTTAGTTATTAGAACGTAGAATTTGATATTTATAGGAAATTTACTAATATTGATAGGTATATAACATCCGACTCATATCATTGCCGTCAACACAAAGTGACAGCATTTCATTTCCTAGCTCACAGATTAATCAATTTTTTATTAAGTAAAGAAAATTCTAACGATAAAATGAATCGGATTAAAAATATAGCTATAAGTAATGGATATAATGATAATTTTGTACATAAATTAGTAAATATAAATAAGCATAAGAAAATGTTAAAAGGTGCCACTACCCTTCAAGCCCCCGAGGCTCCCAATAAGTTCATAGTAATTCTATATGATCCCGGATATACGAAAGGTCTAGAAAAAGTATTTAAAAACGTAGGTTTGAAAGTAGCTTACAAAACGGAGAACAGTTTGAAAAACCTTCTTGGAAACCCTAAAGACAAAGTCGACTTGAAGGAGAGGAGTGGCATCTATGAAATTAGCTGTAATGACTGCGATCTAAAATACGTTTTAAGATACGGAAGAACAGAAAAGTCAAGCGTTGCCCAACATGCTTTAGAAAACAATTACCAAATAGGAATAAATAATCTTAAGTTGATTAAAAATGTATCTAATATTAGATTATTGGATGCATTTGAGAGTATAGAAATAGTTAAATGTGGTAAGAAGGCACTAAATAAAGACAGAGGGCCTATTCCCTATAGTCCCCTCTATTGTTTACTTGACAACGGTGCAGTCGGGTACAACCAAGTGTGACCACATTTACCTATAAATATTTTCGGTTAGGATAAGTCACTTTAGTTTATATTATCATCTTTGGATGAAGCTAACTTGCTTCGCGAAACGCTCGTCCATTTTAAAGCTTATTTCTATATCAGACTTAATGCTTGCACAAAATTTGAAATTAATCTAACCATTAATTTTTTCAGACTGGTATCTTATATTCATACCAAAATGTTACAAGTTCATTTTTATGTAACACTTTATTTTTTTGCAAAATTTTAGTCAAATGGGATAATTAGTTTTTTTAGTAATAATTTTTTTTTAACGTTTCACTAGGCTGCCATCTTGTTCCGGCATATTGGATATTTACCAAAATATTATCAGGTTATTCCCATAGGAGCCTTAATTTTTGACTAAAATGCCATGCCGCAAACTGACAGACAGACAGACAAAGCGACAGGTGGACCGAGGGAATTGATAAAACGTATTTTTTAGCATCTAGAGACGCTAACACTTTTTTGATGCCGTTTTGTTCCACCATCTTGAATTAATACCAAAGTTTTACCAATTCATTTCTAAACTACATAAGTTATGTCACACAATTTTGAATCAGTTCAGTATTTTTTTTCAGGCTGAATTTCTATATATTTTATTAAGCTGGCATCTCGTATTCGTACGTAGATTTTACCAGTTGATTCCTACATAACACTTGATTTTTCTGCAAATTGGTTAATTAGTTCTTAAGTAATACATTTTTTAACGTTTCACTAGATCGCCATCTTGTTCAGGCATATTGGATTTTAACCAAAATATTACCAGGTCATCCCCATACGAGCATTAATTTTTGAGCTATGACGCGATCTGACAGATAGACAGACAAATCGACGGATTTGATAAAACATATTTTTTGACAGCTAGAGACGCCAAAACGCGAAGATATGTAAAAAGTGAAAGGGTGATTTTTTCACATTATAAAAATTTTGTTTGGCCACCATTTTGTTCCATCATCTTGAATTAGTACCATACTTTTACTAGTTCATCTCTATATTACAATTAATTATGGCACAACATTTGACGTCAGTTCATTAAGTCGTTTTTCAGGGTGAATTTTTAAATATTGTATTAAGCCGCCATTTTGTTTCGGCATCTTGGATTCATACCAACATTTTACCAGTTGATTTCTACATTTTATTTGATTCTTGTACAAAATTTGAGACAAACTGCGTAAGCACTTTCTTAGTAATAATTGTTTTAACATTTCGCTAGGCCGCCATTTTGTTTCGCCATATTTGATTTTTTAATAATAATAATGCAAGGACGTAGCCAATGCACGCATCCGACAAGTGGCCCTTCAGAAACGTACACTACAGAATGCTAAACGTTCCAAATGGTACGAATTAGCAAATAACGTCAAATAAATAAATAATGAAGTCAATAACACTAAGAAAAAATATGTGATATCAGCAAACAAAAATTACCAACAAGAAGAGAGATTTTCAATTCAAGTAAAGTAATACATGAATAATAATAAAACTCCATAACTACATAAACAAAAACGAACATCAATATTGGCCAAAAAACATCATAAAACCAATCCGGTTAACTGCCTTTTTAGCTGCAAAGTGCTTAGTCTGAAAATATCATATTCTGAGAAGTGACGATAGTAATTGTGAACTAGTCGGTCAACAAATGCGCTAAACCCATAATTTGTTTGGTGGTACCTTTCGATAAACAGCTGTGATTGTCTTGTTCTCCTAATAGGAACTAAAAACGGAACTGATTCCAGAAGTACTTCGCAGTCAATCCCCCATTGACCAATTTATGCAAAAAGACCAGTAGTGCCTTTTTTCTTCTAAATTTAAGGGTTTGAAGGCCGCAAAGAAGAGCTCTAGTATTAGATGACAGACCTTGATATGGGAAATGAAATTTATGTAAGAGGTATTTTGAAAACCTATTTTGCAATTCTGTCGATATGACACTAGTATGATAAAACATATGTACAGGGTGTCCAAAATAAGAATGTATATCTCCTTATCTCGAGAACCATAACAGATAGAAGGCAAGTTCATATAAAAAAGTTTCTTAGCTTCGTTTGAATTTTTATTTTATTATATTCTTATTTATACAGGGTGTTGCATTTGGTCTGGACTGAGATGCACTTTCTTATTTTAAATGGGACACCCTATATATTATTGCAGATTATGATAACGGGCTTAAAGACGAGTTCACCAATATATAACAGTATGGGCCTATAGTGCAACGTTTCGGATTTATTGACATTTTTCTTCAGTTTTCTACCTATTTTCAAATTAACAGAACTAAAGTACTTTTATAATTTTTTAAATTTTTGTTAAAGCCTTAAAAAATTAAAACCTCGTTCTACTCACAGTCTTATACTCGAGTTTTAAAACTTCATAAAAGTTGCAATGTTGCCATGCTTCGCGTATCGTAATTTTTTTTTTTAAATTTAAATGCAACACCCTGTACATTACAATAAATTCGGATAGAGAATTGAAGTAAGATTTCAATGACCCAAATAATATGGGTCTCCGACTTATAGTTTTAGACTTATTGACGATCATCTTCAGCATGCAACTAATTTTTTTAAGACAAAGTTTTCAATTTGTTTAATTTCAAAAAATTCGTGGGTGTATTATAATGTATGCATTAAGAGTTATTACTTAGGTACCGATAATCTTTATTTAGCCTTGATTATTATCTTAATATAAAAGTGTCGTTAATTATAAAACCCTTAAGAACGTATTCACTAAAGAGGTTTAAATTTAGACCATGTCTAACTTAACAGTTATAGGTTTGAAATGACAAATGCAACTATAGAGCAAATAAATTATTGTAGTCACAATTACCAAATGACAGTGACATATACAAAACGCAACTGGCGAACTAACAGTTTTAAATGTCATGGTAACTAGATCTGGTCTAACCTTTTTAGCGAATACGGGGGCTAATTTTTTAAATTTAATTAATGTTCACCTATTTTTTGCTTAAATATTAAGATATTGGAAAAACAACAAAAAAATAACAAGAAACTCAGTTATTCAATAAAATCTAAACCGTGTATATTTTGCTTTTTTTTAGATAGTTATTTAATTCAAAACATACTTTGTAAGCGTATCGCCTGTATTTCAGCCGGTATAAACGAAAAATGTGATACTTGTTAATTATTTTATAATTTTCCATATTTTTGTGTATTTCTAAATAAAAAACAGCGTTATTTATTAATTAATTAATTAAAAACAAATTATAATTTGAAAACGCTTTAATTAGATTTACAGATTTTATGCTTTATATATTAGATTGCTTAATTGTTTTTATTTATATAATAACTAAATTTATTTGGAAAAAATTCTATAAAAAACTTAAACAAAAAATTATTTTATTAAATGACCAATGAGTCCACCGTTTTCGGCAATGCAAGTTGTAAGAATCATTTCTAATTTATTGGTCGCTTTTCGAACTGCTCCACTTTCATTTAAATACGCAACTTCCATAATAATTTTGTTTCTTAAATCCTCAATATTTTCGCAGCCGTTTTGGTAAACCTTATCCTTTAATGTTCCCCCTAAGAAATAGTCCAATGGAGATAAGTCTGGGCTTCTAGGAGGCCACAGAATATCCCCATTTGGACCTATCCATTCCATAAAATTGTTGTAAAGAAAGTTCTTTACATCTAGCGTGTTATGGCATGGAGCGCCGTCCATTTGATATATTATTTCGTTGGTATTTCCTCGTATATCTAGCAAGGGCTTAATTGTGTCTCTAAGTAACTGTAAATATCTAGGGCCAGTTAAATGCTGATCAATAAATACGGGGCCTATAATTGTACCTCTGTAGATTCCGCAACACACGTTAATGCTTCGTCGTTCTTGATGTTGTATAGTTTTAAATTTTTTCGGGTTCTTTTGTGCCCAGAAATGGCTATTTTTTCTGTTGAAAACTCCACAGGTACTAAAGGCTGCTTCATCTGTCCAACATATTTTATTTAATATAAATTCCTGGAATTGACGATCCATAATTAAATTGCTATATTCTAATCTAGTAACGGAGTCATTTGGCTCTAAATGATGTAATTTCGCAAACTTCCATGGCCTGTACTTATTAAGTTTAAGCGAAAAATGAATAGTAGATTTAGCAACGCCTAAATCGCGCTCTGCATCACGAATAGAATTTTCGGAATTCTCTTCAAAATACAAGGAAATATTTAGTTGTTCTTCTTCGGTTAAAACAGATCTTGGTGTTATTCTTTTATCGTATTTTAAAACGCTGTGCCCCTCGAGATCTCTTTCAATTTTCTGAAAAATTCTTCGATCTGGGATTCGGTTTTCGGGATATTTTCGTTGGTATGCCCTAAGAGCCAAAGCAGCACTACGGTTATTTTCCAAATAGCACTGGTAAAGAATCAACTTTTCTTGATTTGAATACATTTTTATAATGTTAAAAGATATCAATAGCACTAGCAGGAAATTATGTTGACATTTCTTGCGACGTTTACCTTGGCGACCTTTCAAAGTCTGTTTCCATGGCACTCTATGTGTCTTAAAAAAATTAGTTGCATGCTGAAGATGATCGTCAATAAGTCTAAAACTATAAGTCGGAGACCCATATTATTTGGGTCGTTGAAATTTTACTTCAATTCTCTATCCGAATTTATTGTAATATACAGGGTGTCGCATTTAAATTTTTAAAAAAAAATTACGATACGCAAAGCATGACAACATTGTAACTTTTTTGAAGTTTTAAAACTCGAATATAAGACTGTGAGTAGAACGAGGTTTTAATTTTTTAAGGCTCTAACAAAAATTTTAAAATTTATAAAAGTACTTTACTTCTGTTAATTTGAAAATAGGTAGAAAACTGAAGAAAAATGTTAATAAATCAGAAATGTTGCACTATAGGCCCATACTGTTATATATTGGTGAACTCGTCTTTAAGCGCGTTATCATAATCTGCAATAATATATAGGGTGTCCCATTTAAAATAAGAAAGTGCATGTCAGCCCAGGCCAAACGCAACACCCTGTATAAATAAGAATATAATAAAATAAAAATTCAAAAGAAGCTAAGAAACTTTTGTATATGAACTTGCCTTCTATCTGTTATGGTTCTCGAGATAAGGAGATATACATTCTTATTTTGGACACCCTGTCCAACAATATTCTAGAACGCTACGAACCAATGAGTTATAGAGACACCCGATTGCTTTGGTATCAGCTACGTGTTTCGTATGTCGCTTTATAAAACCCAGTAGTCTAAAACCCTTAAGTACAATGTTATCAATATGTAGATTAAAAATTAGATTTTCATCAAAAACAACGCCTAGGTCCGTGAAAGAACTAACAACTTCAAGACTTACATAATCAATGAAGTAAGTGGAGGGTATGGGATTAATACGTTTGTGAGAACGGAGCACTTTACATTTCGAGATGTTGAGAGACAGATAATTAGTTCAGCACCATTTGACGAACCTTTCCATATCAGACTGCAGATTATTGGAGTCTAAGGAGACTGGGGAAAAGAAGTTTAACTCGTCTGCATATAAAAGACATTCAGAAAATTCGAAACAAGATATTATATCATTTATAAAGAGCACAAAGAGAACTGGACCAACATGCGAACCCTGCGGGATACCCGATGTTACAAGAATCTCTCTGGAAACTGAACCACATATATGTTAGATGATAAGAAGTCAGCCGATTAGTATCTCAGGTTACAATAACAAATAATCGACGGCGATAAGGCTGCCTGAAAAATGCTGATGCCTGCCTACGTGCAAGAAAACAAAGAGGGTCCAGACGATAGATTTGCATTATTTTTTAATACAGTACACAGTTGTCAAGCAGATTTTGAATAAACCGCGTTTGTTTGCGAAAGGTGTGTTTGATTTTTATTGAGTTTTATGGAAAATTAATAGAAGGATTAGATATAAAGCTAACATATATTAACTTGCTGGCGACGATTAGATAAATACGATTTGATCCACTCAAGATATTTTCCACAAAAACCAATTTGCTGTAATTTCCATAACAGAAGCTGATAGCAAACACTGTCAAAAGCCTTAGATATGTCAGTGTATAACATCGATCTGTTTTCAGCCGATTCACTAAGTAGTTTTGAAATATTGCAAGGTTAGTACCTAGTTGTTGAACGACCACGAAAAAAACCATGTTGCATACTCGTAATATAGTGTTTTTCAAATATATACATAATCAAAAAGCCAAAAGTACCTCTGTAGTTCTTCACATCACTTTTATCTCCAGATTTAAAAATGGGCAAAAGGATAGAGAATTTTCAAAATTCAGGAAAGAAACCCAGATTAATGGATCTCTGAAAAATCATACATAGGCGCTGAGACAATGACTTACCGCATCGTTGCAATAGAATAGTAGGAATTCCATCAGGGCCAGCCTTCTTGGAAGGAGCAAGGTCTTTTATTTTATTAAAGATTTCTGCCTCTGTAAAACAATATGTTGATAGTAACTTTCCTGAATAACTTATTGAATCAATTTTACTAAAGTCTAAATTGTGTGGTAAGTATAGCAAAACTGAACATAGCAAAAGCATTTGTGATGTTATTTGAACCAGTGATATCTTGCCGGTCATAATTCATAACACTGGTCAGATTGGAGTCGCTTCTAAAGTTTCTTACAAATGATCAAAAGTATTTAATGTTGTTCCGGAATAAGTAGTTCAGTCTGTGTGACATATGTAAGATAACATATATCAACAAGTTTTATCAGTCCTTAATTCCTTTTATATTTTTTGTATAGGCAATTCTTTGGCCCAATAAGCCTTCTTAAGGGAAGGTCAAACCATTTGGGATATTTACAGTCAGCCACGATCTTCTTGGTGACACAATTATTGATACTGTGAAATAAAGTTTCATAGAATTGTTCAACCATTCTGTTAATATCAAACTCAGATAATAAGAAAGACCAGTCAGACTGCTTTTAAAAAATATTTAGATTCACGAAATGTGCTTTAGGAAACTGCTAAACACTTACTTGATTTGATTTTTTATTGCCGAAACATATTTAATTTTATATTTCACTTCAATTGCTGGATGGTAGGGGTCAATCTGTACAAGAGGAAAATTTAAAGATGAAACGAAAACACTAAGGAAGTCATCAGCAAATAGCAGATCTAAAATTCTGACCATGTGATTGCAAAGAGAGTTCATTTGTTGCAATTCAAGAAAACTCATTGTCACAAAAAGAGTTTCAGAAGCTAGCATTTTTACCAAAATGTTATTATGTTATCCTCATATGATCCTTAATTTTTGACCAACATTTGAGGTCAATCGGGTAAGTAGTTTTTTAGCTATGCCGCGAAGAGACAGACCGACAGACCGATAGACAGACAGACAGTCAGATAGACAGACAGACAGGCAGACCGACGTAATTTTTTCAGGATTACAATACTTCCCTATTATGAGGAAAAAACGTTAGTGTTTTATTTTTAAAATAGAAAAACTTGCTAGATTACTGTGCAAAATGATTTTTGTTTCATTTTGATATCTTTAAAAACAAAAAATTTATAGCTCATTAAAGTGATATCAAAGATGAAATGACATGGAATCGGCCGTTACGAAACTAGACGTATCTGAAAGAAAATTACTACGCAAAGCAGGTAGAACTATCTACATCTATATATGTACGTATAATTATCACACTTTAATCTAGCCAAATTAAGTCAGTAATGCAAACAATAAAGTGTACAAAGGAATTCTAAATGCCGGTGTCGGGTTTTCGACCAATTTATCACGACATATTTAATAAATGCTTTCAAATTTACCTGCCCGATACGAAATCACGCTCAACCACTTTCGGGCCTATTCGAACAGCTGTTGTAGACACTCGGTTATATAATTTTGTTTATTATTTATAACTTAATTAAAGCTTTTATGGAACCAGATACTGGACGAAATCTGGCAATTAATTAACAATGTGGTATTTAACCATTTTTTTTTACTTTGTAAAATGAAAGTAGATGCCAAATGAAGGCCCCCAAATTTTTTTGCTCCACAAAAATTCGGCAACATAGTAGAGTAAACTGTCCCACAGTGAGCCATTTTTGTAGAAAATTAATAACATATAAGATTTAAAGAAAAAAAATCTGCAAAATGGTATAAAATATATTTTAAGATATTAAAAGATTTAAAAAAAAATTGTTAGCTTTTTTTTTAAACGTATCAAATGGCTACTGTGTATCACTACATAAGCACAGTGCCTCAGACGGCAATTTAACAGTATATATATATATATATATATATATATATATATATATATATATATATATGTAATATATAACAAAGAGAACAGGGAAAAAATCTAGAAGCAAAACCTTCGTCCTCATGTAGAAAAACAGAGAAGGAAATTGGTGTACCAAAAACTGACGGTCAGAGGATCTTGAAGAAATATAAGTATCATCCAAACAAATTTAATATAGTGCAGCATTTGCATCCTGGCGATGCCGAGCGGTGGGCACTGTTGTGCCAGTGGTATTTGCAACAAATCGATGCTAACGATTTATTTGGCAGATTCGTTATCTGGTCAGACGAATGCTTTTTTTAAGTACGGGAATTTTTGATCGTCACAATATAGTCAAAAGCAGTGTTATCGTGCGGGTCATACGATTTATCAACGACAAACTTTTTAAGTTTGTTGTTGATAAATTAGATAGACCTATGATATTTTCATATGAAAAAGGAGGATAAACATACATATAAATACGTATACATGTAAATACCAGCAGTTGCAAAAATCTTTGAGCAATGTCACTTCAAAGACAGATTGACAAGTCAGTGACAAAATGAGTAATAGAAAACAATTTTCGGGTTTGTTGCATCCACAAGCGAAAAAAATGGTATTAAATCTAATAAAATATTACGAAAATGAAAATTCACCAGCCAATATCCAGGAGACAGTAGCAAAAGCTCTGGGAATCGATATAAGGACTGTGCAGAAAATTGTGCATGAAAAAAAGCATAATTTACTACCGAAGAAGATTAAGAAACATACACGAAAAAAGCCAAACACCGAAGACTTAAGTCACAATGTAAAAATCGTAATCCAATTTACGATTTATACACATAAAAAACTAATATAACCCTTCAAGTTTTAAAAGAAGCTTTAAAAAATCGAGGCATATTGGAAATTGGACTAAAATCGTTGTCAAAATTAAAAAAATGTTGGGTTTTCGATATAAAAAGGATTGTAATCGAAGATTTTTATGCGGTTTGCCACATATAGCAAGTCAGCGTATCCAGTTTTTAAAGAAATACACGGAAAACGTTAATTCAAAATTTAGAAAAGTGGTATTTTTAGACGAGACTTGGATATTTTCTAATGGAAGGGGTTCGAAATCTAGGCAGGACGACTCTGTAAAAAGTGTCAAGAGAAGAAAGGGATGTGGGACGGGAAAGGGGTTCATTAAAAAAGCTTCTAAAGGATTATATTAGTCTTTGACGTGTATAAATCATACATTGCATTATGAATATCCATTTTTGCATTGTAGCTTAAGTCTTTTGCCTTTGGATTTTTTCGTGTACATTTCTTAATCTTCCTCGGAAGTAAATTATGTTTTTTTTTCACGCACATAGTAGTAGTAGTAGTTAGGGGAAGGTCTAGAAACCTGACTGGTAGACCTATAAGGCTCTTTCAGTCTACCCCAGCTCTTCCCTCAACCACCACTCGCCACCAGGTGTACACCTTTGAATCTGCCTGTCCTTACTAGAGGATTGCAACTGTGTCATACGTGAACTATCCGTATAGCAAACAATTGCCTCTCTGGAGAACTCCAGCCTGTTTCTCTCCCAGTTCTCTCTTTCAGAGATTGAGATACTATAACCCTTATGCCATCTTAGTCTGCCTGAGGGTCGTGCTACTGTGGAGGTAGATAAAATCTCTCTTTCCACAAAAATCCTTGTATGACCCACAACCTCACCTTTGGTATGCCAAGCTCCTGCGTCCCCCATTCGCAAGTGCGCTACCATAGCCTCTTTTTTAATTAAAGTCGACAATGATGGCAGCCCTAGCAAGACATCCAATGCTGCTGACGGCGTCGTCTTCATTGCTCCAGTTATCGCTAGGCTAGCCAGTCTCTGGACTTTTGCAAGACTGGAACGAATGGTTTTCTTCTCTACCGAGGGCCACCATATTATTGAGCCGTATGATATCCTGGGTCTTATGACTGCTTGGTACAGCCAGTGCATGACCCTATGACTTAGCCCCCAGGTTGTGCCTACCGCTCTACGGAACTGCCAGAAGGTCGCTATTGACTTCCTTATCTGCCTATTGACATGACTCTTCCAGCTCAGCTTTGCATCTACTGTGATCCCCAGATATTTAACCTCTTTTGCCAAGGTCAGTTGTTGAACATACAATCTTGGGGGTCGAAAATCTCCTAAATTCTTTCTTCTTGTAAAGAGAATCATCTCAGTCTTCCGAGGATTAACCGTGAGACCTACCTCATTACACCATGCCTCCAATTTATTACAGGTCATCTGCATTCTCTCAGATGATGCCCAAAATGCCTGATATTAGAATCAATCCATCGTCCGCATTTTGTGCATAGAAGCCGGCCTCCACGAGTCTGTTGAGCAGACCGTCCATGACTAGACACCATAGGTGCGGGGAGAGATAGCTGCCTTTAGGGCATCCGCCTCGCAACCCGATGTCTATCTGGTACCCGCCCTGACTCGCTTGGACGCCGCGCTCTTGCAGTGCACCTCTAACCCAACGCACCAGATTCGTTTTAACGCTCCTGGCTGCGAGCGAGTCGCAGATGACTACTGTCTGACTGACTTTGTCCGTGCTCTGTCAAACGCTCCTTCCACATCGAAAAACACAGCTAAAGCTGCTTCCTTAACTTGTAAAGCCTTCTCAGTCATTTTTTTATGCACAACTTTCTGTACGTTCCTTATACCGATTCTCAGAGCTTTTGCCATTGACCCCTGGATATTAGCCAGTGAATTTTAATTAAAATTTTTTTTTATTAGATTTGACACCATTTTTTAGCTTACTTTTTTAGTACATATGTAATTTTGTACTGCAATAAATAAATAATTATAGAATAATTGTTCTAATTTTAAGGCGTGTTTAAAATAAGTAAATTTTTTTATTAATTTGTAAGACAAAATTTGATATAAAAATCGGTAAAATGTCTTTACCAGAAACTCGGGGCTAACGGAAAATACCAATTATATATATATATATATATATATATATATATATATATATATATGTTTTGTTTTGGGCAGACATATAGTTTGTTTATAGGATTTTTGAAGAAGGTCTTACAGCACGTAGATACCTAGAAATCCTGGAGGAAGTTATTCCAGAATTGCTCAAAAATATTCAATTAGCCCAATATAATGCTGTTTACCTACAGCAAGATGGTGCCCCAAGTCACAACTTTAGGCTCTTAAGGGAATTTCTTGATAAAAACTTTTCTCAATGATGGATAGGTACCAACGGACCTGTCAGATGGCCTCCACGATCTCCAGATCTCTCAATTTTACATTTTTTAATGGGGCTATATACAAAATGAGGTATATAACACGCGATATGACGTTTAGCCTTTCGAAATTTGCGTATGATACCAATGATCCTTTCTAACGCTATTCAAAGAATTACAAAAATGTACCAATTTTGCATTAGGGAAAATGGTCGTCAGGAATCACGTTTCATTAAAAACAAAACGACGAAATTTTATTGTATGTCCCAACAACACAACTCCTGTTTAAATGCTGACCTACTCGGCTTAAATACAGTAATTTAAATATAATTAATGTTGCATTTGAAAAAAATCGTGACATAATCTCATAACTATTACACGCATCTTAAAGTAACAAAGAGAAAAGGATTTGTATGATTTCATTTCCATGTAGGGAAAATAATGAAAGAATCGTTTTAATGACTGCGAGGAACAATAGCTCAAGTGTTTTGGTATGTCACGACGTACGCTTACTTCCCCTTAATGTAATAAACTAATAATAACAGTCTGAGACAATCGATCCTCAAATAAATTTCTAATCTCTCATTTTGTTTAAATGGCGGTTTAGGACATTCGCTTTATAAAACAATCGGTAAATTTCCTTTATCCGGAAATTCCTTCGTTATAAACCTTTCCTTTTATTAAAAATAATGAAGTGTGGCCCAGTTTAGTTCACTACACACTCATTTAGTAACACATATAGTGCGGGACACGAAAGAAAACCGGGCGGAGTCAATCGGTTTAGGTAGGTCGGCCAAGAAATCTCTTTAAACCAGTGGTATCCCGTCGTTCTTTAAATAATATGGCACTTCTTTTAGACTATACGCACTTCAGATAATTAAAAAATGTAACTATGCTTAATGAACCTTTATCTGTATTTGTCTGTTTTCGTGTACCGCACTTCTATATCTCTTTTGTGTTGCAAAAACGGCGAACTTTCAAATTTTAAAATGATTTAATTTTGATTTTTCTTGATCGATTTACCTATAAATATATTTTTTCTTGAGTTCTGTTATTAACGGTTCCCGGGCTACTGCCTACGTCCGCTATTATTGGACCACCCAGTATAGTGATACACGATTTACAAGTCCAGATTTTACAAGGGCAGCCAGCATCAGATCCAGTGAACGAGATTTATCAAAATTTTAATTTATTCAGTTCGACTTTGGACTACTCGGGTATGCCAAAAGTGGAACTTCGAATTTGAAGACCAACGAGTTTCTGTAATTCTTAGTATACGCCGCGTAGATGCAGATGTAAGAGTATACTTTCGTTTGGCTGAGTGATGAAAAAATTAGGGAATACCACTTAAGCTTGCAACAAAATTCGACATTTAGAAATTGTTTTAAACTTTGCTGCATCAGGACAAATACAGCCTGCGGCGCTTTTTCTTTTTATTTTTTTTTGAAGGCCATTTAGATGGCCAAACATCACACTTGTGTCATCGTAACATTGCCCTATTAAGTTATGTTTATGTATGTTTATTTATAGTCAAATTGGTCTATCGGGGCTGACATAAAATCCTAAGAATCTCTCGATTACTGAACCTTCTACTAACTATTGTTTTGCAAGGTACAAAACTGCGTGAATTACCAAGCACATAAAAAGTTTATTTAATCGAAAGTTTTCATTAAAATGTATTTTATATAGTTTAACATTTTCTTTTAAAGAGTCAGCTATAGTGATTTGATTTTTTACAAATGTATAAACAAACAACCACCCCAAACTGAACGACACGTGGGTGTAGTGTACTGCGCCTGCAATTCACTGAGAGCGTTGTCTGGCGCTGGTTAACATTGTTCTTTCATGTGCTCGACGTCATCGCGAACGCGTTGTCATAGCAACTTAGTAGGAAAATCGTAAACTAAACATAGCACCTCCAGCAAAGTCGAAGCGGTTTACGCCAGTGTTATAGTTGTTATAATAAAGTTCGATTGAAAGTTTTAAAAAGTCATGCAGCCAACGGTCAAGTAAAATATTTATTCGAGATGTACAGTTTATTTTTTGCCAATTAGGTGAATAAATGAATGTAAAAACTTAAATTTTAAGAGATATATAATAAATATAGTTAGACGTTTGCTTGTTTATTTTTCCTGGTGAAGTAGCACTTCACCTACTTCACTTGAATAGCCGCCACTGATTTAATGAAAAACAACGCGGCATCGAAGATTATTTTTGACCAAAAATGTCAAAAAATGCTTTAAACTGACGTTTATATAAACAATCAAATTTTGTTTTTATGTGTAGTCATGGCTGGCTTGATTAGAAGTATAAAATAGCAAATTTTTCATAAAAAGTACAATACCGTCAAAATTAATAGAGATAAGTATAGAGATACATTGATAAATTTTGAAGACAATGAAAATCCCTAAAACAGAAAGTGATAAAATACAGGGTGTTCCATTTGAAAAAACCAGTGTACATTAGGTTTGAATTTCGTAATATTGGTACATCTATTGAAAACACCCTGTATAAGATAATAAATATATCACGCCTTAAGAACCCTCATGAATCATTCTTCCTCCAATATTACCAGTTACTTTGATTTCCTGTAATAGTAGAAGAAAATTCATTTTAGCATAGTGTGTTTTTTTATACATTTAAGGATTTTTGCAAATAATTTGGCAACGTCGCAAAGTTGTGCTAAACTAAATATGGTGCCATATAGAGAATTTTGCGAAGAATTTAAATATGCAAAAATATACAGGATGTCCTATTTAAAATAAATCGTGTTTTGACCGCAAGTTTTTTTGGACCACTGCGTACAGTGAAAAATAATTTTACATTGTGCAGTTTTTGACCTCCTATAACTTTATACACAAAATATTTCTTTATCGTGAATGGTATAGAGCAGGGGTGCTCAAACTTGAACTGCTGGCGATCTACCTCAATATTTTTAGACTACTTACGATCGACTCTGAGAGGCTGCAAGTATGTGTGATGCAGGGTCGTCGTACATACACGATACATACACCCTACCTACCTAGATAGGGTGTACCGTAGCATATATAGATATTAGCTTTCCGCACAATATACATTATTTTAGTCAAGGCTTCGGTTAGGTTTAGTTAGGTTCTTCTCTACAATATCTATGAAAAAACTCATAGTTATTGAAAATTGCGAGTTTATTGGTTGTTACAAAACAAAAGAGTTACATATGGTGTTAAACTTAACTAAGGAGTGACTTTAGATGTTGAAGCGTGGCACTGCATGTCCTCAGCATACTTTTCATAAGATGGTACGTAACCACTGAGTGCTAATCGCAAGCATGATGACATATGATCGTCAGTTAGTCGATTGCGATATTTTGACTTAATTATCTTCTTTTCAGAAAATGCAGACTCGCACAAGTAAGTTGACCCAAACATTGCTGTCAGTTGAAGGGCGATTTGCCTTAGATTCGGATATTTATCTTCAGATATAAAACACCAAAAATTTGTATCAGATGATGTAGCTTTAAGATGTATATCTGATATAATCTGTACCAATTCATATTCAACAGAACATGAGTTCATATTAAACTGACTTGCTATTTCAGTAGCTAATTCCTCAATGTTTTTACATGAAAAAGTATAACTCATAAATGAAGCTACATTTGCTAATTTACTACAATTATATAAACACATTTCGAATTGTCCCAAAATATTTGATAATTCAGCCTCATACGTATTATAATTCAACTGAGGAATCCTTGCTTTCAAAGACGGAAAATGTTTCAGATCCTTTCTTTTCAGTTGATCTATCATAAGTTGCAATTTACTTTTGAATGCGTTTACTACGCTAATCATCTCAATAACAGTTTTTCCTTTACCTTGAAGCTCCAAGTTAATGGTGTTTAAGTGCAAATCAGTCAGCCATTTTTCGTTTTTCAACATCTAAGTGTCATCACCTCTTTCGTCTAGAAAAGCTGTTATTTCAGGCAATAATTCTTGAAACCTTTCTAGGAATTTTCCGCGACTCAACCACCTGATGTCCGTGTGAGGAACTAAATCAGTGTGTTCAGCTGACTCCCTATCTTCCAACTGCAACTTAAAGAGCCGCCGTTGCAAGCTACGTGCACGGATGGAATTCACAATTTTTATTGCAATGCCCGTAGTTTCCTCCGTGTATAAAACTTTTGAACACAAAACTTGTTGATGTATAATGCAAAAATTAAGGGAATTCTTCATAAGCTCGACACAATGCCACAAAACCGTTTTTGTTTCCAGTCATTGCTGGTGCTGCATCGGTTGTAATGCACACTAATTTATATATTGGTAGCTTGTAGTTTTTTACAAAATTGAAGAAAACGTCATATATATCTTCGCCACGGGTCGTCCCCTTCAGAGGAATGATTGTTAAAAATTCTTCCTTAGCCAACATGTCATTGAATACCATCCGAATAAAAATACATAGCTGGGCAGTGTCTGTCATATCGTTGGATTCGTCGAACTGTAAAGAAAAGTATGTACATTCCATGATATCATTTTTTAGTTTATCTGCCATGTGCTGACTCATGACTTCAATACGCCTTGTGACAGTCGGTCGAGATAACTGAAGTTCTCTAATAGGAGACATGATTTCTATTTTATTTTCTCCAAATAAAGTCTCACCCGCTTCAATAAATGCTTCCTTCACAACCGATCCATCTTCGAATGGTTTCTTGTGTTTCGCCAATATAAGAGATATTTTAAATGACGCGATCGTAGCAGCTTTTGATTGTTTGGCTGGTCTTGTGAACATGGTTTGTTCTTTTTTCAAACAAGATATCAAATCACGTACTTTTCTTTTTCTTAATTCACTCTGTGTCGGAAAATCCTTTTCATAATTTATATGAACCGTTTGCCTCTCTAGTTACCACGCTTAGGTATTGCAACTGACGTACGACAAATAAGACCTCTCTAAGTTACCACGCTTAGGTATTGCAACTGACGTACGACAAATAAGACAAATGCACTTATCCTTCACCATACAAAACTAAAATTTTTCCTCTCAATCGTTATTAAAATCATACGTTTTAGATTTCTTCGCTACACTCATTTTGTACTATTTAATAATAAACTTTGTATCGACGTAGTATTGCCTTCAATTTGCAATTCAGAATGACGAAAGTCTCGAATGTTCCCGTCAAACGCGCCGCCCGAAATTTCTAGAAAAGCGGTAAGAATAAAAAACGCCGCTTTTCTTTGACAAGTACCGCGCGTTCCTTTGATAAAGCCGCCTTTTGCCGCTATCAGAGTGTTATTTGATTACGTTATAAATTTTTGTGGTTTAGTTAAGTACCTACTTATTAAAAAAAAATTTTCTTCTTGAGATCTACTCAAAAACCACCCCTGGTATAGAGAGTATCGAGCTTTGTCAAACTAACGGGCCACCATGTATATTGAAATTCTAAGAAAACCGATTCGTGATCGCATCTTCCTCTTCCTCCGATTGTTTTCTCGTTGTTTTAACGAATACCAGGGAGTACTACAACATTCAAAACATCTCGGACTTGAGTGATCACTGACCTGCATCGAAAAAGTTCAATGTCAGCGATCGCAGAACCGAGCGTTGCTGCAATGATGAAACCCGATCGGTAAGGTAGTCATTTACCTGTTTGTTTACTGTAATTCCGATCTCCGACCGTTGCAGCACATTATTATTTATTAAAATATGAAACAATTTTAATTGCTTTTCGGTTAATAACAACGTTCCGTTAAGTGATTCGAATCGAGCCCAGGGTATCTGCCGCCCGGGTGCAACAAGTAAATTTGCCGCCTCCACTAATGTAAAAAAATTAGGTTGTCGGTAGGGAAGGAGTTCATAATTTATCACGCTCAATAAACAGATAACAAATTTAATAGTAAAATAACAAAGTATTTATTAACAAATACATAAAAGAACAAAATAAAAATACATTCAGGAAAACAAAACAAAAATAATTAATACAATCAATCGAATTTGCGGTTGGTTCCTTGTGAAACATTTTTAAATAGTGGTTTATTTAAAAAAAAAACTTTGGCTTTTTAATGTTTCATTTACTAGAGAGTTACTCTACATATGTTTCAGCTTTTTAGGCCTTTCTCAAGAGGTGCTTCAGTGAATACTAAACTAAAAATTAGCTATATCTAATGGTGTGCATAATGCAATTTAGTTTTATTGCCTATCTATTTAAAATGGAATTTTTTACATTTATATTATAGGTACTTAGAAGGCTGTCTATTATTGGGGTAATTTGGAAATTTTGTTGGTCATTCGTTGTTGTTGAAATAAATAATATTCAAAATGCTATTTCAATAGCAGGTATTATTATATTGCTGCGTCTCTATAAACAAATGCCGCCTAGTAAGTATTGATAACTTTTGTTTTGAAAGCAGCGAGCGATATTCCGAGAACACATAATGTAAAGCTAATCAGCTTAAGTTTCATAAGTTTGTTTTTGTAAGTTAGTCGCCTTCTTGCTTTTAAAGATCTCGGGTCGCCGCGTGCATTTTGTATTTTCACATTTACTTTTTGTCTAATTACATTTTTATTTACTTTTCGAGAGTGTTTTATTGAAATCCAACAGGTTATGGGCCCAGGCACCCATACAGTGAAGAACAATAATTAAAAATCGTTAAGTAGTTCGCGTAATTGACAGTATAGTAGTGAAGTGTTAAAGAAATTAGTGTGTTTAAAGACAAAGTGTACCGACAGAAAAATGGCAACCGGATATACAAGCGCCGACATTGTAAAATTTGATGAGTCAAATTTTCAGTTATGGAAATTTAGTGTATCCATTATTTTAAAGTCGAAGAAACTCCTTGATATTGTGGATGGAAGTGTTTCCCAACCACAAGACACCTCATCAGCAGAATGGAAATCTTGGGACGACAAGAATTCCAGGGCGGAAGTGATACTCCTCACCTCCATAGCGCAGCACCAATTAGAATGTTTGGTGAATTGTGGGTTAAACTTATGTCAATTCATGAGCAAAGAACCGAAGTATCCAAGGAGCTTTTATGGCAAAAATTCTATGAATATAGAATGAAGGAGGGTGACTCAATTGCAGGTCATATTGCAAAAATGGAAAGTATGATCAGGAATCTTCACGACGTTAAGGAAGTTATTAGTGAAAGTGCAGTTTGTTCAAAAATGCTAAGCAGTTTACCGCAAAAATACAGCAACTTTAAAACAGCATGGGATTCTGTGACACCACAAGAACAGACATTCACCAATTTAACTGCTCGTCTTATGAAAGAAGAATTGAGAATGTCGAGCTCGGAAAATGAAACAAATCAATTAGCATTGCAAGTGAAAGTTTTACAAGAAAAATTAGACAAACAAGTTAAGTTCGACGGTCAAGAAAGCGGATCCAAAACAAGACATATAGCTGAACTAAAGAAAAAGACTTTATGCAACTATTGTAAAAGAAAAGGACATTGGGCCAGAGAGTGCAGAAAGCGAATATCTGATGCGCAGAAGAAAAACAATCACCAAGGTAACTCTAGTTCAGCTTATATTTGTGATTTATCGTCGTTATATTCAGCTAGTTCAGATAATGATCAACAAAAATGGATATGTGATTCAGGTGCGAGTATGCACATGACCAGCCAATTAAAGTGGTTTTCAAAATTAGAGCATCTAGAAAATCCTTTATCAGTAAAAATTGCAAATAATAAAGTAATATTCGCTACAGGAAAAGGCACAATAAATTTACAAGCTAAAGTAAATAATTAATGGCATAACAGAACAATGGACAACGTTCTTTATGTCCCTGATTTAAAAAGAAATTTATTTTCCGTCGGTGTTATGACTGATAAAAATTTTTCACATCATGCCAATCAGCATAAATGCGAGTTTCGAGATTCAGATGGCAATTTATCGTGTGTCGGTATTAGAAATAACAACCTGTGGTATATGCTACTACGAATAAAACCTGATATGCAGTGTAATGTGACAGAGGCCGATTCATTAAAACTATGGCACGAAAGATTAGGTCATATATATTTCAAGGAACTGATGAAAATAAAAGGTCTCAATTTCGATACTAAGGACGAATATTTTTGTGAGGCATGTCAGCTGGGTAAGCAGTCTCGAAAACCTCATAAACAAAATGTTTATAAAATAAAAACCGATAAGCCTGGAGAAAAGATACACAGTGATGTTTATGGACCTATGAATGTTTCGTCACCCAGCGGATCACGTTACTTGGTAATATTTAAAGATAATTGTACTGACTATAGAAGTGTTTATTTTTTTAAAACATAAGTCGGAAGTTTTTGCACGATTTAAAGAATATAAGGCTTTTATAGAGAAACAAACAGGCAACAAATTAAAAGTGTTTAAAAGTGATAATGGAACTGAATATGTAAATGAAAGTTTTCAACAATATTTTAAAGCAGAGGGAATTTTGCACGAAAAATCAGCACCGTATACTCCTCAGCAAAATGGCACAGCAGAGAGGGAAATACGAACTATAGTCGAATCTGCACGTTCGATGTTGTGTAATAAAAAGATTGCAACTGAATTGTGGTCTGAAGCAGTGAACACTGCTGTATACATATTAAATAGAGCCACAATAAATCGTACAACAAACATGGCGCCTATTGAAGCCTTTTTAGGCATTAAATCTGATATAAAGCATACAAAAATATTTGGAAGTGTTGCATACATGATGGTACCAGCGCAGCTCCGTACAAAATGGGATAACAAGAGTAGAAAACTGTTATTCGTAGGATATGATGGAATTTCAAATAATTTTAGATTATGGGATCCAAATAAAAGGAGGATTTACATCAGTTGTGATGTAAATTTTGATGAAACCAACGAAAATGATACTTCAGAAATAAAACAAAATTACATTCCATTGACATGTGAATTTGAAGATGATATCACAGAAGAAATCGAACAAGAAGTAGTGCAAGAACATCAGCAGGCTGCTGAAGAAGCCACCGAAGGGAATGCAAACGAAAATAACAGAATTCTTCGAGACAGAAATAATCTAAAACGTCCTGATTATTATGGCCCTTCTGTATATTGTTCAACTTTGAATCCACAAACCTACCAAGAAGCCATTCGATGTGAAGAGAATATGGAATGGAAAGCAGCAATGGAAAAGGAATTTGAAGCTTTAAATAAAAATAATACTTGGATTTTAGTGCCAAAACCAATTGACTCCTCAGTTATTGATAATAAATGGGTATATACTGTAAAAACTAACCCTGAAGGTGTTCGTTTTAAAGCGCGTTTAGTAGCAAAAGGGTATACTCAACAAAAAGGTATAGACTATGACGAGACTTTTTCGCCGGTAGTGCGCTACGATTCAATTCGCGTTTTACTCGCGTTAGCAGCTGAAAAAGACTTGAAATTGGTACATTTTGACGTTCAAACAGCATTTTTGAATGGTGATTTAAAGGAGACGATTTATATGAAGCAACCGTGTGGTTTTGAAGATAAAAATAAACCGGACTATGTATGTGAGTTAAAGAAAAGTCTATATGGACTCAAACAAGCGTCTCGTTGTTGGAATAATAAGTTTGTGAACTTTTTACAATTGTATAATTTTAAACAATTAGAGAGTGATCAGTGCGTGTTTACTGGACAGTTTGGAGAACATTTGATCTATTTAGCTCTGTATGTTGATGATGGACTTGTGTTGTCAAATTCTCAAGATGCGATTGATAATTTGATAACAAACTTAAAAAAGGACTTTAGTATTACGGTGGAGGATGCAAGACAATTTGTTGGACTAGAAATAGTGCGCGATTACGAAAACAAGACAATTTCCATTAGTCAAAAACAGTACATCAAGAGTATTTTGACTAAATTTAATATGGAAGATGCGAAATCGTCGAGTATTCCAGCTGAACCTGGTGTTAGTCTTCAATCTCCATCAGACAATTCTGACATAAGAAGTGAACCATATCGTGAAGCAGTT
Organism: Kuschelorhynchus macadamiae; assembly: GCA_030620095.1. Taxonomy (NCBI): domain Eukaryota; kingdom Metazoa; phylum Arthropoda; class Insecta; order Coleoptera; family Curculionidae; genus Kuschelorhynchus; species Kuschelorhynchus macadamiae. The sequence goes on from JAUTXW010003044.1 coordinate 142,135, forward strand.
GGTTCTCTTATATTTTTAGCAACCGTAAGTAGACCAGATATTGCTTACAGCGTTAGCCAAGTTAGTCGTTTTGTGAACAATTGGAATCAGCAACATTGGTTAGCAGTTAAGAAAATTATGCGCTATCTTAAGTATACGATTGATTATAGAATTGTATATAAAAAGACAGACAATGTTGACGTAATTGGTTACACAGATGCTGATTACGCTGGTTGTCAGCAGACACGAAAATCTACAAGTGGATATATATTTATATTGGCAGATGGTCCAATTACTTGGACAGGTCAAAGACAGAGCATTGTTGCTCAATCAACGACCGAAGCAGAATATGTTTCTCTAGCTCTAGGAGGAAAAGAAGCAGTATGGTTAAAATCATTCCTCAATGAATTGGGAATCCACCAAGAAACAATTACTATGCGAGTGGACAACCAATCCGCAATCAAGTTGGCAAGAAATCCTGAATTTCACAAAAGAACGAAGCATATTGATGTGCGATTTCATTTTATTCGGGACTTAGTGGATCGTGGTGAAATCGATATAGTGTTTGTGGAAGGTAAAAATCAGGTAGCTGATATTCTTACCAAACCTTTGCAGAAAAGTGTATTTTACAATATTGTTAAAATGATGAATATTCAATAGCATTTGGAATAAGAGGGAATGTTGAAATAAATAATATTCAAAATGCTATTTCAATAGCAGGTATTATTATATTGCTGCGTCTCTATAAACAAATGCCGCCTAGTAAGTATTGATAACTTTTGTTTTGAAAGCAGCGAGCGATATTCCGAGAACACATAATGTAAAGCTAATCAGCTTAAGTTTCATAAGTTTGTTTTTGTAAGTTAGTCGCCTTCTTGCTTTTAAAGATCTCGGGTCGCCGCGTGCATTTTGTATTTTCACATTTACTTTTTGTCTAGTTACATTTTTATTTACTTTTCGAGAGTGTTTTATTGAAATCCAACAGTTGTGAGTGAATTCCTTGATAAAGATTTTTTAATTTCAAGTTGTTCTAAAAGATCCAAACGTTTACCTTTATTTTCTTGATGTAATAACATTACATTATCGGTGTCAATAAAATGGTTGTTTTCTATGCAATGAGCAGATAATCCTGAATTTTTAACATTATATAAAATAGAGTTACGATGTTCTTTTACTTTTGTTTGGATATTTCCATCCGTTTGCCCAATATAGACAGCTTCACAGTCCTTACATTTAACTTTGTACACACCTGATTTATTAGACTAACAAATTTTTTTCTTATTATTTATTAAAACACTACCTAAATTTAGTTTATTTACAGAAATTGTGTTGCAACCTAATCTATTAAGCTTATTTGATATTTTGTCACTATAATTGGAAATATAATTTAAAAACCTAAAATTTTTGGTTAATTGAGGCATGATACTATAAAACTGTCTTCTAAGAATTTTTCGTTTTTTATTCTTTATCATGTTATCTATTAGAGATTTATTATAACCGTTATTTCTTGCAATTTGTTTTAGTACATTTAACTCGTTATTATAGTCTTCTTTACTTAAGGGAAAGGTTAATAGCCTATGTACAAAACTATGAAAAGGTGACATTTTTATTCTCCAAGACTGTTTAGAATGGTTATGAATAACTGTGTTTGTTGTTGTTGGTTTTCTGTATATGTTAAATTTAAGTTGTTTATTGATTCTTTTTACAGTTATATCTAAAAAGTTGATTTCGTTGTTATCTTCTAATTCCATTGTAAACTGAATTTTTGGATTAATTGTATTTAGAAAATCTAAAAATTGGTATAGTCTCCTTTCTGTACTATCCCATATACAGAAAACATCATCGACATAACGAGTCCAATAGATAACATGTGATTTTAAATTGTTATTGCTGTTAAATATTAATTCCTCAAAATGTGACATAAATATTTCCGCTAATAAAGGAGAAATGGGTGATCCCATTGGCAGTCCTTCTTTTTGTAAGTAAATTTCATTTTTAAATTGGAAATAACTTTGATTTACACAGATTCGGGAAAGGTTTATTAATTCTGTTTTTTCTTTTACGGATATTTCCGATTTTTGTATAAGTTTTTCTAGTATATCTAGCGGTTCTTTTGTGGGTATTGTTTCTTTTGTAAAAACATATGTAGAATACCTCTCTAATAAATGAAACATTAAAAAGCCAAAGTTTTTTTTTAAAGAAACCAAAAATAATTTGTTTAAATACTAAAATCTATTTTTCTCGTTTTTTTAGTAGCAAATTACCTAATCAAGGTAACCGGCATTGTTAAAAATATTCTTAAAGCAACAAACAAATTCGGAAAAATGCCTTTTAAATCATTAACTACTAAATAAGTTAATACCTCTTTAGCCGACATATTATCTGTAGTAAGAATATAAATTGACAAAGTATCAATCTCACTGTAAAGGTCAATTGCATTTATGTCCATATTTTTTGTTGCCAGGTCAGTTAATTCAGTTTCCAATTTTCTACAATATTGCATTATTTCATCTTTATTAAACGCTCCTAAATTATTTAAAAAACCAAACGTTTTCTTATATTTGTTGAAATCTTGGAACCTTTCGTCTAATTTTGAAATTGCAATGTCAAGAATGTAAAAATAAAAATTAACTTTAAAATTTCGCTCTGGAGATTGGATAGGCTTACCTTTGTGTTCATAATCAAAAAAAACCTTTTTTTTCTTGGACTAACTAACTCAACAGCTGGAAAACAAAATTCGCAGTCTATTTCTTATGCAATTTTTGTGGCTTCATTACGCATTTCGGTAAAACCATTTTCAGATCTAAGACTGGTTAAAAATATTTTAATATCTTTTAACATTCGCACAGCTTCTGGCAAAACAATGGTAGATTTTTGCATTATTTTGCTTACAACATTTATTTTTGATAAAATATTATACCAGATAACTAATGAACATATAAATTTAAAAGACTTTATTTTTTTAATTAGGGATATTGCAATATTTTTTGTGCCATTATCTCTAGATTCATCGCTACAAAGGGCAAAGAGAGTATCATACATTTTTTGTAGTTCAAATCTGAGGGTTTTGATAGCATCAATTCGACTATTCCGGCGGGTATCAGATAACGGCTTTACTGTTAGGTTGGGAAGTTCTTTCATAAGAATACCCCATCGGTAGCTTGAGGCCGAAAAAAACACATATATTTCCTGAGTAATGTTAAAAAAGTTTGTTACTTCAAGACAGCATTTGCAGCGTCATTTACGACTAAATTAAGGTTATGTGCCGCACAAGGTACAAAAAAGGCTCTAGGATTAATATCCAAGTTTGCTTTTCATATTGGCACCGTTATCATAGTCCTGACCTCTCATATCAGCAATATTGATATCAGCTTCTTCTAAATATATATTCCAGTAGTGTTAGTAACTGGACAAAATCCTAAAAAATGCTCCCTGATTTCAACACTTTTTGAATGCTCATCAATAAACACAACCCTTACAATAATAGTATCTGTTCTTGGTGACTAATATGTACAACAAGAATTATAGAAAAATATTTACATAATTTTAAGCTGTCGATAATATTTCTCTTTATTTTTTCTGTTATGAGAAAGATTAATTCATTTTGTATTTTGTTACCCAAATAATTGGTCATTTGTTTGGTATTTTTTTGAACCTTATCTATGTGTTATTACGTTATCAAATTTGGCAATTGTCGGAATAAGTTTCAAAAAATTACCGTTACCTTTACCAAAAAGTTTTTGATTGCTGCCCCTAAAAGCTGAATTTTGTTGAGCTAAAAACTGAATTACAGATACAATTCTTTCTAAAATAGATGTCCACCTTTTTTTTTCCATCTGAATTAAATTTTGATTGACAGAGTCAACCGTAATACCTTTTTCAATTAATTTTTTTAACTCCACCTATTTTCTAACAGTTTCAAAATGTCCCTTACTTGTTTCGTGTCTTTCTAAGGTTCGAGACAAATGTCGCCAGTCGCTATATCCGTTATCATCATTAAAACTATTAACAGATATCCCAAATATTTTACAACAAAAACAGTACACTGAGTTCTTGGATTTTGAATAAACAAGCCAAGTTCTAGGAACTTTTTCATTATTACTTAATGTTTTTTCAATATTTTCATTCATATTTTTTAACTGTACTGGTCCTATTTCAAGAATTATTATCCTAATATTATCTGTTAATACTTGAGGCCAATAGGCTGGGTCTTTTAAGAGTTCCTCATTCACCTTACCAACAGTTTCGGTTTGTATATTTGCTGGCGTGTTCGTCGTAGCTTTATTCGGCGTGTTCTTTTCCTTTACTTCGGTGTCCGAATCCGATTTACCTTCTTCGTGCAGCTTTTCTAATGGTTCTTCTGCATCCTCACTTGAATAAAAATGTGCAGCATCTAGGTGTCTGCTACTTGAAAGTTGTGGTTCTTTGCTGGTCATAGACGTAAAAAACTTTTTCAATGACCCAGCTAATTGTTTTTTATCTTCCTCTTCCTCCAACTTTCTTTTTCGGTATTGTGAACCAGAAAGTCTCTTTCGACCATCATCCATCTAAATCATACAATAAAATTTCAAAATTCAAGTCAAGATTTAAAACATCGTTTTTTTTAATATCGGGAAGAACTGAATCATTTTCTCCGGCATCTCACTCGTCTTTCTATTACTAAAGTTGAGTTAGGATTTTAATAATTATACTTAGATAAAAATAGTTCAGTGAATAAAATACCTAGCCTTGAAACACAGACGAGATGCAAGACAAAAGACGCTTAATAATATAACAATACTCAACACTATATCATAGAACAATAGAAATAAATCAAATAAATACTAATATTCAACAGGCAACTGAGGTGACTTGCCAACAGGCAACTGAGGTGATTTTGCCGCCCCGTGTTAGTGCCGTCCGGGTGCCATGCACCCCTTGCACCCCTGGCACGGCTCGGCCCTGATGATCGGGGAAGAATATGTAAATTTTGAGCGTATGATTGTTCCCTGAAGGGAGTATAAAATATGTGCACAGTAAATTTCACGAAAATTGGTTCTGGCTGAATGACTGCACTAAAACTACCTAGGTCGTTCCTACTGAGTGGACAAGAGGTTGGGAATAAATAAACAAAAACAATTGAGCAGGCCGGATTGTAATAATTTGTACGTTTATACAGGGTTATTCACGGTGGGTGGCCTATTAGATGTTTATGAAGAACCGATTTACGGATCGTTTTAAAATTTTGGTTACAAACGTAACCAGTTATTTTTCTAAAATATTTTCGGATCCCGGTGCTGCCGCTTCTGCCCGAAAAGGGTGGCAACATCGTTATTTTTAATAGAACACCCTGCATATTTTTTAATTTTCAGAATCTACTTTCACTTCTGACTAACTTCCGTAAATATCTTCCTATACCTATCTGTAGCCGTTCTTGAGATATTAATTATTTTAATTTTTTTTAGCGGAAACCGGGCTTTTAAAGAGCCTTAATTTTTCCATGCTCTAAAACAATCTGAAGCTGAAATTCTGGTTACAATTAGGCAATGCTCGTAAATATTTACTTCTTTGGCCATATTAATACCAGAGCTTACAGGGTGATGCAGAAGTATAAGTAGTAACTTACGAAAAAAAACCCAATATGAATTTTTTTAAAGGGGATACTCTGTATATGATTACTGATTTGAAATGCCGATAAATGTAGCTCTTCAACTATGTATAGGTTTCCTATACCTAACACATCAAGTTATCAATTTATAAGCATTTCTTTATGACCTTTCATAAAACATGTAAGGCTCAACGAGTTACATGAAAACAATAAAATGAAATGTTTAAATAATTTGTTAGAATACGATTTTCATAAATTTGATACAATAAAGCAGCAAGTAAACTATCGAAACCAACAAATAGCAAAATAGTTATTATAAAATAAACATAAAACATACTAAATCCTAACACTCGACCGTGTAGTGGAAGATAGATCAAAATACAAGAGTTCTAACCACACTACACCACAACTTGTTACCTCCTGGGCGCGCGTTTAGCTAACCAAGTTGGAATTATCAGGAGATGATATAAACTATATAGGTTCAGATCGTCTGCTGATGATGATAACTTGGTTAGCAAAACGCGCGTCCCAGAACCTAACAAGTTGTGGTGTAGTGTGGTGAGAATTCTTGTATTTTGATAAAACATACTATTTTCAAAACAATATTTTAATAACAGACTTGCTATAAAAATGTAATAATTATTTTGTTTAAAGTGCCCACCATTGGCTCTTAAGCAATTATGAATTGACTCCATAAAGTTAGCAGTTGTTGCCCTTCGAATTTCATTATCATCCAGTTGCTGAAATGCGCGTCTCACACGATTTTCCAAATCCTCCTGCGTTTCCACCCCATAAATAGGCATCGCAGTAGGCTGGTGCACCGTCCAATTGGTACCAATAACTTCCATAAATTGCAAGCGGCACCCCATCCGAAAAATCGGTTACCGTTGTTCTTAAAATTTTCAATCAACTTTGGGTTTTTGGAAGCCCAAAAATGATAATTTCTCCGATTAAAAATTTCCTCTTGTGAAAATTTAGACTCGTCGGTCCGAATAACTTTCCTCAAAAAATCCGGGTCTTCCTGAAGAAGAGCTTGAAATGTGATCAATTTATTGACGTGCATTTTATGCTTTTTCAGAATCCTTTGAATTGAAGAATATGATATAGATCATCTTCTGCGCTTGGGATAAATGCATGAGGATGTTTTCAAATCTGACATGTTTTGAATATCGTAGATAATAATCCGGTACTACGTTATAGTAACGAGGAAGGAAGATATGATCACGAATCGTTTTTTTTTAGGATTTGAATAAATGATTATTGATTTATTCATTTTTATCGGGATATAGGAGGCATTGTTATAAATGACTGCTTATTCATGCGTTCAAAAAAAACGTCTTCTAAAATACAATTTTTGAAATAGGAAACCATTAATTTAGTTTATATTAAAAATGCTAAAATATGATCTTAATTATCATGCCCATAATAAATGCAGCCTTGACTCCGACCCAGCCACAATAGAAAATCGAATAGAACCTATGCGGGCCGCTAGCTTCTCTGCAGCCAAGTCCTGTATGCTTGATTTCCTGTGCATCGAGCCAGAGGTTACCTGCTGTTTACAATTTTTGCATTTCAGTCGCGTGCTTTAAGTGGAGGCGGAAGCTATCGTTAGAGTAGGTTCTTTGTTTGAACGGCTATCCGTATGTTGTGTGATACGTACGTCGCGTCGCGTCGTGCATGGTGCGATATGGAAGACAATAATACGGACGTGGATATGCAAATACCGTCAACTTCGGCTGTCGGTAATAACGTTGAAAATGTTGGAGAATTAAGTAAGAAGAGGCGTGTGAACGTGTGGTGTGTGTTTTAATAATAAAGAGATTTTCAACATTAAACTTCGCTGATAAGCTTCAAATAATTTCCAAAGGAAGGGCAAAACCGCCTATGAAAAATTTAACCACAAAAATGAAAAACTGTATTAGACATTTTTATCCGGAAAAACAATACGAACAATTTAAGTGGCTAACAGGGTGTAAAAAGACACATTATGTCCAAAGCGCATTTGCAGGCCGTCATAAAAGAAAAAGTTTTCTGCAAAACCAGAATTGAACACGCACTTAATAAACAGTTGGAAATTAGTCACCGCCAACAGAAAAACTAAATTTTAAATAAATATAGGCAAATATTAAGAAGACTTATCGATTTTGTTTGTTTTCTCGGACAGTACGAATTGGGATTTAGAGGTCATGACGAAACAAGGGTTTCTTCAAATAAAGGAAATTTTCAAGATTTACTTAGTTTAATAGCCCAATATGATGATTGCTTAAAAAATCATGTAGAGCAGTCTAGGGTTTTTCGCGGAACGTCGAATCGAATCCAGAATGATTTAATTTCCGCTGTTGCAACCATTATTCTAAAAAGAATTAAGCAGGAGATTGGCGAGGCGCGGTTCATTGCTATTGTTCTGGACGAAACAACTGATATCACTAATTTTAGCCAATTATCTGTACTAATACGCTACGTTTTAAGAATGTGTTCGAAAATCGTACAGCAGTTGCATTATATACCGTAGCTTATAACATTACTAAAGAAATTAATGGAGAGAAAAAATTAGTTCCTCAAAGCTATGATGGAGCTGCAGTGATGACAGGATAATTAGGGGGTCTGCAAGCTAAAGTTGGAGAAACTTTCCCAAGTGCTGTGTTTGTCCATTGTTTTGCTCATAAATTAAATTTAGTTTTATCCCAGTCCATCTATTACATTAAAGAGTGTAAAGTATTTTTCGTTACTTTAAGTGGCATGGCTGCTTTTTTCCAAGTCAACAAAACGTACACAAGCTTTGGATTCCATTGTCCTCAAACGATCGCCCAAAGTAGCTCCTACTAGGTGGAACTATAATGGAAGACTTGTGTTAACATCTGAAAATCGTGAATCACTGATTGAACTATTTGAGAATATAATAGAAAATAATGAAACGTGGGACTCAGAAGCAATAAATAGTTCGAGGGGGTTTTTGGACTGTTTGAAGTGAGATTTTAATTTTAATTATTTGTTGAACATATTTTCAGAAATATTTCCATTCTCGGACAATGTTTTTAATATATTACAAACTAAAACAAATAATTTTTGCCTAAAAAAAGTGGTTGATTTTAAGTCCATGCTAAGCCAAAAAAAGAGATAACTTTGACCTATTTTGGGAGAAAACGATAACGTTAAATGTAGAGCCACAAGCCAAGCGTCTTCGAACAGACAAGGTGGGAGATGTTCAAACATCATACAGACGCCTCTTTTATAAAATAATCGATCAAATTCAGCAACAAATAAACTATAGATTTAACGGTTTAAAGGATTTTAAATTCCTCGAGCTCTGCAACTTTGATTCATTTAAAGGAAAAACTTTTCCAGAAGATGCGTTTAAATCTCTTCTTCTTCATTATTGCCAGTTCTTCGACCGAGTGTTACTGCGATCTGAACTAAAAGTGATTTACGAAACTGATTACATTTGCGCAAAAATAATGCAATTTTTAAAAGACAAGACATACATCGCTGTTGCCCATTTTATGATGACGTCATTGACGAATTTGTAAAAAATGATCGAAGAATTGAATTACATTACAAATAGATAAGTTTCTAAAAATTGCTTCCCTCTCTTAAAATTTCACCGCACGCCCCTGGAATATGATATACCTAGATTATTTTCTGTGCTTGGGATAAATGCATGAGGATGTTTTCAAGTCCGACATGTTTTGAATGTCGTAGATAATACTCCGGTACTTCGCTATAGTAACGAGGAAACAATCGAAGGAAGAAGATATGATCACGAATCGTATTTTTTTTTTAGGATTTGAATAGATGGTTATTGATTTATTCATTTTTATCGGGATATAGGAGGCATTGTTATAAACGACTGCTTATTCATGCATTCGAGGATTACTTCATTTACAGTTTTACGTTTAGGTTATTATATTAGTTCCATTTTATGGCTGCAATTTTACTGAAGATATGCGATTAGCTAACTATTTAGTATTTTTAACCTATTACTATTTTATAAATATAGTGAACGTGACAGAATTTCGGAGTCTTATTAAAGAAACAATACATACAATATTATAATGTTCAATGGTGAATATCTTATACAGGGTGCATAAAACTAATGCTAAAAGTACAAAAAAAAATAAAAGTAAACACATATTAAAAGAAAAAGCTTTTATTTATAAACTGTTGTACAGTGTTTATATAAGTTTAATTATTATTTACTTTTCAGTTCAATAGTGTACAAATAAAAACTTTTTTAAAAAAACATTTTTTTACATTTATTTTTACTTTCCTCGTAAAATGGAAATATTGTCATCATGAAAAAGTCACTCTCCGAATAAATGATTTTTATTAAGGTACAGGGTTTTTTTATAATTTGTCAACCCACTGGAGCTTTTTTTAAAGCTACAAAAAATGTTTACGTGAAAGTTGTAGGATTTTTCCTAAATATTTACATGGCGGTGAATTTAGAAACAAATGACGATCTTTGTTATTTTAAATAGAACACTCTATATTTGTTGACATAATATATAATATGTCTATACTCGGAACAGTAGTTTTTGACTTATTGCTTTAACGTTGCCACATATGACAAAATCACCGTGATCTGAAATCGCTTTACCAATGAAAAACAAATAAAATTAGTAACATTATTTTAATATAATATTTTTAATGAATACAAACTAATAATTACCAAAAAAATGAATGCAGTATAATATTTTAATATTTTATAAATGAACGGATTGATAATAGCATTTTTATCCAAGCACTTTTCGAAAGCTCTTTCCAATATCCTGATAGCACTGGTAATGAAAATGGGACATTCTATATTTAAAATTGCAATGTTGTGGTACGTTCTATTAAGTAAACTTTATCTTTTAAATATCCGAATCCAAAAATATCCAATGATGTAAGGTCCCGACTATTGGCTAGCCAATGAATATTACCATGTTTACCGATCCACAAACCATATCGAGCGTTTAAAAAATGTGTGACATCTCGGATGTTGTGAGGTGGTGCTTCATCTTGGTGCCAAATTATTTTATTATAAAAGGTATTCATGAGAAGCTGTTCCAGATGGTATATATTTTGTTATTTAACCAATTTAAATACCGCTCTCCTATTAAAACATCCTCAATAAAAATTAGACCAATAATTTGGTCTCTCAAAATGCCGCACCACACATGCAACGACTTTTGACCTTGCTTCTATTATATGAGGATTTCTTGTTGCCCAAAAGTGTCTATTCTTTCTATTGAATTTACCGGCTCACTGTGGATTCTCGCATCATAATTTTGGTCATAACTGATTTAAAATAAACTATTTATAATATCCTTCCAGTAAGCATTTTTCTAAAGCAAACAATCTAGTAGGCCTAGAAAAATAAATGCATAAACAAAAGTTGCACTGTATGCTGTCAGTCAGAAGTTTGATGTCAAGGTGTTTGAAACTTGAATAAAATGTATTTTTAAAAGATTTTTTTCTGATTTTGAATTGTTTTGTAGAAAGTAGTTACAGTGCCTACAGTTTGTTAACTATACGGATTAATTAGAGAAAGGTAAGTAAAATTTAAAAACGTTTTTTTTTGTTAAAATTTAATTTGGTATGTGGCCGCAGAGCTTATTTACTGCTTACATGCGCAAGATGTATTATTATTTTTTTAAAAACACTTTCTTACATTGAAATATTGCTTTCTGTCATTCTCCGTTTTTCCAGTTTATTCGGTTTTAGATACAGTAGTGTCTGTAGAAAAAAAATATTTTAAAAACTTTTGCCCCAATTCGCCTCCAGGCAAAATTTTTAATTTTTTGATGTATGTTGTATTTAAAAAAAAAATAAAAATAACATTATGGATTTTTTACTTATACCTATACTAGAAACGAAAGTTTCTTGTTTTATTGAGAAGGTACGATGCAAACCAAAGTCTATTAGGTGAAGTTTTCCTAGGGTTAAGCATTTTTAGATATACAGGATGTTTGCAAATTAAAGAGAGATGTTTTGAAAACTGCAAAACTCTTGTTTGAATAAAATCTGGATTAAAACTGTTCATGAGACTAGAAATAGATACCTTAATGAGAAAAATAAATTTAAAAAAATGTTACATTTTTCATTTGCTAAATGAATTCTTCTATTACAGAGTAATCCAGAGCAAGTGAAAACATGAATCTTAAAAGAATAGATGTGTTTAATTTCTGGATTGATAAAAACGGTAATCGTAAAGATAAAAATCTGCAAGTATGCCGCGAAATCTTAAATATAATGAATATCAAAAGCCCCAAGTTTGAAGAGTCTACAAAAAGAAAAATTAATGAAATTTGGGACCAGCTATCCAAAAGGTGGAAAAAAAGTAATCGTATGAAGAGTAGGTTTTTAAAACAAAACGCTAAATGGATAAATAGTACTGTTCTTCTATTCCCGCAAATGGATAACATGCAAACGCCAACAAACTTGCTGGGAAGACCCGAAAAGTCATTTTCCTCGAGTAGTGAAAGAACTAGAAGAAGAAAAATTAAGGAATTAGCAACAAGTTGCGAGCAAAATCAGTTAATTGGGGCAACAAAGCTAAGTTTAAAAAAAGACGGAAAAAGAGATGAAGTCAAACTGCTTAAAGAGAGTCTCGAAACCTCTCCTACTAGAGCCTCAAAAATAATAAGCAATTGGAATATACAGAAATCAAAGCCAATTATACCATACACAAGTGAAGAAGCACTTAGCTTGATTATTGAGACTAAGTTATCAAAAAGTGACTATTTAACCATCAGAAGAGAAGGAAAAGAAAGAAACTTCGATGTTTATCCTTCATACAAAAAAATTTTGCAGGCAAAATTATGCTGTTATCCATCTCCTGATAACATTTTGGTAACAGAGTTATCTGCAAAAATTAAGTTACAAGGGCTTTTGGACCATACTGTTTCCCGAATTATTTTATCTCAATCAGAAGTTTTCGAAAATACATCTGGACCTCTTGACTTAATTTTAATCACAAAATGGGGGTGTGACGGTAGCACAGGTCACAGTGAATACAAGCAGTTTATTGAAACTAAAAATGCTTCAGATTCAAATATTTTTTAACTTCACTTGTACCTTTGCAATTATTTTCTTACTCAAAAATCGATCAGACTCAAAAAATAATTTATTGGCAGAACCCTAGACCATCGTCAACGAGGTATTGTAGGCCACTTCACTTTTATTTTCAGAAAGAAACTACTGCTTTCACATTACAAGAAGCAGCCTCTGTAAAAAAAGAAATTGATGAACTAAAACCTACAGAGATGAATCACAACGGTCAATTTTTATCTATCAAACACCAAATGAAAATGACGATGATTGACGGGAAGATCTGTAGTGTTATGACAGAGACATCTTCAAGCCAAGCCTGTAACATCTGTGAAGCAACACCTAAAATAATGAACAATATACAAAATGTAAAAACTAGACCAATTAACAACGAGGCCCTTGATTATGGATTATCGACTCTCCATGCATGGATACGCTTCATGGAATATTTTTTACATCTGGCTTACAGACTAGATATCAAAAAATGGCAGGCTAGATCGCAAGAGGAAAAGAACAGTGTAAAAGAAAGAAAGAAAAATATTCAGCTTAAATTTAGAACCGAAATGGGTTTGATTATCGATAAAGTAAAAGCAGGTGGAAGTGGAACAAGTAATGATGGCAATACCAGTAGAAGATTTTTTGCTGATCCATTAGTTACCTCCAAGATATTAGAACTAGACGAAGAATGCATCAGACGTTGCTCTTGTATATTACAAGTCATGTCATCAGGTTTTGCGATAAACGAAAGTAAATTTCAGGAATATGCGGAAGAAACTGTTAATTTGCTGGTAAATAAATATCCATTTTACTATATGCCGAGCAGCGTGCATAAAGTCTTAATTCATGGTGCATCAATAATTTCGGCGGCAATACTTCCTATAGGGATCTTATCAGAAGAAGCGCAGGAATCACGTAACAAAGATCTTAAGCACTTCCAGAAAAACGTCCAGAATTGATACCAACCAAGATCTCTTAAACAGATTCCTAATCTCTTCTGATCCATTTATATCTGGATTAAGAAGTTTACCCAAGAAAAATAAACATATTTTTTTTCTGAAGCTTTGCATCTGCTTAAGGACGATAGTTCATCATTGGCACAAAGTGAATCATCCGATTCCGAAGAGGAATAGTATTGTTAATAATTATCTTACTTACTTAATAAGTTCAACTAAATTTTTTATGTTAATCATTAATTTACTTGCTTAATAGAGTTTAACTAATTTTTGTGGCCTATTTTTTACTGTAAAAAATTTAAATCAAACAAAAGAATATTTTGGCGTTACAACCGGGGGGGGGGGGGTGTCATTTAGTTAATTTTCTATGGTCCTACCCTTTTTTGCAAATTCTTAGGCCACACACATGTTTTAACGCTCATTCCTAAAATACTCATACATGCAAATTAGAAATAAGCCTTCCAGTCTTTTCCTCCACCCTGTATAATTTTTTGATGGTGTTTCTTTTTACACCAAATAGCGTTTGTGTCTTATACTAGTGCATTTTATCACATTCTAAAGTTTATTTTGAACAAACAATATTTTTTATCTTTTTGACCAAAATTGTTATTCCGGAGCCCACTGTGCGGCTGTGGTAAAACAAGCTTCATCTGACTACAAAATCCTTTCAGACAACAGCCTATCTTGTCGCAATCTCCCCAACATATCATTGCAAAATTGGAGGCGTTGTGTTAAATAAAATGATTGTTAGTTAGCAACTGCGCCGGTCTAATTTTATAGATGATGCTTCTTAAGCTCGGAATGGATATAAGACCAAGAAGACGTCAGGAAATATTTGTTTACCTTCAAAATGTAATAATATAGTTAATTCCTCGTCCAAGTTTAATTTTGCTCGCCTTCTTTATCTATGCGTTGATATTCTTCGTGAATTTTTACTATATTCTTGCAAATTTAACCCTAATTTTAGATTTGTTAAGTTTTAGATGAATTTATTTATTAATTGTTATTTTAATAAAGTACACTTACCTTAATTTTTATCCATGTAACGACTATGTCTAGTGTCAAAAATCGTTCTCGAACGTTCTGTTAGGCTTAATTCTTTTCACCCTGTAGTATTTACGTTATTCTAGAATTTTCTAGATCATTCCATCCTTTTCTAAAAGCCATACAAGCGCGCCGCGAGGCCACATTTGATTCAGTTTAGTTTGAGATTTCGAAGTGTTAACAAGCTGACATTGACAAGTTTAAAGTTACCTTAGTTACGATTCTTAGGTATTACCAGTGTTTATCTGTGATACCTGTAACCTGTGTTTTGAATAAAAAGAGTGCATTTGGAAAGTACGTGTTTGTGTATCGGCCAATCCATATATACATTGTCACATGTGGCAACTTTAAGGCCGAATAGGTCAAAAACTACTCTTCCGAGTATAGAGATATATATTTTTCAAAAGAATAAAAGAAAATACAGGGTGCTCCACTTAAAATAACAAAGTTGATAGTGATTTTTTAATTCTCCGATCGTCAGTTTCAAAAAAAATGACGCACTTGATTTTTTTATCATCTAAACCAGTCGATGAACAATTTTTTTTTCGTAGGTAGGTAATACCTTTGTTTTTCAGCAAAAATGAAACAAATGAAAAATGTCTCAAAGATTCTTGGATAATAATGTAAAAACTAGATCTATGCTTTTTGCTATTTTTTGACTTGTCCTGTAATAGTTGAGGATTCGTAAACGTAACTGTTTACACCCTATATGAAAGACTTTTCTTTGTTGATGACCGAATTACAGCTTTTTTGCTGAAACCTTACCAGCCTGCATAGTTGTTAATGGATTGTTAATGGAAACACTTAGACAATGTTAGCTAGCGCCATGGCAATTAATTTGTTATAGTGATTAAGCAGAGGGTTTGTAGATGTCTAGCCGAAATGAACTTAAAGGCTAGGAGGCCTGCAAAACGTCCTATATTGCTAGCTCAACATTGTGCTGCTCGGAGGTACTTTGTACAAAATTATGGAGAATGGACTAATCGGTCAAATATCCTGTTTACTGATGAATCAAGGTTTTGCCTTAATATGGTGGCTGGGAGAAAAAGAGTATGGAGAAGAACTGGCGAAAGATTCAATCAATCTTTGATAAAGAGATGCCCTAATTTTAATGGTGGTTTAGTTATGTTGTGGTGTGGAATTTCCATGATTATACGTACACCCCTTCATGTTTTTCACATTAGACAGTCAATGACAGCCCAGATTTTCATCACTGATGTTTTAAAACAGTATGTGCTACCTCTTGCTGATTTAGTTGGTAACAATTTTATTCTGATGGAGGATAATGCCCGACCGCGTATCGCAGCAATATTGTAGAACTTCCTAAAAACTGCGAGTATCGCTACATCACAGTGGGCCACGAGAAGCCCCTATATAAACGCAATTTGTTGTATGAATTAGAAAGAAGGGTGGCAGATGCGTTATCAGAAGAATGGGACCGTATACCAATGGAAAGAATAAGAAACCTAATTTCAAATATGCCACTCAGATTAAAAGCTCTCAGAAATGCTAGAGGAGGCAATACTCGGTGCTAAGCACATTCTTCAAGTTCTTCTTTATCCAGTTATTGTGTGCATATCATTTTTATTTTACTAAAATATCACTTCTGAAAAATCAAGTAGGTACCTTGGCAAAATGCAAGGTTAGAATAAAAAAGCTATAATTGAGACAATTTCAAGACAAATTAATGAACAGAATAACAAATTTGTCTTAAAAGAAGAGTCTTTTATCTAGAGTGTTCGAATTTTTTCTATACAAATGCTCGAATAATGCACAGAACGAGTCAAAAAACAGGAAAAAAAAGCAATATTTAAGTTTCTCCATTATCATTCACGTGGCTTGGCAAAGTTTTAGCAAAAAAGCTGTAATTCGGTCAATTTTAGAGATAAGTCGATGAATAAAAAAATAAAATACTCACAAAAAAAGGTATTTCATGCTGGGTGTAAAAAGTTTCAATACGGATCCTCAACTAATACACCGGGCAAGTCAAAAAATAGCAAAAAAGCATGGTTGGAGCTTTTTCATTATTATCCAAGAATCTTTGAGAACATTTTCATTTGTTTCATTTCTGCTGGAAGACAAGGGTACTATCTACCTATGAAAAAAAAATGGTTCTTGGGATTAGACCGTGTCAAATTGTAATTACTATCCGACGTTTCGCCTTCAATTGCACGAGGCATCTTCAGGGATCTTTACTCCACGAGATCTGAACACTGAATGTGCTCGAAGAGATTCAGGCGGGCTTTTATATCTCGAACCTCTCCGCAGCCGAAAAAACAGCAATGAAGACCTTAAACAAAGACGCAAACATTCTGGTACTTCCAGCAGATAAATGCAACGCCACAGTCGTCATGGACAGAACAGAATATGTGGAAAAGGTTACTCAACTTTTGGACAACAACACCTATAAGGTTATGCAGGCAGACCCCACAAGTAGAATAGAAAGACGCATTACCAATTTGCTCAACACATCCACTCTACCACCGGCGGAAAAAAAATCACTAAAACCAAGCAGCTCCAAGACTCCCAGGTTCTACGGTCTTCCGAAGATACACAAGGATAACGTACCACTTCGACTGATCGTCAGTGCAACAGACTCGCCCACATACAAACTAGGTAAATATCTTTCAAATTTTCTTAATCCATTTACTGGAAAAACAGATTCTTTTATTTAAAAACTCTGCACATTTCGTGTAAAAACTCAAGACAATCCAGTTCGATCCCGAAGATATTTTGGTCAGTTTCGATGTAAAATCACTTTACACAAATGTTCCTGTCAACGACTCAATGTCCATTATATCAGACATACTGGATAACAATAATCTTGATAAGAACTTAATGGACCTAGTGGAAGCTTGTCTTACATCTACTTATTTAATTTTTCAAGGAACTTTTTATGAACAAACTTCAGGGGCAGCTATGGGATCTCCTCTATCACCTGTGGTTGCGAATATCTTTATGGAAGCCTTTGAGGATATTGCTCCAACATCCGCTCCACTAAAACCGAAGCACTGGTTTAGATATGTAGATGGTACTTTTGTTGTTTGGCCTCATCGACAGGATAATCTCCTCATATTTCTGGACCACCTTAATCAGCAACATCATAATATCAAATTCACGATGGAAATTGAATCTAATGGAACAATTCCCTTTCTAGATGTATGTGTTCAAAGGAAGGAAAATGGCACATTAGGACATTCTGTGTATAAAAAACCGACGCATACAAATAGATACTCAAACGCAAATTCCCATCACCATCCAGCACAAAAGAAATCGGTTATTAACTCACTAGTATTCAGAGCTATTTCGATTTCTGATCAAGATTCTTTAACATCGGAAACATCGACTCTGACCGAAGCTCTCAGAGGGAATAGCTATTGCACTGAAGATATTACGTGTTCAATTAAAAGACATGGTAAACCAACTCCGCCAAAGGAGAATGATAAAGAGCCACCATTAGGTAGTGTTGTTCTTCCCTACATACATGGCACTACAGACAAAATAGGACGATTACTTCGGCGAGCCAACATACGTACAATCTTCAATACACATAAGAAGATTGGACAATGCTTGCGATCCCGACCAGATCTTGTAGCTTTCCAAACAGAAGGAGTATATAAAATTCCTTGCTCCTGTGGAGAAGTGTATGTGGGAGAAACAGGGCGCTCAATATCAACTAGACTTAAGGAACATGAACGATGTATCAAAAAGAAACAAATTGTTCAATCTGCTGGCAATTTCATAAATGTAAAGGAAACCAAGGTTCTAGCATCGGTTCTAGGTTTTTATAAACGAAAAGTTAAAGAATCTATTGAAATATTTAAACATACAAAAAATTTCAATAGAGATACGGTATAAAAGCCCACCTGAATCTCTTCGAGCACATTCAGTGTTCAGATCTCGTGGAGTAAAGATCCCTGAAGATGCCTCGTGCAATCGAAGGCGAAACGTCGGGTAGTAATTCTAATTTCACACGGTCTAATCCCAAGAACCATGATTTCTTAAACATTGTTATTGTTACCTCTGTATTTTATTTTACAAAACGTTCCTAACCATTTGAGAAAGGTAAGTCTATCATAGGTTTCTGTTTTTCTCCTTCAAATAAAGCAGTGGCGCTCAAGTTTTCTTATATGCCCAACTAGCTCAAAGTTGAAAGAAACCCACACAAATAAAACTGTTCGATGAACAGCTGCCGTCAAGCATATAGTTGGTAAGACACAAGAAGGTATAAACATCATTTATTATTACAAAAACCAACGTTAATAGGGCGCCAAATTTTTTGTGTACAAGCTGATTAGTGTTTTCAAAAGCCTTAAAGCCAAACTATGCTGTGCTTATAAGGTTGTGTTTGCCCACGATACGCAACTTCCTCAGCTTTTCAACCATATTAGTCAATATAGGAAGCAACGAGATCGGTCTGAAATTGAATGGTTTCTCCTTGTCACCTTCTTTAAAACGTGAAGTAATGCAAGCTCGCTTCAAGGGAGGTGAAAAAACGTCAATTTGAGCAGAACAAATTATTGCCTCCGCAAGCTGCTTTAGAGCGACCCTTGTTAGCCGCAAAAGTGTATTTAAAGAAATATTGTCTCAACCAGAAGTATTCTTATTTTTTATATCCATAAAGACAACCTTAATCTCTGCTCTATATAAGCTCTTTCGGTGAACGTATCATCTAACGCCTAGGGTAAAAATATGCAATAAAATTGCGGATATTGAATAAGATAAAAAATGTTTCATTGTGATATAAGAAGTCGACATCAATTTTACAGCGCGTTTATGCTGAATTAAATTCCTTCTTCGCCCAAAACAAAGTGCGATATAATCATGCGGTTGCAAAATGACTTCTGTTATTAACAACTACCTGAATTGCATCGGTAGATATTGCCAATTTTACTATGTATTGGTTAACAGGCAGTGCAATTTTTATATAACAGTCCTCTAACTCATAAATAAAAAATTTGCTTTGGCGATCTATATTTCGTTTCAAAAAATTATCAGCCATTAAAAAAGTTTTCATAAAACGCTACTGTTCCATTCAATTATCTTTTTCTTGCAGAAGTGAATATCGTAAAATATAATGAGGAAAAAGGTTCTGACTATGATAAAAAAATTGTTAGTTTAATAATGACTTTTACCTTATTTAAACTTGATTGTTAAATTATCAAAAAAGCCACAACATGTTTTTAATACCTTTATTGCAAAATTTATTTTTTCATATAGTTCTTATCGATTATACCTTTCAGTGACGTGTCGAGTTTTTAGGGCCCCCCCCCCGCAAGACTTTTATTGAGGGCCCCCTGCATAATTTCTTCAAAAAAATAAGTAAACAAAAAATATCTTACATTTATTAACAAGCACAATAACATAGATTACAAAATAATTCTAGTAAAAAGAAAAGAAATAAAAAAAGTTACGAGCGATATATATTTTGAGATTAATAGGTATAAATAAACTAATAAACACAAAATAAAATTAACTAAACACTAAAAAATCGACTAGATAAATACTTATCAACTAGTTCATCATTACTTACTTCTCTAGCCCTTTCTTGCTCTATTCAGATAAAACCTACAGAACTAAGACGACTTTGAGTCATGGTCGACCTAAGGACATTTTTAATTAATTTTAACTTAGAAAATGATCTTTCCGATTGAACTGAAGTTACAGGAACGACAAGAAATAATTGGAATGCATCACACAGTTCTGGTATATTACTTACTTAAGGTTTTTAATGTTGTTATACGATAATGATTTTATCTGAATTAGCTCAGTTGCTAGTTGCTATAACAGAGCTTTCTCCAAAATTTCTGAGTCATTTAATTTAACCAATATTTAATAACAACAAATTCAAAATACAAGAGTTCTACCCGACTGCACCGTTGTCAAGTAAACAATAGAGGGGACCATAGAGAATAGGCCCTCTGTCTTTATTTACTGCTTTCTTACCACATTTAACTATTTCTATACTCTCAAATATCTCCAATAATCTATTATTAGATACATTTTCAATCAACTTAAGATTATTTATTCCTATTCGGTGATTGTTTTCCAAAGCATGTTGGGCAACGCTTGACTTTTCTGTTCTTCCGTATCTTAAATGTGCCATGTGTTTTTTAAAACGAATGTTTATGGAGCGTTTAGTTTGTCCAACATATTTTAGATCGCAGTCATTACAGCTAATTTCATAGATGCCACTTCTCTGCTTCAAGTCGACTTTGCCTTTAGGGTTTCCAAGGAGATTTTTCAAACTGTTCTCCGTTTTGTAGGCTACTCTAAAACCTACGTTTTTAAATACTTTTTCTAGACCTCTCGTATATCTGGGATCATATGGAATTACTATAAACTTATTGGGAGCGTCAGGTGCTTGAAGACTAGTGGCATCTTTTAACATTTTCTTATGCTTATGTATATTATTTACTACATTACTTTTAGCTATATTTTTAATCCGATTCCTTTCATTGTTAAGACATTCTTTACTTAATGGAAAATTGACTAACCTGTGAGTTAAGAAATGAAATGCTGTCATTTTGTGTTGACGGCAATGAAATGAGTCGGATGTTATATACTTATCAGTATTAGTAAATTTCCTATAAATATCAAATTCTAATTTATCGTTATTTCTTATAACTAACGTGTCGAGAAAAGGTAATTGCCCATTGTTCTCCTTTTCGTACGTAAAATTAATGGAAGGATATTTATTGTTTTAATGTTTCTAAGAAAATGTCCAAATTTTCTGTTTTAGTATCAAAAATAGTAAATATATCCTCTACGTATCTATGCCACACCCTTGGGAAATACTTGAGTTCTTTTTTGAATTGGGTTTCTAATCTACCCATAAACAAATTTGCAAGGAACGGAGATAAGCAATTGCCCATCGCAGTTCCCTTAAGTTGTTAAATTTTGATTCATACATAATTTTGTGAGAAGCAAATTTTCATCAATAATTTCTTTCTTCAAATTATGGATTTCAAGTAATTCTTTTAGGTACTCTAAAGCTAGTGGTATAGGTACACTAGGAAACAATGAGCTTACATCAAAAGATATTAAAATTTCACCTTCTTTTAAGTGAACATTCTTAACTTTATCTAAGAATTTAAACGATTTAGTAAGTAAGTAGTAGTAATTTTAACGATTTAGTAATCTCAAAGTTATCGTACGATATATTTAATTTGCTGAATTCTTCTACTAACCATTTTGAAATATTGTACGTTGGTGATCCAACAGTTGAAACAATAAGTCTCATGGACTTCCCAGGTTTATCAATTTTGGTAAGGCAATACAGTTTAGATAATTGTGGGTTACTTGTGTTAGTTTGAATTTAAGTTTATCGGACTCAAGGTTTTTACACTGTTTTAAAGTACTTTTTACTTCTGTTATCATTTTTGATAACGGGTTTTTCTCAATTAAATCGTAAGGACCAGTTTGAATCAAATTGTCTACTCTTTCAAAATAATCTGTTTTGTCTAGTATAACAACCGTATTTCCTTTGTCAGCTTTTAAATAAAAACATTCCTTTTTCGCCAGTCTCTGGATAACTTCAGTATTTTTACGAAAAACGTAATTTAACTTGTTGTTAACAACGTTTTTTGAGATTTGATTTCTGCAAGCCTCTCTAATGAATCCCTTAGTTGACTCTGATATTCGCTATAATATTTGGTAAACTATTCTTTACTGGAGGCTCTGCAAAATTCAAACCTTTATTCAAAAGGACGATTTCTTTATTATCAAAGGACTGAGAAGAAAGGTTTTCTACAATGTTCTCGACTTCTGAAGAAATTTGCTTTTGTGGTTTCAACTTTCTCAGTTTGTTTCTAAGTGAGCACATTTTCTTCAAAAATTTGGCATCGATAACTACAAACATTTTTCGTTGGAAATCTAACCATTGCTCAAATTCTAAATTACTAAGCTTATAAGTGAGTTTTTTAAATAATCCGTATGCTTCAATTTCAAGCATACTTCGTTTGCTATACAGATTTTTAATTTCTAAATCTAGCCACTTTTGTTTGGCAAAAGATTCAACCTTCCCAATTACTTTGGAAAATAATTTGAGAGTATAGAAATAGTTAAATGTGGTAAGAAAGCACTAAATAAAGACAGAGGGCCTATTCCCTATAGTCGGGTGCAACCAAGTGTGACCACATTTACCTATATATAGTCTTGGTTAGGATAAATTTCTTTAGTATATCATCTGCTGATGATGCTAACTTGGTTAGCGAAACGCGCGTCCAGAACGTAACAAGTTGTAATGTAGTGTGGTTAGAACTCTTTTATTTTGAACTATCTTCCCCCACAGGTTCCAGTGTTAGGACTTAACAACAAATTCGTTTACGGAAAAACTGCATCAGCTGTTAATAGTTTTTTTAATTCGAGTTTAAATTTATTTGTAGATGCGATAGTTTTTATTGACAACGGTAACAGATTAAAAATACGACTACCGGCAACCAGAGGAGATTTTTATACATTTCTAAATTGTGCTTTAAAAGCGAGACATTAGACTTATTCCGAGTGTCATAGTTATGGTAAGAACTCTTAAGCCGACAAAGATGTTTGTTCTTTTGAAAATAAATGAACAATTTTAGTAAATAAATTGAGTGGATTCTTAAATATGGGTACGACAATGGCAGTTTTAAGGTACTCAGAAAACATTCCGGACTCAATTGAAACATTAAATAGAATAGTAAAAATACTAGCTACTTCGCCGATAATTTTCTTTATAATTCACTGTATCAATTAATGCGTTACTAGTAATAGGTGCAAAAAACATTGAATGTGGGACATGCTTTTTAGTCAAAGTACAGTGATGAGAAAAGTTTCCATCAAAATGATTGTTAAGTTTTTCCTCTAGCGCCAAGGAGAGATAACTTCTCAAGATTGGGGCAATTTCACTAGGATTTTTTGTTAGTTTACTATAATGTGGATCAGAGATTTAATTTTTCGATACTATTGAATATTGTGAACAATATTCCATGACATTTTTGTTTTATTCATGGAATTGGCGATTAAATTATTATAATAAAGTTGTTTATCTAGCTAAATTTTTTTGTTTAAATGTTTTTTCAAAGACTGATACTCTTCCCAAATCGCTTTCTCATTTGTATGATTTTTCAACCAGTTAAGCTTTCTAATTTCCTCTAATTCATTATATAATCCCTGTGAAAAGGCATTTTTTTGTTTTTTATCTATATTTTTTTTCTGTTGCAAGGGTACACGTACCTCAAAGCTCCAGCAAAAGCTATAAAAGAGTTCATTAAAGTTTTCATCGAAATTGTGACCTTTGATTTTCTTATAACATAAGTGAAAATAGTATGAAAAATTTTCAACACTACAAAAACCAATATTAGGAAGAAATAGACATCAGTGTCGGTTGTATTAAGGAAAATAGGAAAACGGCAGTAAACAAGCTGTCCAAAATGGTCAGAGAGGCCGGGGTCAAAGTTGTTACCTTTACTGATCTTGGTTAAAGTTGGCGGAGATCGTTTTTTCAATTTTGACAGCAACTTTTTCAGAAATCGTAGATATAGGGCTAAGTAATGATATGACACTTTAAATTTCTAATTTTAGTGTATCACCTTTTATTAAAAATGGGCACTACAATAGCCCATGGATCAAATTCAGTAAAATTGCTAAAATGAACTGAGCCTGCAAAAAAAAATTAAACTTCATTTAAAAATTTATTCCAAATAATTAAATGCTGCATTTGACACTGGGCTGTATTTAAAAAATATCTCCATCGATAATATCAATTGTAGAAATATAATTTTACATATTATATATATGATTGGATATAATCTTTCATCATTATTACTTTCACTATTGTGCTGTGTGTTTTTTAAGTAAAATCATATCGGGAACTCAATTGTGTTTTTTTTGTCCTGCGATTCTCTTTGTAATCGATCTTCCTTATAGATAAAGCAGAGAGGAAGTGTCGTGCTTATCGGCATATTTTTGCATGGAATATGAACGGAACGTTCAACGATCGCTGAAAGCAGTCAGTGAAACTTTATTCAGATGGCGATAAAAGATATTAATTATCAGCTTAGAGAGCAGTCCTTTAATTGTAGGTATGGTTTTCTTATTTGAACACAATCGTAATGATATAACTGTAGGAATTATTTAAAAGAAATATAGTAGGTAATAAATAACTTTCACGATTTAGTTCAGTGATTTAACATACAGGGTGGTCCATCTCAGCTCCCTTCTTCTGTAGCTCACTTATCATTTGACTCATGAGTTTTAAATTTTGCACAACTCGTATGTATATTACGGCGCATTTTCTAAAAATATTTTTGATTATACAGGGTGACCCAAAAAAGTGTAAAATTAGATAACCTATATTTTTTGCATATTTAGATGGATTCCATAGTTGTTTACATCATCCTAAAATTTTATTGGATTCGATCGGTAAATATCTGCTTAAAAAAATTAAATATGAAAAAAAGTGAATTTACACCACTGGTTAAAAAAAATTATAAAAATTCAAATATTGCCTCGACATAAGAATCAAACTGGGAGTTCATTAAATAAGGTTTGACAATCTCGCTGACCAAATTGAAACGATCTAAATTATACAGGGTCTACAAAATTAAGTGTCAAAATTACCAAACTTCAAAGTGCATTTTCTTTCTTATTTTAAATATCAACCCTATACTTTTTTCATTGCAGTCGATGCATAATTGAAAAATAAAACATTTTTATAAATACATCTTTATTAAAATTTCTAACGTATTAAAAGATATTCGCCAAAAACTGGTAAAGCATCCTATTTTAGCAGCATTTTAATGAAAAGTAATCCAAGGTCAATCAATCCAATCAAAATGACAGGAGAGTCTTTTTGACAAATTTAAAAAATTAGTTAGTTTACAAATGGGTTAATATTGTTCTTGATCATAATTATTACAAAGTATTGCGTTATTTTGTTCCAGTAGTATAGTTTGTTTATTGTGGTTATAGTTGTTTGCAGTTTATTTCAAGAAGTTATTTTCTCAAGTAGTTTGTTAAGTTGTTCACGTTTTGCATAAGTATTTTTACAATGAATTATACCAAAGAAAAGCTAGTAGATATGATTTATGTGTTGGGAGAATCTCAAAAAAATAGTTTTTTGGCTAGTCGGATATACGCGGAGCGATATCCGGAACGAAGACATCCCGATAAGAGAAGCCTGCAAAACTTATTAGATAGATTTCAGACGGGAGATGTCGAATACTCAAAACCTAGTAGAAATAGGCCAGTTCAAACTGATGAAAAGGAACTGGATGTGGTACTTCATATCACAGAAACCCCTTCAATTAGCCAAAGGGTAGTCGTCGATATAGCGAATGTTAGCAAAACCACCGTTCAACGTGTTTTAAAAAAATCATTTTCATGCCTACCATATTCAGCTTCACCAAGAGCTTTATGAAGAAGATTATGAGCGTCGGATAATCGGTCCTTATTTTTTCGATGGGTATTTAAATGGGGACATGTATTTAAATTTCTTACAACATGAGTTGCTCCGTTTATGTCAACATCTACCCAGACCCGTAAAGGAGGGAATATTCTTTACCGGTCAGGCACCATCTTGAGGTAGCCTTCCCGGATTGGTGGATCGGAAGAAGAGGGCCAATTAGATGGCCACCCCGTTCACCCCACCTCACTAAGCTTGATTTCTTCTTATGGGGCTATATTAAAGAAATCGTTTACCAGGAGCCCCCAACAACACCTGAGAACATGAAGCTACGAATTCGAGACGCATTTCGACAGATAACATCCTATATTTTAAGGAGAGTGGCAGCATCTTTTCATACTCTCATACACATTGAACGTAAGTTCTAGTGAAAAAATTAGATTAAATATAGTTGAATTTAGTATAGTGTAAGTCTCAAATGTGATACTTAAATAATTACTTTTCATTAAAATAGTTGCTAAAACAGGACGCTTTACCAGTTTTTGGCGAATATCTTTTAATACATTAGAAATTTTAATAAAGATGTATTTACAAAAAAGTTTTATTTTTCAATTACGCATCGATTGCAATGAAAAAAGTATAGGGTTGACGTTTAAAATAAGAAACAAAATGCACTTTGAAGTTTGGTAATTTTGACACTTAATTTTGTAGACCCTGTATAATTTAGATCGTTTAAATTTGGTCAGCGAGATTATCAAACCTTATTTAATGAACTCCCAGTTTGATTCTTACGTCGAGGCAATATTTGAATTTTTATAATTTTTTTTTAACCAGTGGTGTAAATTCACTTTTTTTCACATTTAATTTTTTTAAGCCGTCATTTACCGATCGAATCCAATAAAATTTTAGGATGATCTAAACAACTATGAAAGCCATCTAAATATGCAAGAAAATATAGGTCATCTAATTTAAAAAAATATGTCATTGTGACGTCACACTTTTTTGGGTCACCATGTATAATCAAAAATATTTTTAGAAAATGCGCCCTAATATACATATAAATTGTGCAAAATTTCAAATTCATGAGTCAAATAATAAGTGAGGTACAGAAGAAGGGAGCTGAGATGGACCACCCTGTATATGGTAGAATTTTATCAGAAGAAAATCCGTAAACTGACAGTAATTTGTAGCTATGCAGGGAACTGACAGACAGATAGACAGACTGACAGGTAGATCAATTGAACTGAGAAAACATATTTTTTTGTCATCTAGGGTCGCTAAAACGTAAGGATATGCAAGACCTGGAATTCTTTTCGTGATTATAAACATTTCATTTTGTTCCGCCATTTTTTACAGTTTTACCACTTCATCTCTATATCATAATTAATTCTAGCACAATATTTGAAATTAATCTAGTAAGTAGTTTCTTAAATATTTTATTAAGCCGCCATTTTGTTTCGCCATGTTAGATTCGTACCAACATTTCATCAGTTCATAACTACATAATATTTGCAAAATTTAAGGTAAATTGGATAAGCAGTTTTTTAGTAATAAGTTTTTTTTTAATTTGACCAGGCCGCCATTTTGTTTCACCGTATTGGATTTTTACCAAAATGCTACCAGGTCCTCCCCATATGACAATTTTTGTCTAAATTTTGAAGTCAATCGAGTAAGTAGTTTTTTGAGTCATACCGCAAACAGACAGACCGACAGACAAACACAGGTATTGACAAAACATGTTTTCAGGAATCAGGGTAACGGAACCTGAAAAAATATCGGAGGATGATTTTTTCCACTATTACAATACTTCCCTATTGTTGTAGTAAAAAAACTGAATTAGTATATCTGTATACATTAGACTTCTACTGAGCAGTTTCATCTAAAGAAACATTGTTTTTGAGTTTAAAAAGTGACAAATTGAAATTGAAAATTCCGATGTTTCGCTTGTAATTGCACATCGATCTTCATTGGGTGAGATCAAAATACCGAATGAGCTCCAGTAAGCAGAGTTCGACTAGTTATCTGTCAATTTTCCCAATATTTTAATCTTAGTAGAACAGTGGCTTAAAAATTTTTCTCGTAAACAGTTTTGGCATGGGGGAACATTAATTATGCTGCATGAGAGTTTTAAGGAAAAGTATAAATTTATTAGTGTAAATAATTTTGACTTGTTGAGAGAGAAGGTCTCTATTGCGTGTAGCAAAAGCCTTTCTTTATATATATTGCCGATTTACACATCTCCCCTAGGAAACCATGAGGAATTCTTGGATGTGCTGGAAACTCTATTATGTTCAATTCCTATAAGCTCTCGATAGTTTTGTGTGGAGATTTAAATATAGATTTTTATAAAAGTTCAGACAACTGTACCAAATCTTTGTATAATATTTTAAATTCTGCTAATTTGCATATGCGTGTTGACCGGCCAACAAGACTTACTTCTCTGTCAGGTTCAATAATTGACTATTTCTGCTCAAATTTCAGCCTAGAGGAAGTTCAGTGTAAGATCTTAACTTATGTGGTAAATCATCTGTAAGGAAGGGTAGGCTGTACAGCAAAATAAACTTTAATAAATTTAAATCAATTTGTAAACATGTAGATTGGAATAACATTCTTGAGGCAGATATTCTTTTGGACCAATTTCATAATGTTATGTGTTGAAATTATATAACCCAAAATGCTGTTTGTTGTTGCGCCACTGTACTTTATATAGGCGATATTATTTTAACACATCAGCAGAAATGCTTATTGATAATTTTCTCTTATATAGTTATTAATAAAATTAGTCTGTGCTGAAAATTCAACAAGCGTGTTTCATTTTTAATAGGTTATGGGCCCAGGCCGTCGCGAAGCCCATTGATAATCTCCGAAATTTGATATCGTGTTTTGTTAGTTTAATTTCCGAGTAATCGCACAAGAATGGCTGGTAATTATATAGTTAATGTTCCAAGATTGAAAGGACGAGAGAACTATGGGGATTGGGCGTTTGCCGTGGAGAACTATCTGGTTTTAGAGGGTCTATCTAAATGCATATCAGAAGTTGTAGCTGACGATGACGCCAAGGCCAAAGCAAAACTTATCTTAACAATTGACACGTCATTGTTGTGGAAACAGGCCAGAAACTACGAGGTACAGGTTTCGATATTAATGATGAATGGATTGGTTCACTTTTGTTAGCCGGATTGCCAGATAAGTTTCAATCCATGATTATGGCAATTGAACACTCAGGGATTGCCATTACAATGGATTCGATTAGAACTAAACTATTGGATATGGAAATAGATGTCAGTAGCAGTACGTTTGCCAGTAAACAGGATTGGCGTGACAACCGAAACGCTAATAAAAATCTGAAATCGGGCGCGAATGTCAATAAACAGATAAAATGTTATAAATGTAAATAAATTGGTCACTTTCAGAATAAATGCCCGAATAAGGATAATAAAGATACTGGTAAACAGAAGACTTCAAACGCTTTTAGTGTAGTTTTTCTGAACGGATCATTCAATAAATTCGATTGGTATATTGACTCTGGTGCTAGTGTACACTGACTGCAAATAAAGAGTGGTTGGAGAATATAGAAAGCTCAGCGAATATATCACAAATTATGGTGGCTAATAAGACAAATGTTCCTGTTATTTGTTCGGGTGATGTAAATTTAACGACTGTTGTTGGACATGATAGTTACGAAATAACTGTTAAAAATGTGTTGTGTGTTCCCCAATTGGCAACGAATTTATTATCGGTAAGTCAACTGATAAGAAATGGTAACACTGTTAAGTTTATGAATAATCGCTGTCAGATTTTCAATAACCAAAATAATTTAGTTGGAACAGCTGATTTAAAGGATGGGGTATATAAGCTAAACACATTGACTGTTGATACGTGTTTATTATCGACGAAATCGGTTATTTCAGGAGAAGTTTGGCATCGTCGTTTTGGGCACCTTAATAGTGCTAACCTGATTAAAATGAAGGATGGTATTGTCGAGGGACTTAATTATCCAGGTGTTCTAGATATAGGGCAGAAAAATTGTGAAATATGCTGCGAGGGTAAACAACCTAGATTACCATTTAAGAATAAGGGTCACAGGGCTAAAGATATTTTGGAAATAGTACATACAGATGTATGTGGTCCAATGAACACTGTGTCTCTTAGAGGATCAAAATATTTCATAATTTTTGAGGATGACTTTAGCCGTATGGTTTTTTTTTATTTTGTAAAGACAAAAGACCAAGTGTTTGATTGTTTCAAAAATTTTAAAAACATGGTCGAAACTCAACAAGGCAAAAAGTTTAAGATTTTGAGATCAGACAATGGGGGAGA
This sequence comes from Kuschelorhynchus macadamiae, assembly GCA_030620095.1. Classification (NCBI taxonomy): domain Eukaryota; kingdom Metazoa; phylum Arthropoda; class Insecta; order Coleoptera; family Curculionidae; genus Kuschelorhynchus; species Kuschelorhynchus macadamiae. The sequence goes on from JAUTXW010003044.1 coordinate 172,433, forward strand.
GTTTAGACAAATTTTTAAAAACCTGTGGAATTATCCATCAAAAAACAAACCCATATACGCCTGAACAAAACGGAATGGCAGAACGGATAAATAGGACTGTAATTGAAAAATCTAAGTGTATGCTGTTTGATGCGAACCTTGAACAGAAATTTTGGGCAGAAGCAGTTCACACTGCAGTCTATTTACGAAACCGGTCATTAGCTTCTGGAATTGATAAAACTCCATTCGAACTGTGGACAGGCAGGGTGCCTGATGTGAAAAATCTCAGAATTTTTGGCAGCACAGTAATGGTACATGTTCCCAAAGAAAAACGCTTAAAATGGGACAAGAAGGCTGTTAAATGTATTTTAGTAGGGTACGATGATGAAATTAAAGGTTATCGAGTATATAATGCTACGAAAAATATAATATTTACGAGTCGAGATGAGACCATAATGGAAAATATCAAAGATAAAGAGAACATCATGGTGAATAGTATAGCAAACACAGAAGCAGATAATAATGACATAATATCAGTTCCAGTGGGAGATCATGTTACAAATGGAATAATTAAGGATGACTTACTCTCTAATAGCTCAAGTGAACTTTGGGAGAATGCTGTCAGTAATGACAGTGATGATTCGTCTCCTGATGAAGAGGCTCCTATTGTATTAAGAAGATCTGAGAGAGTGCGAAAACCAAGAAATTTTGAAAATGGTTTTAGTTGCATTCACTCAGAAAATTCTGATGTGAACACTGATCCGGAAACTGTTAAAGAGGCTTTATCACAACCTGATGGTGACCAGTGGAGAAGGGCAATGGAAGAAGAGCTGCAATCTTTCGAGGAAAACCAAGCATGAGAGCTGGTTGACATTCCTCAAGAACAGACAATTGTGCAGTGCAAGTGGGTGTTTAAAAAGAAAGTTGATTGTGAAAACAAAGTGCGGTACCGTGCTAGGTTAGTTGCGAAGGGTTTTTCCCAAAAACAAGGTATCGATTTTGATGAAACCTTTTCACCTGTTGTAAGACATTCCACCCTTAGATTGCCTTATCTCTGAAATTGGAATTAGATATCATACATTTAGATGTTACCACCGCTTTTTTGAATGGCATTCTAGAAGAAAATGTTTTTATGATGTTACCAGAGGGATTTAAAACTCATGATAAAAATAAAATTTTGAAATTGATTAAAGGTATCTATGGACTTAAGCGGTCTGCTAGGGCATAGTACATAAAAGTTGACGTTGTTCTTAAGAATGTAGGTTATAAGAAATCTGATCATGAACCTTTTTTGTTTACTAAGAGCAGGGGTAATTTGTTGACTTTTATAACAGTATACGTTGATGATTTTTTTATTTTTTCCAATGATAAGATCGAAACAAATAATTTGAAACTTGAGTTAGGGCAACATTTTAAGATTAAGGACTTAGGTCAAGTTAAGCAATGTCTCGGTATGAGAGTTAGTATTGATAAAAACAAGAAAACGATTTGTTTAGATCAAGAGCAATATATAAATCAACTTTTAAAACGATTTAATATGTTAGATTGCAAGACTGTTTGTACGCCTATGGAAGTCAATGTAAATCTTACAAAAACAGAAAAGTCATGTAACACGGAATTGCCATATCAGCAACTGATCGGTTGTTTGATGTATCTCGCTATTTTGACTAGACCTGATATAGCATTTTCAGTAAGTTATCTGAGTCAATTTAATAATTGTTTCGACAAAACTCAGTGGAAACAAGCTAAGCGCGTTTTAAGATATTTAAAACACACTAAGCATTATGGATTAAAGTTTTGTAAAGATAATACGGAATTAGAAGGTTTTGCTGATGCAGATTGGGCTGCAGACTCGAATGGTCGCAAATCATACACAGGATATTGTTTTAAACTTTGTGGTTCCGTAATAGGTCCTCTTCTAGCACTTCCAACTAGGGTGCTTCACATTTTGATGGATGCTATAAACCATTCTTTTTCGACAGGTGTTTTTCCGACATGCTTAAAGAGGGCGGTAATTGTTGCTGTGCATAAGGGTGGGAGTACTGACGATCCTTCCAACTATCGTCTTATAGCCTTGCTTTCCACTCTGGCTAAAGTTGTAGAAAAACTAGTCAAGACCCGGGTCATGTCCTACTTAAATAAACAACATCTTGAGTAAGTGTCAGTTCGGCTTTCAACGGAATACTGCACTGGAGATGCCATCTTCATCTTTCTTGAACACCTTTACAGGAACATGAACGTGTTCTGTGATTTGTGCAAAGCATTTGAATGCGTGAATCATGGAATACTGTTTCCAAAACTGGAGAGATATAGTTTCAAGGGCATATCCTTGGAGTGGTTTAGGTCCTATCTATCGGAACAAGTCCAGACAGTTTCATTTAATGATGATACTTCTAAGGAAGGGAAGGTTGAGTCTGGTGTGCCACAGGGCTCTGTTCTTGGCCCCTTATTGTTTTTACTGTATGTAAATGATTTGCCACAGGTTCAAATAAATGGGCCCTTCACTGTGCTTGCAGATGACACAACCATTCTATGGCATGATGTGGATTTAGCCAGACTAATTAACAGTATTTCAAAGGACCTAGTGGCTGTTAAAAATTGGTGTCTTTCTAACTGCCTCTGTTTTAACACATTGAAAACGAGTGTTCTTTCTTTTAGGTGTGTTGTTCAAGATATATGTATTGATGCTTTACCACTTCCGATTCTTGAATTCAATCGCTTCCTCGGCATAACTATTGATAATTCTCTAAGATTTGAAGAACACATACCTGAGTTATGCAAAAAGGTATCATCTGGATGTTATGCTGTTAAGGTGTTAAGAGTAGTCTGGGTTTTGTTATGGCCAAAAATGCCTATTATGCTGTAATTGAACCTCACCCTCGCTATGGCATTGCGTTTTGGGGTACATGCCCTCAATTTTTATTCACATCTGTGTTTTTACTTCAAAAGAGGGCAGTTCGTTATCTTTGTGGCGCAAAAGTTCGGGACTCCTGCCGTGGTTTATTTCACCAATCTGGAATATTAACTCTGTGCTTTGTATTCATCCTAGAGACGGTAACGTTAATCTTTAAAAAGTATAGAGATGAACTGAACGAGATTGGACCATATCCGTCCCGACGTCCCTTTTCATTAAAGCTTCCAATACCGCACTCGGAGCTAGTAAAAAAGTCCTTTTTCTATGAAGGCAAAAAGCTCTTTAACCATCTGCCGATGGAAATCAGAAAAATAAATTGTTTAAATAAATTCAAGACAGCAGAAAAGAAATTACTAACAGCTGGGTCATATTATACCTTGGAAGAGTTTTATGACACAGTTTTTAATTGAAATATAGTATTAATTTTAATGTATTTGTTTTTTTTTAAATTTATGTGCTTTTTGAAGTTTTAATTTAGATTTTTTTCTTGTGAAAAGCTGTTGATGTTAAGTTTATATTTATTTATGTTAGTCAACAGCAATAAATATAGGTATTTTTATTAAAGATCTAAAATTGACGAAACAAAGTGCTTTTGAATTATTTATTCTATGTTTACTAATATTTCTTGTACCTTTTCAGTACATTTAGAAATTTGTTGTGACAATAAGCTATTTAGGCAGCAACAGATACGTCAATACGGATAAAACAACTACGTAGAGCTCATGGGTCTCCTGAACGATCACATTTGGATCTCTCTGGAAATGTTGTATCTTAAATTATTGTTGCTTGAGTGATGTAAAATCTTAGAAACCTGCATTAGACAAAACAATTCCCTAAAACAGGACAGGTCCTTAAGACTTGTTACAAAATAAAAATGAAAAACCACACATATCAAAAATGTATCACATGATGTATTTAAGATTCTGTTATTGGTCTTGTTTTTTTCTCATTTTGCAACCTTTCATTTTTATCAATGCTTACACCAGTAAAATCAAGAGTAAAGGTTGCACACCTTTAATACACCCGAAATATAATTGGGATTTGAAAGGTTATGCTAAATTACTGAAATAATCAACGTCAATTTAAATGCTAAACAGACACAATAGTCAATCGGGTGAGAACGATTTCGTTATGCTTTTGTTTGCTTTATTTTTTTTTTGCAAAACCGACCCAGTAACATGACGATGTGAACGCATTGTTTCGTCAAGATGTTTATCCATGGAAACAGTGGCGCATCAATCGACTTACTATTTAGAAGAATACCTTCTAATGCTTGAGCAGAATTTTTTAATATTACTAAGATATTCTAGATCAAAGAGTCACTCAGAAAATATTCTTAGGGTAAAAATAGTTCTTCAAGCCCTCCTCTACCTACAAGATTATATCCCTACTTTGATGACAAGTAAGGCAGTGTAGAAGAATCATAGACACAATAACAGAGAGACCCAACATCTTGTCAGGTTTCATTGATAAAAGCCGTGACTGTTTTGATGCAATTATTAAAGTAAATAAACGTGTACTACAAGTAAGTGTGAAAAAGAATAAGATATCTGTCCTCCTTGTTGGGCACCACAAAAGGCAACGCTGTAAATTTATAACGACAGACTTCTATTCTTCTTGCCGTTGACATATAATATGTCAATGGTCATAAGCTTAATATTAAAAATATCTATTTACATACCTAATGTATTTTTTTACATTATACATAAAAACGTGTATCTAAGGTCTTTTATCTTTGTTTGCTTTTTTGTGACCTGACCGCAAAACAATGTAAACCTTTCAGAAGATATTTTAAAATAATTTATTGTAAGAAATGTATACTTTTTATATCATATGTGTTTAAAGAGATAAAAGTATATAAACAATATATTTTTTTTTTAATTTTATTTATTTATTTTTACAAACATAAGTTACAGAAATAACTATACCTAAATCATTTATAAGTAAAACAATAATATTTTTTGCTGCAACTAGGTGTAAAACACCCATATGTGCAAGTGGCGATAGTGTGGAGTGTAATGAAAGCCTAATATATAGCCATACATAAAATCATAGGTGCTCTCAAAACAGTTTTATGAATCTATCAATGTTTGCATCCATAAGTATTTTCTGAACAAAAAATTGATTTTTTTTTGTTTTTTATTGCATTCCTTATACCAACGGAAATCATGTTGAATATCTTAGGCATAAGACACACAACTGAATACAATTTGAATGTTCCTCCTTGTTGAGGGGATGTTCAAGATATTTGTAACATTTGACCTAGTCTTATAACTACGAAGGACACAATCCAATTCGAGCTTCTCATGAGAAAGCACAAAACCACCAATTGCAAGAACATATAGAGTTCTTAAATTGCACAATTCTTCTGAATATAACATTTTGGACGCATCTAGTTTTGGTTTTTTAAGTATCACCTTTATATGTAGTTATGTACGATTCTCAGTGGCTCAATATTATTGTTATACATTCCTCCCCACACAACAATACAATATCTCAGTAAGGGCTCAGCAAGTGCCCTTTATATCATTCATACAAATTTATGGTTTAGTCTTTCAAGAAGCATATAAAATTTGTGTATTAAATAATAGATTTTCTTGGACAAATAAAACACATGCTGATCCCATTTCAAATGGTTATCTATCATTATTCCTAAATACATATTACAGCTTGTCTCTTTAAGTGGCTCATCAATATTATCAATGAAGATTTCACTAAAGTCAGGTCTATTTGCTGATGTTATAAAAAACGTAATATAGTTCGATTTTTTTTGTATTTATAGTAAATTTAAAACAGTCAACAGACCTCAGTATATCCCTTACTAACTGCCAACTTTTATCATAGAAAACTATCAGAATATCACCTGCATAAGCAAATATTTTCACTCCTACATCTATATTACATAGGGAGTTAATGTAGATATTAAAAAGAATTGGTCCTAGCACTGTACCTTGAGGAATACCATGCTGAACCGTCATAGGGTCACTGGTAACATCTCCAATCTTAGTAAACGGTCTGAAAGGTAATTCTTAAAGACTCCAAACTGTGTTCTTTGAAAATTCGTTTTTTTTTCGAAACTTATGAATATTATAATGTAGATTAAGAAAAAAGTAATTAACCGTACTTATTTAATAAATATTAGGAAAAAGGTCGTACCGTGTATACGCCAATTAAAACAGGAAAACAATAACATTTTGACTTACCCGAAAGAAGAGACGTTAGGAGTTAAATAGTATACATTTTTGCACAGTTCCCACCATAATTTCCAAGAACTCGCCCAAAAATTATTATCAAATATTATCCAACAGTTCACAAAAATCGCCCAAATACAACATTTTAACTCAAGGCAACGCTGCTTAGGTTTACTATACTAAAGTTGAGTAAATTCCTAGAGCAGACTATAATTCAAAATTATACGGTGGTGCTGTCGGTTTTTCAACTAAATCGACCACACGACAATAATGATCTTTTAAATGATTTTGACAGGTATAACTTAATCCATGACAGTCAATACAGCTTACGCCTTTGAAGGTCCACTGCAGATGTTCTTAGTTTTGTAATTTTGAACTGAAACAAATCCACGGAGTTCTACGAAAAGCCCATATTATTGTCCTTGACTTGTCCAAATTGGGACTAGGTTAATTTGGCCAAATTAACTTGGCGGTCGACAGTAATTCCTATTTAAAAGGGTCCAAATCCAAGAACCATAAATGAATCCAGCCATAAAAGGTTTTGTACTTTTAGTTTTGCAATTGTGAACTGGAACAAATTTATGGAGTTCCAGGAAAAGTCCATATTATTGTTCTTGACATGTCCAAATTGGGTCTAAGGTCCAAACGCAAGCACCATCATTTTTTAATTGAGCAATGAAAGGTTTCGTACTTTGTACTTGAATGTATAAATATTGCAACAACCTAAGAACATTGCTTGTCGTTTTTATTACATGTATCCCATGATTTTATCTCATGAAGTAGCGTAGTACGCTCTTCTGGACCTTTATATTACCTCACCTATGAGTAGATCATGAAGGCCGAAGGTCTAATTACTAGGTACAGGATGTCTAGTATTGCAACCGTATGAAGCGCGGTTGTCTTAAAGTTTTTTTTTGATTTTGATAGCCGAAAATGAAACTTTAAATATGTAAATTCTCACCAAAGTCAATATTTTAAATTTTCTGAAATAGTTTCTACACGACTCTGTACATGAAAGACCACACATATTGCGGATTGCATACTTTTGAAGCAAGAATACTCTTGTCACATCAGAGCTTAAACCCCAATTTATATTACCGTATGATAAGTGAGAGTGTATATTAGAAAAATATGCTGACAGCGTAGCATTTTGACTACAGTAATTTGATAACGAGTTTAAACCAAAACAATTTTTCTTAACTTTCTGCATATATTTTCTATATGATTTCCCCATTGTAACTTTTCATCAATTTCTAAACCTAACATTATGGAGGAAATGAAAGATGTAATGGGACTATTCTCATTTTCGTGAAGTAAACAGTTGCCATTATTTTGTTTTTTTATTTGAATATACAACAACATTTGTTTTAACTTTATTTATAATCAACAATTCTTTTGAGACATAACATTATACCAGTATAAACCAAATCTGCTGTTTTTTAGATATTACATTTTTTTACCGACCACAATGTTTGAATCATCTCCATATGATATGACAGATATTTTTTAAGTAGAAAATAAGGTCGTTAGAATAAACAAGATCCAAAAACGGTCCAAGAACTGAAACCTGCAGAACACCCCATTCTAAAGTAAGGGAGCCGCTCCTCATCCCATTTACCAAAATACACTGTTGTCGCCGACTCAAGTAAGACTCCATGAGATTCCATGCCTGTCCTCTAATACCATAACGATGCAGCTTTAACAACAGTAGCTCATGGTTGACCATATCGAATGCTCGGGAGAAATCCACAAATAAACCCAATACACGAAGTTGTTCATCAATTGAATCAGCAACTATCGTCTGGAATTCACAAAGGACACTTTCAGTACTCTATAAACCCATGTTGAAAAACACTAATAATAATATTTTTCTAACACTGGAACCTGTGGTGGAAGATAGATCAAAATACAAGAGTTCTAACCACACTACACCACAACTTGTTACGTTCTGGATGCGCGTTTCGCTAACCAAGTTAACATCATCAGCAGGTGATATAAACTAAAGTAACTTATTCACTTAGTCCATGAGACCTATTGTTTCAGCTGTTGGATCACCAACGTACAATATTTCAAAATGGTTAGTAGAGGCAAATTAAATATCTCGTATGATAACTTTGAGGTTACTAACTCGTTAGAATTCTTAGATAAAATCGAAAATGTTCACTTAAAAGAAGGTGAAATTTTAATATCTTTTGATGTAAGCTCATTGTTTCCTAGTGTACCCATAGCACTTGCTTTAGAGTACCTAAAGGAACTACTTGAAATCAATAATTTGAAGAAATAAATTATTGATGAATATTTACTTCTCACAAAATTATGTATGAATCAAAATTTTTTTTAGTTCAACAATAAATATTATAAACAACTTGAGGGAACTGCTACGGGCAATTGTTTTTCTGCGTTCCTTGCAAATTTGTTTATGGGCAGATTAGAAACCTAATTCAAAAAAGAACTCAAGTATTTCCCAAGGGTGTGGTATAGATATGTAAACGATATATTTGCTATTTTTGATACTACAACAGGAAATTTGGACACTTTCTTAGAAACGCTCCATAAACACATGGCACATTTAAGACAAGGCAGAACAGAAAAGTCAAGCGTTGCCCAATATGCTTTGGAAAACAATCCCCGAATAGGAATAAGTAATCTTAAGTTGATTGAAAATGTATCTAGTAATAGATTATTGGATGCATTTGAGAGTATAGAAATAGTTAATGTGGTAAGAAAGCCCTAAATAAAGAAAGAGGGCCTATTCCCTATAGTCCCCTCTATTTTTACTTGACAACGGTGCAGTCGAGTGCAACCAAGTGACCACATTTGCCTATAAATAGTCTAGGTTAGGATAAGTTATTTTAGTTTATATCATCTGCTGATGATGCTAACTTGGTTAGCGAAACGGGCGTCCAGAACGTAACAAGTTATGGTGTAGTGTGGTTAGAACTCTTGTATTTTGAAATATTGTTTTTGTTAAAAAAGTGAAGTAACAGATGTTCCAAATTCAATTAAAAAAGTTTTAAAATACTTTTTAACAAACTTATGCCCCTATAATTTGAATAATTATTGGAGTCTCCCTTTTTATATAGTGGCATCATCATTATTATTATTATTATTATTATTATTATTCATCAAATATGTTAAAAGTTCACACAAGGCAAGTCCCTACCTTTTCAACAAATTATTTGATATGCCATCATGTCCTGTGGCATCTGAGTTCTTTCGGTTTTTAATAAAGGTTACAAAAATTTTGTTTACATATAAGTGACAGAAAAAATGTATTTATACACAGTTATCAACAAATGCCTTTCCAATATTATTAATATGGGGTACATGAATAAAATGATGATTAAAACTACTTCGCCATCTTCAAGTAGTTTCAGTTCCTTATAATAATCATTTTTGTTTTGTAATGTTTTTATAATTTGCGACATGGCTTTTGATTTGTTGTTTGAGTTTTGATTTATTCTATCATTTTGTTGTGTAAAAAAAGTTTAAGTTTTTCTTTATAAATACTGTTAACTTGTTTTCTAATATCCTTATATCTACTATCTCTTTTTGATAGGTCAGTGTACAAAGTAATCTTATCTTTTAGGCGATTTAGCTCCGTCGATAACGTTACTTTTTTATGTATTTATTGCTGATATTTATTTTAACTAATGGGAAATTCAATTCGTAATAATAAAATAATTGTTTAACGAAGACAAAAGCATTGTTGGGACACACGAGACTAAACATCAACCCATTCCTCTCTTTTTAAAATATCTAAAAATCGTTTAATATTGTTATGTGAAAAGTCACATCGCATAACATAGCTGGGAGTGCTGTCTTTTTTACCAGTTTTGATGGTATCTACTTTCAAAAACTGAGAGAAGTGATTTGACAAGCCCAGATTCACAACGGATAAATTTTAGTGTGTGCTAATGGGTTCAACGGAAGTCATTTTTGGATTCAGCATATCCAAAAACATAAATATTACGTAAAATAACAAAAACAGCTTCTACATTTTTTGAACTAGTATGATAAAAAAAAATAGGAACTTTTTATTAGACTGTCCGCCTAACTTTATGTTATACATAATACTTTTAAAAACAACTATTCGCATAATAGTTAAAATATACAAACCTTTGAATACCATGCATGAAAGGGTACACCTCTGCATACTAAAGAAATCATAAATATAGCACTATTTTCAAATATTATATAATTATTTAATTTACATTTAAATAAGCGCCAGCAACCGGGCAATTAACCTTTATTCATCATCGTAATGGTCTCCTAAATGACACTGAAAAGAAACTCGTTCATCGGCTTTAAATAATTATATCCTTTTCGCATCCATAGACTTATTTAAATAATTAAACCAATTAGACAATTTTCGCTAGGCAGACGCCACTGAATCGCGAACGATGCATTTTTCTTACTTTCACTGTATCATCCTTCTAAGGCCACTTACGGTCATGATGGTGATCTTCTTCGCGGACCCCACGGAGAAGACCGCAATGTAATTCCTATTGTAGATTTATAGGTCAGTTGATGGAGTGACGCAAAAGGTGCGCTTTGTTTGTCGCAACGCTATTTTATCGCCATCGTTTACGTTTATTATTGACGAACGAGATTGAAACAGATGTTAAATAAAATAGATGTAAGAAAATATTGAAAAAAAAACTTTTATTTATACACTATTAAATTGAAAGGTAATAAATAATTAAACTTACATGAAAATCTGAAATTTTTTTTAAAAGTATGAGGCGTGGAACGTCATCACACTTGAAATAAAGCCTTAAGTTTTTAAGAAAATAATAAAATTTCAAAAGTTCCCAAAATTTTTGGCACATGGAATGCTGCAAGGGCCAGGTTGTTTTTGTTTACCATCCAGTTTGAATTATCTTATTTTTATGGTAGAGGGTCATATCAAGAATGCTTATTTGATTATTTTGTTCAACTTCAATAGTGAATCTTAATTTCTCATGGTAGCTGTGAAAGCATGAGAAATAGTTATTTATACAATAAGGGATGTAAGTAACATTTACCAGTCGAGGACGAGTTTGCACCCGAGCGACAGCGAGGGCTGGCAAAAAGTTCGAGACTGGTTAATGTACTTACATGCCATATAGTATATAAGATTTTTCTCCCTTCCTGTATTGTATGTTTACAAGAAAATGCTGGATATATTTTTGGATTTTCATTATCATTACATTCAATAGCATTCTCATTAAATTATGAAGGCAGCCGTGATCCGTTGCCAGAGCAACATAAGCAATTTTTATTTTATCAACAACGTCGAGTTGACAATTCATAGCGAAAAGTTTGAAGAAGTCAAATTGTTTAATTCTGTGTGGACAAAATGGATGTTTCAGACATAGAAGAATCAGCGAATATTGCGTGTTTATCTCTACTACCGGAAAAGTCGAAAAAAAGGTATGAAGCAGCATATAAATGTGCCAAAGCAAGACGGCTACTGTAGTCTCAGAAACCTTGTTTTTGGCGTATTTCCACGAAAAAAGTGCTATATTGAATTGATATATCAAGCTTATGGTGTGAGTATTTGATGATGAAGTCCACCCTTTTTATAGAGGAAAATAGAGATATTTCTAAGTATTCAAAACTTCGAGCATTTTTGAAAAGAAAAAATGATGGTTATAGACCCAAAAAATCGAATGTGTTTAACAGGGGAAAACGTGAATAAGCTCATGCTTGAAGCCCCCGATGATATATACTTATTGACGAGGGTCGTAATGGTAATGGGAGTTGCTGAAGCGTGCCGTTCTAATGAACTTTGTGAAATGAAAATGGACAATGTTAAAATAAGTCAAGAAGTCATAATTGTGACCATTCCTGACTCCAAAAATGGAATATCATATACATTTACAGTGACAAAAAGTGACGACATTTAGGTTTGTCATTTCAAAAGTATGACTATTAATCCACGCTTCGATATCAAAATGGAAAGTGCTTAAACCAGCCTGTCGGGAAAAATACGTTTTCGTCAATTCCAAGTAAAATTGCGGAATTTCCAAAGTTTGAGAACTTCAAAATGTATACTGGACACTCTTCTAGAAGAACGTCGGCAACTTTACTAGCAAATACTGGAGTTGATGTATTACCTATCAAGCGACATGGTGGATGGAAATCCGCTACTATTGCGGAAAGTTACGTAGCTGAGAGCCTCAATAATAAAAAGGAAGTAGCGAATAAAACTTTATACAATAAGACCCAGTCAGAAGTGTCTTGCAGTGCTTCAATAGCGACAGAAGCATTGATTAGAAATGAAGGATCCGTTGAGTCAGAAAATATAATACACATCGAGAAGAAACGGGAAAACGTGTTTCCAATTTTTATTAATAATGTGAATAATTGTAATAATTGTACCATTAATATTAATTTCAATTAATATCACCGGATTTTTGTCCGGATTTTTGTAATATGTTGATGAAATCAAAAATTAAAGCCACTTATAATGATTTTAGATTATTATTTCTCTAAGGATGTAAGTTGACTTACATCCTGTCGTTAAGGGCAACCAATACCTTGTTGAGTAATTTTCACTTACGTCTGTCAAAGCAGTGTCAAAATAGGTTGCTTACAATACAGGGAGGGGGAAAATATAATGTTCCCCTCTTGGGATAGCTGTCAAACAATCATCGACGTATCTATAGAAACACACCCAATCGACGTGTCTATAGAAACACACACAATTTATAAAATCCCTTGTACAAATTGCAATGGTGTATGCATTATGATTACTAACTTTAAAAAAAGAGAAGATTATTTCCCCGAAAACATAACCGTATTTATAAGGTTGATAAAAAAGTAAGTAAAAAAAAATCCTTCCTTAAAAAAAACCCCCCTCGACCCTGATCTGAGGCGCTGTCCATTGAACTACGAGGATGTTGCAAAAATGTATATATTATAATAACTAATAAGTTTCAATTCCTTCACCCAACTTTTTGCCCTTCCTAATATTAATGTTTCTATTAGGGTCATGTTGTTGCCTGTTTGTATCTAAGCAATGTTGTTGCCTGTTTGTGTCTAAGCAATGTATTTCGTTTTATATTTTTTTTTTTACTGAAAATTTTGTAAATTGACGTGAAATGATTTCGGCCTTAGGTAAGTAATAAAAAAAAAGTTGTATATTTCCTCTTTGTGGTTAATAATATCATATTTCATATAATGTTAGTCCATGATTCTTACCTCTTGTTTCATGTGTTTATTCATTTTTTAGTGTACACAAGATCATTGATAAGGGCTAAAAAATAGCCGAAACGTTTGAATTAAAAAAAAAACGCGACGAACCTCATCCCAAGAAATTTGTTTTTCAAATATATATATATATATATATATATATATATATATATATATAAAAATATATTTATATAAATATATATAATATATATATATATATATATATATATATATATATATATATATATATATATATATATATATATATATATATATATATATATATATATATATATATATATATATATATATATAGGGTGACCAGGGTGACAATTTACAATTTACAAAAGCAGCACTTATCTTAAATAATGGTGTAGAAGAACACACCTGATCGTGTAGAAATGATTTTCATTTATGGTTCTCAGGATCAATGTTTCTTAAGGACAGCCCAAAGATTTAATGAAACGCATCCAGGTCAAAATGTAAGTCCAGAGTATATTCGCCAACTAGTAGCCAAATTTGAAGAAACTGGCTCTGTGGCGAATAAAAAGAGAAATCAACCGAGACTAGTTGACGAAGAAGCGCAAATTGAAGTTCTGGGGCAGTTTGCAATTAATTCAATTTTATCAATTCGTCAAACAGCTGCAGCAACTGGCTTATCTCGTGAAACAATAAGAAAGGTACTTAAATTTCATAACTTTCATCCCTATAAACTGGACAATGACAGATAGAATTACGGCAGAACCTCGACTAGCTAAAAATATTTGTTTCAGTGATGAATGTACCTTTTAACCCACACGTATTTAGCATATATAGTATAGAGCATACCCAATACCCCCAGAAAATTAATGTTTGTGCTGGTATATTGGGAGACGTAATTATCGGCCCAATATTTATAGAAAGGAATTTAAATGGCGACATGTATGCTGAAATGCTACAGAGGTCTATTGAACCACTAATAGTGCGGAAATTAGAAAATCAGAGGGACATACAAGGAAATTTAGCATTAGAAGAACGCTTACTACATTTTCAACAGGATGGGGCACCTCCTCATTATGTAGTTCCCGTCAGGCAATCGTTGGATGATAATTATCCCAACTATTTAATTAAATTTAACATGTAATTAAATAATTATAAACAATTTCACAATTGTGTTTTAATTTACTGTTTCCTTTAATAAACACAAAGAATTGCACGAAAAACAGCTTTCTATGGTATCATTGGAAATCATTTTTCAAGAGCTTTAAGATGATGTATCACTCGATTTCCCCCTTTCTATTTAAGATTTTAGGGGTGTATCTCATCCTGCGCAAGGGGTTACAGATAGGGGTCGAATAATACGCTTTTATTTGTTCCCTCTTCATTTTATAGAAAGTGTTTTGTGCGTTTTTTGATTAGGTTTTTCCTTCCTAAGATATGGCCATTTCAAGTTTTTAAATTGTCACCCTTATATATATATATATATATATATATATATAAACATATATATATATATATATATATATCACCATATATATATATATATATATATATATATATATATATATATATATATATATATATATATATATATATATATATATATATATATATATATATATATATATATATATATATTAAAATTAATAACAAAAAAGTGATTAAATCTAAATTAAAATTTAGAAATCAACGGAGTTTACTTAAAATCCCCAATCTTAGAACAAAACAAAAAGAAAATAAAAATCTTTAAATAAACGATAAGTTTAACATCTGAAAATATGTAAAAATTACTCCCCAAATATATCTTAAAAATCAAAATAAAACATCTTGTTGTGTGTATATATAAATCTCCACAAATAAACCACCACAAAAAGAATAATATCGTAACAACTAGAACTTTGACACAGACTATCTTTTCTTTTAGAGATCAGAAAAAGGGTCGACACCTAATTTAGCAAGAAGTTCCCCCCCATAAAAGTTTCTTATTGGCTGGAACACGAAGCGACACTTATATTTTCATCAATATATATTTCATAGGTGCAGCCTAGAGTTCTACTTTATGCTAGAATTGTATTAAAAAATTTCCGTATAAAAACAACTAAAATCTCAAAGGAAGTTTCACAGAACGCAAATTAAAATACTTTTAATTTGTACCATATCCTTTCCAAAGTTTTATTTCACCAGCTTAGTTTACGTGAGTCTCGAATAAAACTAAACCTGTTCAACAAATACCATTCTAGGTATCAAAAAAAGAAGCTGACACAATTTTATTATTGTTGTTATTAAGGGAAAACTGCATGCAAAAAGTGAAAAACTAGCGATAAGGTCTAGTCAAGTTCAAAGTAAGATGAAAAGGTAACTACGTATTAGAAAAAACTTCCTGCACGTCCGACCTCAAAGAAATGTGTTATGTATAGGCAATTTAAATTACATTTCGTTTAAAAATTTGTTCAAAAGGGTTCACGCGCTGCAGAAATACAAAAACATGAGTACGATTTACCATTTCAAATTTTGCAGTTACGTAGACAAAGGATCAATGCAAGGCGGTAGAGAGCCATTTTGTGGAAAAAAAAATTATATGCGACGGCATTTCCGTCAAAAAGTGGTCAAAAAATGGTCGAAAATGGACAAATCCACTTCTATTTTATAATTCTAGATTAGATTTTTTCATAAAAAATCGCATTTAGCGCCCAACTATACATATTTCCCTATTGAAATCACATTGAAGCTAATACATATCTCTTATAGTTTTAACATGATATTGCAGCGGCGGAAGGCTATAATACTGGGTGCAGTTCCCCCTTAATACAAAAAGTAAGGAGAAAATTGCTTTTATTGATTTTATTTAATAATGACACGTATACTGTCGTACTTAATTACTACTTTTTTTTTAACTAGAAATTATTTTTTTCCTGCGTTGACGTCTTTATGATGCAGCCTCTTGAATATATTTGATTAAAATGGTGTAAATTCGGTTTCTCTTGTTAATTTAACACTGACATTTAAACAAAAAGCAGATAATTTCACTGTGACATTATCGAAGATTGAACGGGCGTTATAAGTAAGGATGGTTAACGACTAATTAGGTGCAGGGAGCGTTTATAGTAATTGTGGAAAAGAGTTAATGCCACCTTAAATTATTTTAAAATGTTGAATTGAAATAGGCAATAAACACCTCGGTGTGTAAATATGGTCCCCTAGGGTCCTAAGTGATAAAAATAATGAGCATACATTCTTACAGTACGTAGATAAATTTAGAACAGTGGTGGCTCGTGATATTTAGTTCAGGGGAGGCAATACATACATGATTTTAGAATCAAACATTTAACCTTTTTTTAAGATATATGTATAGAAAATTAGGAAAGGCTCTCTACTTGGCAATAAATGTCTCATATTAGTTAATAAGCGGGAAGATGTAGAGATTCCATTAGCATATTTTTGCTAGGAAAGGATGTGAAACTGGGAAAGGCATGAGATAAAAAGGTTAATATTGGGTCTAAGAGGAGGTTGAACTGAAAAAAAAACGGCTCTAAAATTCGTAGGCGCTGTATAAAATATGAAATATAATAATAAACTCTGAAAAACAAACAATTTTTAAGATAGGAATATGTATAAAACATATGGATTTTTGCTAGGAAAGGATGGGAAACTTCAAAGGGATGGGATGAAGAGACCAACATTGTCTCTATAGAGGAGGTTAAACTGAAAGAAGCAAAAACGGCTCTAAAAATCTGTAGGTGCCGTATATAAAATATTAAATAAAACACTAAACTCTCAAAAATAAACAACTTCTAAAGTAGGGCTATGCAGGGTTTTTCCGTATATTTTTTCCACCGGAGTTTATTTGAATAGATACGAAAATGTCGTAAATACATAAGTTGTTATTTTTTTTTTATGAAGATTTAGAATATTATATCATAAATGCGAAATTATTATTGGAAATGTCAAATTTTGACAGGTTATCTGTTTTTTTAAATAAAATACCCTGTATATTAAATCATATTCTTGAAGATCTTTTTTTTTCTAATTTTAAATATATATTATATATATATATATATATATATATATATATATATATATATATATATATATATATATATATATATATATATATATATATATATTTCAAATTTCAAATTCTGGGATTAAGGTAAGGTCAATGGGTACTTCTTTTTTGAAGTAGTATCAACTTGCTTATTTTAAATGGAACACCCTGTATTTTATGATATTTTTGGATTCAACGGAGAATTTTAATGCTATTTTATGTAGCATGTCCTATACCTAGGTTCAAGCGTTCTTAAGATACTTGTCCTTGAACCAAAAATGACCCTTCGGGGTACCAAATTTTAAAATCTCATATTTTTGTAAGTTTTGAAGATATGAGCTTCATATTTTGTAGACAATCAGTAAATTATCTTAGGTTTCTATATTTTTTATTGAATTTGTCTATTTTTATACAGGGTGTCCTAAATTCAGCGGCAAACATTCACATTTTCAAAGCCGCTAAAGTCCGTTTTTTTAAATGGGACACATTATAACTTTATGCACTATCAAATGTAGAATTTAATTTTCTATCGAACTGTATTAAGGTTCCCTATACCTATTCGTAACCATTTTCGAAATAAATCAGGTTTTTATTAAACTATCATATGTATTTGCTAAATGCTTACACATTCCCGTAGTAAGCTATGGAAAAACAATTGTTGTGCTTTTCTATTTAACATGACAGCTGATTTGAAACTTTTAAATTAAAATAAAATAACACTCAAAAGCTGATATTCTCAATTTATTTTATATTCGCGGAGAATGTTACAAAATATTGGAGAGAACGTGCCATGTTTTTAATGTAAAACATCCTCATTTATCGCCAATGAACAAGAGAAAATTGAAGAGGATTGAAACGAAATTTTTTCGTTTCGGAAAAGTTAAAGTTATAAAAATGTAATAAATTGTTTACATTATTTTTAACCATATCTACTAAGTTCGAGACTGTTCTAAACTTGTTCTAGTGAACTTAAAAATTATAGCAATCTAACAATCAACAATAAATAAATAAAATAATAAAATTGAGTTATAACAAATGTTCTATATGCTGTCCGTTCATTTGAAGACACATTTCAATTCTTCTTTGTACAGTTGCTATGGCCCGTTGAATTTGTCCGTTTTCTAATTCGGCAAAAGCTGTTCGTATCCTGTCCAGTAAACCTTGTTGGTTATTTACTTGGGAAGCATAGACTTTACCTTTGATAAATCCCCATAAATAAAAGTCTAGGGGTGTTAAATCAGGCGATCGCGGGGGCCATCTCCAAGGGCCATTGGGACCAATCCAGCGATCTTTAAAAATTCGAGATAATTGGAGATAAACTGCAGCAGAATTATGTGCTGGTGTCCCATCTAATTGATACCAATAATTTTGCAGATCACCAGTAGGAATTTTTTCTATAAATTCAGAAACCGCCCTTCGTAGAATTTCCAAGTACTTATCACTCTTTAAATTGTCTTCATAAATACAGTACAGCACCTGATTATTTAATACTATACCGAAAACATTGAACCAGAACCTCTCTTGAGAACGCGTTTCGCGTAAAGCGTGCGGATTTTCTGCTACCCAGAAATGTTCGTTTCTTCTATTTGTTATTCCTTCTCTAGAAAATTTCGCTTCATCGGTCCAAAATATTTTTGAAGGAATTGAGGGTCCTCTTGAATTTTCAAAAACATGAATTCGCAAAATTCTACTCGTCGGACGTCATCACCAGGTTTCAAGGCTTGCACGTTTTGGAAGGAATAAGGGTGGATATGATGTTCGGTCAAGATTCTTTGGACAGATGAAGAAGAAATTCCCAAATCGTTTTCTGCAGACGGTATTGAACTTTGCGGGTTTGCGTGGAAATAAGCTAATGTATTTATTACGTTATCCTCGGCATTTATTTACGTTATCCTCGGCATCCTGGTTTCGGAACATTTTTTGTAACTTTAACCTTGCCAAAACGCAAAAAGTTCGTTTTAATCCTTTTGAATTTTGACTTGTTCGTTGGTGGCAAATCAGGGTGGCGTTCATTAAACACACGACACGTTCTCTCCAAAATTTTATAACATTCTCCATGAATATAAAATAGATTGAGAATATCAGCGTTTGAGTATTCTTCCATTTCGATTTAGAAGATTTAGTTTATCACTGACAGCTTTCGATAAATAACGCATACTAATCATCTGTCATATTGGATATTGGATCTCATTGTTTTTCCATTGTTCACCATTGGAACATGTCAACATTTAAGCAAATACATACGATATTTTTATAAAACCCAATTATTTTGAAAATGGTTACGAATAGGTATAGGGAACCTTAATACAGTTCGATAGAAAATGAAATTCTACATTTGATAGTGCATAAAGTTATAGGGTGTCTTATTTAAAAAAAACGGACTTTAGCGGCTTTGAAAATGTGAATGTTTGCTGCTGAATTTAGGACACCCTGTATTAAAATAGAGAAATTCAATAAAAAAAGTAGAAACCTAAGATTATTTACCGATTGTCTGCAAAATATGAAGTTTATATCTTCAAAACTTACAAAAATTTTCGGTTCAAGGTCAAATATCTTAAGAACGCTTGAACCTAGGTATAGGACAAGCTACATAAAATAGCATTAAATTCTCCGTAGAATCCAAAAATATCATAAAATACAGGGTGTTCCATTTAAAATAAGCTAGTTGATACCAACTTCCGGTTAAACCGGAAGTGACAGGAAGTTGAAAATATTTCAAAAAAGAAGTACCCCTTGACCTTACCTTAATCCCGAAATTTGAAATTTTTATCTAAATGGCATCATCAAAAACTTTTAATGAAAGGGTTGCGTGAATAACCCTATATATATATATATATATATATATATATATATATATATATATATATATATATATATATATATATATATATAAAACGAAACCAGTAACGGTAAGGATTACTCCTTCACCATTTTGTCGAGAATCGACCAAAACCGCACAGAATTGAAATTTCTGTTTCTCTTATATATATATATATATATATATATATACTTTTAACATATTCTGTCAATTAGTTTTGGATATATAAGCGTTTAAACATAAAAGAAATGGTAAGGTAATTTGCGCTAAAACATGGTGAGCCATGGTCAAGACAATTGCAATGAACGACGCCTTTTTTGACCTTTACCGGTCAGAAGTAATTATTTACGAGCATTTTTAATATCTAATACGTTGGACGATGGGTTATTCAGAAGAAGAGAAACTCGACATGATAGAATTATTTTATTTACATGGTAAAAATGCATCGATAGCCCGTAACGAATATCATAGACGGTTTCCTAATAGACCAACTCCCACTCG
The DNA here is from genome assembly GCA_030620095.1 of Kuschelorhynchus macadamiae. Lineage (NCBI taxonomy): Eukaryota > Metazoa > Arthropoda > Insecta > Coleoptera > Curculionidae > Kuschelorhynchus > Kuschelorhynchus macadamiae. The sequence goes on from JAUTXW010003044.1 coordinate 193,039, forward strand.
TAGCGTAATATTAAACATCGTTAAACAATTGAATGAAAGAAAAACACTTAAGCGAAAAGTTAGAATAGTGGAAAGAAACAATACCATAAAAAATCAATAATATAAAGTAGGTAAATAATAATATTAGCTTAAAGAACTAAGTTTTGGTTTTCTATATAGCCTCCTTGGTTTATAATACATTTCTGAATATTTCTTCTAAATTTTCTGTGTATGGAAGCGTAGATAAAATGAGGTGGTTGGGAGTTTAAATCGTCGATTGTTTGGACTATATTTTGCTCTAAAGCTTGGATGGTTCTTGGCCTATTGTAGTATATCTTGTTTTTCAGATAACTCCACAAAATTATGTCCAATGGAGAGAGATCGGGACTGCTTGCTGGCCATCTTAATGGTCCATGTCTTCCAATCCAAAATGGTACCTGTCATTTAAAAAATTGATGACCGGCTAGACATTATGAGGAGGGGCACCATCTTGTTGCCTTATCAAATTAAGATATGAATTAATCGCTAGTTGTTCTGCAGGTTTTCTTTTGACCAAAAATGCTTATTTCTCCGGTTAAACATGCCTCCAGTGGTAAATGTTGCCTCGTCAGTGAAAATTATGTTTAACAGATTTAGTTGGTTCATCATAATCGATCTATTTTATTTTGATTGGTTAGTTCTTGAGTAGGTAAAAACTTATATGGCTTATATTTATAATGTTTCAGAACTGAGTGGATTTTATGCCATGATTTGTTAAAAAAAGTATCTACATAGGGAACTGAGCGCTCAGGATTTTCTAAAACAAGAATAAATAAGATAAATAAATTACTTCAATACAAAAGTTTCAAAATTACCTTCAAAATATAATAAAATATTTAAATTTTCTTCAGCGTTTCTTTCCACTATTCTAACTTTTCGTTTAAGTGTTTTTCTTTTATCCAATTATTTAACGATGATTAATATTGTCCTACAAGTCGGTGTTGGTCTATCTGGAAACCGTCTATGATATTCGTTACGAGCTATCGATGGATTTTTACCATGTAAATAAAATAATTCTATCATGTCGAGTTTCTCTTCTTCCGAATAACCCATCGTCCAACGTCTTAGATATTAAAAATGCTCGTAAATAGATACTTCTGACCGGTAAATGTCAAAAAGGCGTCGTTCATTGCAATTGTCTTGACCATGGCTCACTATGTTTTAGCGCAAATTACCTTACCATTTCTTTAATGTTTAAACGCTTATATATTCAAAACTAATTGACAGAATATATTAGTAATATATATATATATATATATATATATATATATATATATATATATATTTGAAATTAGAAAAAAAAAAGATCTTCAAGAATATGATTTAACATCTAACTGACAACCTGTCAAAATTTGACATTGCCAATAATATTTTCGCACTTATGATAATAATATTCTAAATCTTCATAAAAAACCCAACAACTTTTGTATTTCCGACATTTCCGTATCTATTCAAATAAACTCTCTAAGTGGATGGAAAGATATACGGGAAAATCCCGTACAGAGTCTTCCATTGAAGCGGAAAAACGGATTTTTTTTACTTCCCGCGTATTTCTCAAGAAATTCAGAATAGCCAATCGATGTATATTAGCTCGCAGAATTCGAAATCGTAATAAAAAAAACAATTGAATGAGAAACAAAAGAGTTACGCCGAGGATGTTGCGTTTTATAAACGTAACTCCCTATATATTATTACATTTTTGGATTCTATGGTCGTTCTAAGTGTTTTTTTAATAAGGGTACTATATGTCTATCTTCAAGTGTTTTTGATTTATTGACGTTTGAAAATTGACTTTTTGTTCCATTGAGCCGTTATAGCACCTGAACGGTTGGACCTAGAACAAAATAACTTTCACATTCCGATCTTAGTTTTTGATAAGCTATCTTATGATGTCAGTTAAACAAAAGAACGGAAATTATTTTGCTACCTATTTAATTGAATATATTCATATGAATTGTAGGTGACGCAGGTAATCACCTTACTTCAAAATCACTGTAATTTTGACGTATTAATACATATTATATTAATTTATCGTAATGAGACATTCGTTAAACGAAAAACTACAGATTGTAACGCTGTATTATAAGTGTCAAGAAAACGCTAGTAAAGCAAAAAGAACACATATTGCCAATTTTCATAGAAATATATTCGTAAAAATAATTATAAGGATAAAAACCTATTTGAAGAAACTAAATCATTACATAACAAATCAACAATAGTAAATATTGACAATAAAGTAAGAAAACATATTAACTAATAATTTAAATGCTCAATGTGTACCACATTATTCTTGAAGTAACACCGGTATCCTCCTTGCAGCCTTTGCAAACTTGCAGTTATAATTTTATTTTCTTGATTAGGTCTATTAATTTCGTTCACAATTTTTTCTATAATATCATCAATATTTTCGTCTCTACTTTGGTATGCCACGTTATTGAGATGTCCCCAAAGGTATTCAAAAGTGAAAGATCAGAGCTCATTATGGCATCGGTTCAAAAAGTCTCTAACATCACGCGTAGCATGTGGAACTTCACCCTTGAAATTTAATGGTTTGAAATATTATCGGATTTTCTACGCTCAGTAATGCGTACTATGTCGATTAAATATTCCTGAGGAGGTAAATGTGGCCTCGTCTGTCCAAACAATTTTTTAAAATAAAATCAGAGTCGTTTCATTGCCGTATAATAATTTGAGACACAAATTGAATGCGACTTTCTTTCTATGCAGCTGCTAAATGCTGAGTGGAAGTATGTAAAAAGGCCTGAGTTTATAAATGTATAAAGTAGAGGTAGACGGCCATACCGAATATCCCGAACTGCATCCGAAATCTTGAAATACTTTTCATCCTGAGTTTCTTTTTTGTGTTATGTAATGATTTAGTTTCTTCAAATAGGTTTTTAATCATCATATTTGTTTTTACGGATATATTTCTATGAAAATTGTCAATATATATTCTTCTTGCTTCAATGGACTTTTTTTGACTTATAATATACCGTTACAATCTGTAGTTTTTCATTTAATGAATATCTCAAACGGCAAACTAATAGAATATCTACTAATATGTCAAAATTACAGTGATTTTGTGATCACCTACATCACCTGCATTTCATATGAATATATTCAATTAAATAAGTAGCAAAATAATTTCCATTTTTTTGTTTGACTGGCATTATAAGATAGCTTATCAAAAACTAAGACCGGAATGTGAAAGTTATTTTGCTCTGGGTCCAACCGTTCAAGTGCTATGACGGCTCAAAAACAGTTGAAGATAGACATATAGTACTCTTAATAAAAAACACTTAGAATGACCATAGAATCCAAAAATGTAATAATATATAGGTTTGTTTAAAAAACGCAACATCCTCGGCGTAAGTCTTTTGTTTCTCATTCAATTGTTTTTTGTTACGGTTTTCGAATTCTCCGAGCTAAAATACATCGATTGGCTATTTTTAATTTCTTGAGAAATACGTTTTTACTCCTCAATGGAAGACCTTGTACAATCCGAGGTATAATCTTAACATCTACAAACAAATTAGTATTAGGTACTAGAACTAGTAAATAATACGTTTTTAAGTTTGATTTTGAATTATTATATAAAGTAACTTAAAGTATGATAATTACAAACGTTTTTGCTTTCTAATTTGAAAAAATGATCATTAATACAATCGTAAAATTCATCTTTTTCCATTAGTTCGTTCACAAGGTCTTTACTAATGGATATTATGGACATATTCGAAAGTCTGTCTTGGCCGGTTGTGTTTCGGTTTTAATTCTCTTTAGACAAGGAAAGCTTCTTTCGACCGGAGCGGAGGTAACAGGTATAGTCACCATTAAACAAATTAATTTATACAGTTCGGGCATACAAATATCAGGTTCACAATCGTCATAAATTTGAATATGTCGATGCTCTACTAGAATTTCCCAGAATTTTGTCTAAATATAATACGCAAAGTCCATTTTTCAATTGTATATGGTCGAAACACTTATATTGTTTAAATACATTCATGGGGGAAAATTTTAGAAAATTTATAAATTTATTTATATTTAGCAAATCGACAAACTGCAATTTATTCATATTTGCAAACTAACTTCCATTTGATTGATTACTATATCAATTGTTTTATTATGTTTGCATGGCATTTTAGTATCTGCTATATCACACATTCTTGTTCTTTTACTTTCTGTTTGATGTGATATATTTTTAAAAATATTCTCCAAGTACTGATCTTAAGAAGTCAAATTCGAGCTGATCTTGACTTCTAAATTCTAACAAGAGCAGGCGCTCCCTGGAATACACAATGTCGTTAAACTTGTTTCGTAATATTGAAGATACTACACAATTCTGAAAAGAAATCTGAAATACATTATCTAATGGCAAATCAAATTTTGTAGATTTATGTATTTAATTTACACTATTTTCAGAAAAGGCACTGCCTCCCCTAACAAATGGCGGCTTGGTTTAGAAGCTTTTGAGTCATTTTCGAGAAATTTAACCTTTTATTAGAATATATTTCAGCAACATTTAAAGATTTTATTATAATTGCTGATTTTAACCTCAACAAAATTAACAATATTAATTTTAAGATACTAGCAGATATGTTTTACTCGTTTAATTTGGTTTGGGCTCGACTCTTGTTAATGGGCTCAGTTCCTCAGTTCCCGGACTGAACATTTTTAGAAATTCTTGTTTTTTGACATTCGGCACGCTCTTGCTCGGTAACGGTACGTCGTTTGTTGAAATTTTGTACAAGCATTAAGTGTGATATAGAGATAAGTTGGTAAATGTAATGGTTGTCTAAATCTAAAAATCTAACGTAAAAAAATCTACTTATTCATTTGACTGTACATTTTGGAGAAAAATTAAGTATGATATTGCGATGTGTGTCAATCTAAAACCTACTTCCTGAATGCATTTTAAATTATGCCCAAAATCAAGTGTGACATAGGTAAAATATTGGTAGGGATCTTGAAGCAAAATGGCGTCCAATAAAAATATTTGATAAGACAGTATATATGTGTTCCTAAATAACTATTTACTGACCTAAACTGGTTCACATTTCACTATTCCTAATAAAAGGAGTTATTCATAATGCAAAACGCAGATTTTAGTAATTTTTAAAGACAACAGAAATAAGGAAATTAGGAAGAAGCATACCAATATCAAAATACTTTTAAAGTTTCAGGGTGGTATAGAACTCCAGCACCCCCTCTGGCTACCCACCTGCACCCTGTTTTCTTTATTTTAATTTTCTTATTATTACTTGTATGAAGGAATAATAATCTTACGTATACAGCAGGTGCATATTCAAATTTACAGGATTTGCCAATTGTTTTTTTGCAATAGTAAATGTCTATTTAGCTACAAAACAGCATCATTGTTCCTTCAAATTTAAATTTCTGTTATATTGGCAGCATTGACCTTGTTAGAAGTCATACCTTTCACAAATACACGTTAACCTGACAAGCCCGTAATTAAACAAACAATCAAAGGAAGATGAGCCATCACTATACTCAATAAGATTAAAAAAAAAACGTTTAAAAATATCTATCGCATTGTCTGTATTCACTCCTTTTATGATCTTGAATCTGATTACTTTTTTTTTCATCTATCGTGTATCAGTTTTGTCGTGATTTCAAAGATGAGTTGCCTAAAGCAATAGTTTGCATTGTTTGAAAGAAGGCTACCTATTAGCATGTTTTTTTTTTGCGTAACAGACGTGAGTCTGAATAATTGTGAAAACTTTTAATGGCCTTTATGTTGCTTTAATATGGGAAATTTACTAGTTAAATGTATTTATCGAATGGATCCTGTTAGGCAGTAATAAAAAATTGACATAAAAGAAAACATTAAATTAAAAATATAATAATATTTTAATTTTACTTATATTATTATTTGCCGTGTAATTAATTTTGTTAATGGGTTGTTCAAAATGACATAACATTATTCTGAAAATATCATTTTCCCCCTGCCTGTATTGTAAGCAACCTATTTTGATACTGCTTTGACAGACGTAAGTGAAAGTTACTCAACAAGGTATTGGTTGCCCTTAACGACAGGATGTAAGTCAACTTACATCCCTAGGGATTCCATCCATCATGTCGCTTGAGAGCTAATACATCAACTCCAGTATTTGCTATTAAAGCTGCCGACGTTCTTCTAAAAGAGTGTCCAGTATACATTTTGAAGTTCTCAAACTTTAGAAATTTCGCAATTCTACATGGAATTGACGAAAACAATATTTTTCCCGACAGGCTGGTTTAAGCAGTTTCCATTTTGATATAGCATAAAGAAGCGCGTATTAATAATCGTCATGTGGGATCTTGTATCAATGTACTTTTGAATTATTTTGAAAGGACAAACCTGAGTGTCGTCACTTTTTGTCACTGTGAATGGACGTGACATTCAATTTTTGGAGTCAGGAATGGTCACAATTATTACTTCTTGACTTATTTTAACATTGTCCATTTTCATTTCACAGAGTTCATTAGAACGGCACGCTCCAGCAGCTTCCAATAATATTACGACCTTCATCAATAAGTAATCCTTGTTAAACACATTCGATTTTTTGTGTCTATAACCATCATTTTTTCTTTTCAAAAATGCTCGAAGTTTTGTATACTTAGAAATATCTTTATTTTCCTCTTTAAACATCAAATACTCATACCATAAGCTTGATGGAGACTTCAATATAGCACTTTTTTCGTGGGAATACGCCAAAAACAAGGTCTCTAATACTGCAGTAGCCGTCTTGCTTTGGCACCAATTCTTAAAGGATTTATATGCTGATTCATACCTTTTTTTCGACTTTTTCGGTAGTAGAGATAAACAAGCAATATCCGCTGATTCTTCTATGTCTGAAACATCCATTTTGTCCACACAGAATCAAACAATTCGACTTCTTCAAACTTTTCGCTATAAATTGTTAACTTGACGTTGTTGATAAAATAAAAACTGCTTATGTTGCTCTGGCAATGGATCACGGCTGCCTTCACAATTTAATGAGAATGCTATCGAATGTAATGATAATGAAAATCCAAAAATATATCCAGCATTTTCTTGTAAACATACAATACAGGGAGGGGGAAAATGTTATATACTATACCGGGTGTCAACGATATCGTTTTACACGATGCCATTCAATTGCTTTTTAGGTTAGGATTTTTTTATTTGGGTTAACGAAATATGGTATTAAGACACATATTTTTCATGAAAAAACAATTGAATATTACTGCCAGTTTTTCCGATATCAGAACCAAGTTAAGAATCTCAAATGGAACCCTGTATATTATTTTACATAGTTTGATAGAGCTTAGAATTACCTTTTCAATGACATATCACACGTTATATTTTTTTTCAAAATGGCGGACCAGGAAGCGCTTTTTCAAAATTCAATATGGCGGTCGTTTCCCGATACCGATGAAATTTTTGTTTAACAAATTATTAAAATATTAAACAAAATCGGGTTTTCAATGGATTTTAATCAAATTTAAAATCAAATTTTTAATTTATCACAAAATGGGATAAGTTTAATTTTTTCTCTAAAATGTGAACTTTTTCTTAAATTTTCTCAAAGATTTTAAATAGAAAGTTGTATTTATTAAATATTAGTATTAAAGTATATCTTATTAGCTACACGAAACCGCATAACAAGCCGTATTTTTGCTTTTTGTTTCAGAAAAAATTGACAAAACCTTGCCGATACACATTTTTCCTAATACATAACATGAAACAAACACACACATATTATTAATCAGAAAATCCTGGAATATTTTTTATTGTTTATTGATAAGTAATTTTGTATTATTTTGACATTTTATGACTGTTGTCTTATTTTAGGAAAGCGAGAAAAAATCACAAGTAGTATTAATTTTATTTTACCGGTAGATACGGTGCAGTAACATGAAAGATGACTTAACTAAGATAAGCCTTGGAATCAATTGCATAGGGATGCCATTATAATTTTCATTAGATTTAACCATAAACGTCAAAAGTACTGTTTTGTATCGACATTTCTGATAACTTTCGTTACATTTTTACACTGAGAAGTGGTTCTAGTTAGTTTTAAAAATAAATATTATGGTTTATTCAAGAGAACATCAAATTGACATGCTCCTTATTTATGGGGAATGTCGCAAAAATTCAAGGGACACAGAGAGATTATACCAGGAACGCTTTCCGAATCGTGACGCTCCTTCACATGCATATTATCCTTGGCTAGTACAACATTTAAAAAATGAAAATAATGTTGGTGTCCATGCTAATGGCAATGATGGTTTCGTAGTAAGCGAAGAAGTGGAAACAAACGTTTTATCGTACAACGAGTATGACCGTACAGCTTCCCTTCGTGAATTAGGCAAACAGTGCAATACGTCCCATGAAAGCGCCAGAAAAATTTTAAAGAAACACGGGTTTAAATCGTTTAAGTATCAAATTCACCACCACCTATTTGAAAATGACTTCCAAAGACGACTTATTTATTGCAATTGGTTTTTAGATAATTATAGAATAAGTCCTGTGTTTCATCATAAGATTATTTTTTCGGACGAATCAAGGTTTACTAATCTAGGGATGTTTAATAGAAATAATTTTCGTTATTGGGCAAAGGAAAATCAAAGATTAGTAAGAGAAGGTGCCTTCCAGGAACGTTTTGGAGTTAATGTTTGGTTAGGCGTTGTAGGACTAAGCGTTATTGGTCCAATATTATTCCATCAGCCTTTAACTGGCGAGATGTATTTGGACTTTCTCGAAAATGAAATTGAACATTTTATAAATAATTTGCAGCAAAATGATGATTTAGTTTACCGACAAGATGGCGCCCCTGCTCATAATTCAAGAATTGTTGCAAATTACTTGAATGAACGATTTGGTGAGAACTGGTTGGGAACCAATGGACCAATTCGATGGCCAGCGAGGTCGCCTGACCTAACCCCGCTTGATTTTTCTATATGGGGTCATCTGAAAGAAAAAGTGTATGCAACTCCTGTAATATCATTGGAAATGTTAGAAAATAGAATAAGACGAGCCGTTGAGCGTATCTCAGAACAGCATTTACGAAACCTGCTCGCGGAAAATGTTGAGAGAGTTACACTATGCCAAGAACAAGGCGGACAGCGCATAGAACATTTAATTGAGTGACTTTTGTATTAATTGTGAAAGTTTGATTTTAAATTAGCATTAAACCCAATAAAAACCCCCATATTTGTTTATTATTTCTACCTATAATTCAAAAATATCTTCGGTGTTAGAAAATGGTCGCCATATTGAATTTTGAACAAAAGCTTCCTGGTCCTCCATTTCGAAAAAAAATCAACTTGTGATATGTCAATGTAAAGGGAATACTAAGTTCTATTAAACTGTGTGAAAAAATATACAGGGTTTTTTTTAAACTTCTTGACTTAGGTCTAGGTATTTCCGGAAAAACCGAAAGCCTACCGGTAAAATAAAATTAATACTACTTGTGAATTTTTCTCGATTTCCTAAAATAAGACAGCAAAAATCATAAAATGTCAAAATAATACAAAATTGCTTATCAATAAAAAATATTCCGAAATTTACTGATTAAAAATATGTGTGTGTGGGTGTGTGTGTTTCATGTTATGTATTACGAAAAATGTATATCGGCACAGTTTCGTCAATTTTTTCTCAAACAAAAAGCAAAAATACGGTTTGTTATGCGGTTTTGTTTTTGTTTTTTGTTTTTCTCAGTGTAAAAATGTAACGAAAGTTATCAAAAATGTCGATACAAAACAGTACTTTTGACGTTTCTGGTTAAATCTAATGAAAATTATAATGGCATCCCTATGCAATTGTTTCCAAGACCTACTTATCTTAGTTAAGTCATCTTTCATGTTACTGCACCGTATCTACTGGTAAAATAAAATTAATACTACTTGTGATTTTTTCTCGCTTTCCTAAAATAAGACAACAGTCACAAAATGTCAAAATAATACAAAATTACTTATCAATAAACAATAAAAAATATTCGAGGATTTTCTGATTAATAATATGTGTGTGTTTGTTTCATGTTATGTATTAGGAAAAATGTGTATCGGCAAGGTTTTGTCAATTTTTTCTGAAACAAAAAGCAAAAATACGGCTTGTTATGCGGTTTCGTGTAGCTAATAAGATATACTTTAATACTAATATTTAATAAATACAACTTTCTATTTAAAATCTTTGAGAAAATTTAAGAAAAAGTTCACATTTTAAAGAAAAAATTAAACTTATCCCATTTTGTGATAAATTAAAAATTTGATTTTAAATTTGATTAAAATCCATTGAAAACCCCATTTTGTTTTATATTTTAATAATTTGTTAAACAAAATTTCATCGGTATCGCGAAACGACCGCCTTATTGAATTTTGAAAAAGCGCTTCCTGATCCGCCATTTTGAAAAAAAAATATAACTTGTGATATGTCATTGAAAAGGTAATTCTAAGATCTATCAAACTATGTAAAATAATATACAGGGTTCCATTTGAAATTCTTAACTTGGTTCTGATATCGGAAAAACTGGCAGTAATATTCAATTGTTTTTTCATGAAAAATATGTGTCTTAATACCATATTTCGTTAACCCAAATATAAATATCCTAGCCTAAAAAGCAAATGAATGGCATCGTGTAAAACGATATCTTTGACACCCGGTATAGGATGTAAGTACATTAACCAGTCTCAAACTTTTTTGCCAGCTCTCGCTATCACTCGGGCACAAACTCGTCCTCAACTGGTAAATTTTACTTACATCCCTTATAATATAAATAACTAATACTATCGAGGGACAAATTAATACATTCACAAAATATATATATATTAGTAACAATTACAAAACTTTATTTACAAATTAATTTTGTAACAAATCATGATTCTTGGGATTAGACAGTGTCAAATTGGAATTTTCTATCCGACGTTTCGCCCTCGATTGCACGAGGCATCTTTAGGGATCTTTACTCCACTTACTTGTGCTCGCCGAACGGTGACCCTGTGTTAAGATCGGTTTCCACGTTTTTTGTATGTTTAAAAAATTCAATAAATTCTCTAATTTTTCGTTTATAAAATTCTGAAACCGATGTTAAAACCTTGGTTTCCTTTACATTTATAATACGGCCAGTGGTATGCTGGTGTTCAGCTATAGCAGATTGAACAATTTGTTTCTTTTTAATACATCGTTCATGTTCCTTAAGTCTAGTTGATATTGAGCGTCCTATTTCTCCCACTTACACTTCTCCATAGATGCAAGGAATTTTACATACTCCTTCTGTTTGAAAAGGTACAATATCTTTGGGGGATCGCAGGCATTGTCCAATCTTCTTATGTGTATTGAAGATTGTACGTATGTTGGAACGCCGAAGTAATCCTCCTATTTTGTATAATTTGCTTGAATCTCAGTATGACCATGCACATTGACTCTCCAACTCGATTTACTAAGTATTCATCATCTCTGCTCAAATTTTAGTAAAAAAATTATAACTTGTTCTGTGATCAATGCTGCTCTGTCAGACCATGAAGCTATTATCTGTAATATTCCAATACTTGCAGATATTCCTAAGAGAAAGAGTAGAATAGGGAGAATTTATAACAGGAGTAATTAAGATGGGTTTTACCGAGCTTGCAATTAAATAAACTGGAATGTAATTTTTCAAAGTTCATTTCCTTTAGAAGCCTTTCATAATTTAATCATGTACAGGGTGTCCGGGAAAATGTGGGAGATCTCTCGGACTCAGATAGAACATTAAAAAATAAGATGACAAGTTCCCATAAATTTTTTTCCTAGCGGCCCTCCCTACGGAGATACGGCCCCCTAAAGGACCCCACTGGAAATCGGTTTTTCTAGAATAACTTTTAAACGACTCAATATAATTTAACGAAAATTTAATATGATAAACAGTAGTAAGGACCTCTCAAAATGCTTCCCTTAAAACATAATTAGCTTGTTTAGTTTACCAGGGACGGACTAGATTGTACATTTTAACGCTCAAATTTTTAACACCCTGTATGATAAGGAGTTAAAAAAAATAAATTTGGATACCTTGAACATTAAGCTAAAGAAAAGGTGCTCTTGTTCATTGTCGATAAAATGAACCGTTTTCGAGAAAAAAAATAATAAAAGAATACAACTTTGGGAGTATTAAATATGTTTTGATCCTGAACAACCTAATACGCTAAATAGAAAAAAGTCAATTAAAAACTTCATAAGTGGGTTCAACATGTGCTCCGTGATTTGTGATGCACTCGCGGGCACGACGAATAGAGGACTGCTGTACTCGCCACAACAACCCAGCATTGTTCCTTATCATATCGCAATGAAACGTGATTCTCTGTAAAAGTTCCTCCCTAGTAGCAACCGGAGAGGAATACACCAAGGTTTTGAGATGACCCCACAGGTAGAAATCCATTGGCGTTAGGTCGGGAGACCGTGGAGGCCAGGCAATGGGACCTCCTCTGCCTATCCAACGGTTTCCATAGACGTTATTTAGGTGGTCCCGTACAGCAACGCTAAAATGGGGTGGGGCTCCATCATGCATAAAATGCATCCTTTGGCGGGTTTCAAGTGGCAAATGCTCTATTGAATCTAGAAAAGCGTTCTGAAGGAACTCTAAATAAAGTTCACCATTCAATCGTGCCGGTAATACGCATGGTCCAATGAAAAAATTGCCGATTATTCCTGCCCAAACATTAATGGATTGAAACTGATGTTGATGATGATGAACGACAGTGGCATGAGGGTTTTCATCAGCCCATACATGCGAGTTATGTAAATTTACAATACCATCTTTGGTAAATCCTGCTTCATCGGTAAAAAGAATAATGCTAATGAAGTTTGGGTTTGTTCGTTGTTGATCTAACAACCAGTTTGCGAACTGGATTCTTCGAGGAAAATCTTCAGGAAGTAGTTGATGCACTTTTTGCAGATGATAAGGGTATAACAACTGTTCTTTAAGTACTTCAGCAACTGTACTTTTTGACACATGAAGCTGCGCGGCTAATATTCGAGTGCTTATTGAGGGAGTATCAGCTACAGTATCCAAAATATCTTCCTCCAATTGCACCGTACGTACTGTTCTCCTCACACCAGCATCAGTACTCCTTTTCCCAAAACTTCCTAAAAATAATTAATGAACGTCAATAATGTTACCTTATTAATTGAGAATTGCCCACCAGTTTCTCTTAGACGTTGGTCAATTCGCTGAAATGTTTTCTCATTTGGAATATTGCGATTAGGATATCTTTCTCCATACAACCTTCTTGCTTCATAAGCATTGCAAGATGCAAGTCCGTACATAGGATGCATATCTGCATACTCACTAAATGTGTATCCCATTATCGAATTAAATTTACCAAGGTATTCAAAATTTAATAAATTAATATCGAAGTAGGTACAAAAAGATCAACGTGTCAAGAAGATTTCAAATGCACACGTCAATGCGAGATTATTTATTTCGTACCATAGTAACGTTTGTAAAAAAGTGCATTCTTTAATACTGATAAATAAACAATAATAAAACATTAATACTTTTATTATTTTTTTTCTCGAAAACGGTTCATTTTATCGACAATGAACAAGAGTACCTTTTCTTTAGCTTAATGTTCAAGGTATCCAAATTTATTTTTTTTAACTCCTTATCATACAGGGTGTTAAAAATTTGAGCGTTCAAATGTACAATCTAGTCCGTCCCTGGTAAACTAAACAAGCTAATTATGTTTTAAGGGAGTATTTTGAGAGGTCCTTACTACTGTCTATCATATTAAATTTTCGTTAAATTATATTGAGTCGTTTAAAAGTTATTCTAGAAAAACCGATTTCCAGTGGGGTTCTTTAGGGGGCCGTATCTCCCTAGGGAGGGCCGCTAGGAAAAAAATTTATGGGAACTTGTCATCTTATTTTTTAATGTTCTATCTGAGTCCGAGAGATCTCCCACATTTTCCCGGACACCCGGTATATGTTTAAATAACATTTTCCTTAAATGCAAAAAAAAAAATAAAAAACCATGCCTAACCATCGGGCTCAGGGTTTCTGCTACCAATTTGCGAAGCTTGCATTATATTCAGAAATTCACTGACAACAACCAGTTCTGGGTATACTTTAAAAAATACAGGTGCACATACCGAAAGTTGATTAAACTAGTATATTCTGAAAGAATTCGTAATGATGCCAATAAACGAAAAGAAATGAATTTGGCATTGGGCAGAGCTCCTGTTGAATTAGATGTTAATACACTGTTACTGCCCTATAGCAGATAAACTAATCAATGGAATTGCCAGAATTTTTAAGATTTAAGACAGCAAAATATGCCCAATTTAATTTGGAGCCGATATGGTCAATGTGTTTTTCAAAAGATAAAGTTGAGCCAGTATATGTGCCTAAAAACTTACCTTTTTAAAGATGTATCACATGACAGCCATTATTTTCAAAATAACTATAAAATAGCCAATTATTTTAAATTAAAACTATCCTGATTTGCCAAAATGGCCGGCATATCGTCATCGTGAACAATAAGGAGAGCATGCTACAAAACTTTTAAAAGGTAATTTTACGGCGAAAATGATTGTAACAAAAAATATACAAGGTGCCATTAAAAATACTCGAGTAAAAATTTTTTTTTATAAAGTGACAATGTTCAATTTTTAGAAAATTACTGTCCATCCGTCATTTTGAAAACAAAAGTTAACTTGTGAAATATCGTTGAAAACCTAAGTTTAGGCTGATACGACAGTCTATAAAAATTAACAAGGTTCTATTTAAAATAAAAATAGGGGTCCCTTCCAGCAAGTAACTTAATTGTTTTTCATAGAAAATTTGCACTTATGAGGTTATAGAAATGTCCTAAATTTCAAATTGATATTTTTAGAACGAACAAAATAACAGGAGACCTTCAGAGTCTTTTTGAAATATTAAGGAGAGAGGGTTCCGAATAAATATATTAACAAATACGGTCTTGTCTGGGTCTACGATTAACGATTAACTGATTTTTCCGACACCAAGCCTCCATATTAAAACATATTTGCCTTACTTTATGAGCGAGGATCTCCGGGTCGCAAGAAGAAACTACCACCGTCGTGTCATCGGCGTAAATAGTAACGTGATCAGCACCAAGAGCGTCCGGAAGATCATTAACATACAACAGGAACAACAACGGACCCAACACTGAACCCTGTGGTACCCCAAGTTTTATTTCCTTAGGTATCGACAAGGTATTACCACACTTTACTTTCATATCCCTATCCGATAGGTACGATTCAATCCATAGCAACAGATTACCACGAATGCCCATATTGAAAAGTTTTGATATAAGCATAGTTTTGTTAATTGTATCGAAAGCTATGGACATATCAAAGAATATAGCTACAACATATTCATGCTGATCGAGTTTCGAATATACAAAAATTAAGAAACTCCATATGCGGACTCAGTTGATTTGCTGGACAAAAATCCATGCTGACATCTGCTAACACTGTTGTACTTCGATAAAAAGGCAGTAATTCTGGAATATATTATTTTTCCGGAAATTTTTGAAAAAAAGCTGATTTGAGAAATTTGCCTGTTATTTTCAATGTTTTCGCTACAGCCTCTTTTTAATATTGGAGTTACAATTGCTGCCTTTAATATCCTCGGAAAAATGCCATGGTCAAGACTAAGATTAATTAATATAGCCAGTGGGTTACAAATATATTGTTTAGCTGCCTTGATCAAACCAATGTTAAGGTCATCACTACTACGCGAGTTTTTGTTTATGATCAATCAATGGTATTTAAAACTTCACATTCTGTCACACCTAATAATACCATCGAGTTAGGTAGTAATTCAGGAACTGTACCAGGTGCATCCACTCCATATTATTTATTTTCTAGCTTTGTTGAAGCCATCGTACTAAAATAATTTGCAAACTCGTTCGCAGCATAAGATGGTTCAGTAATAATATTGTTTTCAATAGCTAGTTTTATGTTTTTGTTATTTATACTGTTTTTATTTAAATTGGTGTTAATGATCCTCCAAATTTCCTTAGGTATATTTTTTGAATTTTGTATTTTTTTACTAAAAAAATCTTTTTTGGCAGATTTAATTTTTTGTTTATAAAACTTTTTAATACTTTTGTACATAACTACTATTTGTTCAGTCGGTACAATTCTCTTAAGGAAACCAAGATTATCAAGTTGATTCTTTATATCAGCCAGTTCACAACTGTACCATCCATGGATAACCTTTCTATTTCTAGGAAATGGAAAAGACCGATAAGGACAACATACATCCAGACAAAAAACAACAGATTCAATAAAATGATTCCATGCTACATCTACATTATAATAGTTGGACGTACACAGTAAGTGCGAATCTCTAATCATACCAGAGAACATATCAATATTGTTGCGAGACATAAGTCGCGCTGAAACTGTCATGTTCTCCTCCTTAGAGGCTTGAACACCAAAGTTAAATGTATATGTAAATTTGTGGCCAAAGTGGTCACTAATATGGGCATCTTCAATATGAGATTTATAACAATCAGGGGAAATGTTAGTAACAAAATAATAAATCTCGCTAATGCTAGTACAGGGTGTCCCATTTTCGTAGGTTTTACGGGGTTTCCAGCTTATGAGTAGAGATAGAGAGATGCGGTTTTCGCGACACCGTGCTACTTTTCGATGAAACTAAAGAGGCCGCAAACAGATTTGCCCTAACCATTTTAGTTTCCGTGCTACAGGGTGATTTTGAAAATTTGTCATTTTCGGACACCCCCTGTAACTCAGCTATCGTAAAATATATTTAAAATGTTTCAACTGGTATTTATAGATTTTTTCACGTAAAATTCAGTGGCGTACTCAGATTTTTGCTGAGAGTCATAGTTTTTGACATATTGGCATAACCTATTATTTTTTAAATGGGACACCCTATATATTATTTTTTCATCTTATTCTTCGTGTCGAGAGCTTTTCAAAAACATACCATAAGTCATTTTTATTTTCATAAATAACATGAAAAAATGCATTTTTCTTTAAACGGATTTATGGCATAGCAGATCAATCGAAATAAGAGAAGGTGGCTGTGGAGCCATGGAAAAAGTTAACAAATATTTATTAACGAAATAACAAAGTAACAGCATCAGAAAAAATTAGGAAGTAGGTAAAAGGTAATAATTATAATTTCATTAAAACTACAAATATTGTTCAAATTGTAGACCATTATGTGTCCTACAAGTGTGACAAACTTTAAAAATTCTTTTTAATGCATTTTCTATTGTAAATGACTGTCTTTGTAACTCTGCAAAAGCGTTTTCGGTGGCCATTCTTAGTTGTTCTAAGTTTTCGTATCGCCTTACATAAACCTTGTTTTCTAAATAACCCCACAAAAAGAAATCTAAAACTGAGAGGTCAGGGGATCGTGGTGGCCATCGAACAGGTCCGTGTGTTCCTATCCATCTTCCAGGAAAATGGTCGTTAAGCCAGTTTTGACTTATTCTGGCATTGTAGGCTGGAGCTCCGTCTTGCTGGAAATAAATCCTATTTAGTTGAGCCAAGGGAACATCATCCAAAATTCCTAATGCGTCTTCTAGGATTCGCACGTTACCAATCGAATTCAGATTTTCTTCATATATTTGGTAAACTATTTTTCGGTTGAAAATAAAACAGGAGACATTGAATCCAAATCTGCCCTGACGCTCCCTAGGAAAAATAACATGGTTGTTTTCTTGACTCCAAAATCGCGTGTTGTGTCTATTTAAAATCCCTGAACTAGTAAAATGTGCCTCGTCTGACCAAATAATCTTTTTTTCAAAATCGATATCTTCTGCCTTCATATTTATAAACCAATTGCAGAACTCCAATCTGCGCTCTGGATCACCAGGATGCAGATGATGCACAAGTTTGTATTTATAGGGTTTGAATTTGTGCATTTTCAAAATTTTCTGCACTTTGGTTTTTGGTACACCCGCCTCTTCGTCTATTTTCCTGCAAGATGTTTCAGGAGCTGTCTGAACGAGGGCTAAAACGTTGACCTCAGATTCTTCGTTGTCTTTATTGTAAGTTCGCGATCGAGGCTTGTTAAAAGATCCATATTGGCAAAGATTATTTTTAATTTTTTGAAAAATTCTTTTTTCTGGTTGTCTTCTCTCGGGATATCTAAGATAAAATAAAACGAACCAATAAAGTCAAAATGCAGGAAGATATATATAAGTTCATATCATATTTCTCAAAATATTCAAATTTTTGATTCTGAGCGATATTAAAAACAATAATTATAATAGACGTCAAGAAAAATTTAAACGCAATAATGCCAAAAATGACAGCAGTAATGGCTGCCTGATCATGTTTTTGTTGGCGTTGCCATGGCTACCACAGCCACCTTCTCTTATTTCGATTGATCTGCTATGCCATAAATCCGTTTAAAGAAAAATGCATTTTTTCATGTTATTTATGAAAATAAATATGACTTATGGTATGTTTTTGAAAAGCTCTCGACACGAAGAATAAGATGAAAAAATAATATATAGGGTCTCCCATTTAAAAAATAGTAGGTTATGCCAATATGTCAAAAACTATGACTCTCAGCAAAAATCTGAGTATGCCACTGAATTCTACGTGAAAAAATCTATAAATACCAGTTGAAACATTTTAAATATATTTTACGATAGCTGAGATACATGGGGGGGGTCCGAAAATGACAAATTTTCAAAATCACCCTGTAGCACGGAAACTAAAATGGTTAGGGCAAATCTGTTTGCGGCCTCTTTAGTTTCATCGAAAAGTAGTACGGTGTCGCGAAAACCGCATCTCTCTATCTCTACTCATAAGCTGGAAACCCCGTAAAACCTACGAAAATGGGACACCCTGTACTTCCAAGAGAGTTAATAAAAATTCTTGTTGGACCTTCGATCGCCTGGGTAAGCCGATAAGAGCTAAAGACATCAAATAAACTTTTTTTGGTATACGTTTCTTTTAAACAGTCTATATTTAGGTCTCCACACAAAACCACATTTTTAGATCGTCCACAAGCAATAACCAGAGCACTACTTATTGAATTCAAAAACAGATCTATAGAGGCGGACGGTAACAACAGACTATGACTAATTTATCAAGTATGATTGCGCATATTTCGCTATGATTCTCAACAGAAACATTCTCAGTGGATATAATGCGTTCAATGTTTTTGCTCATGATATTTTTTACTAAAATCATTGATCCTCCATGCCTACCTCGCATTCTACCAAAACACGACATTATTTTGTATCACGTTATGACTATATCAGAAATAGACGAATTCTCAATCCAATGCTCTGTTAAACTGTTAAAAGTGCTAGAAGCTCAACTTCATCTAATTTGTTTGTTAAACGCTGTACCGGGTGGTCGAAATTGGTCTGTTTTAACAGAGAAAACCTATTTCCTGACTAGATAGAGCAAAACTGACTTAGGTGTCATGGGCTCGATTTCTGAGAAATGTTTAATGGCAAAAACCGCCTGCCGATATTTTCACTGCCAACTGAGATATAGGGCGTTTTTCAATTTTCGGCCATTTTGAAAATTGTCCATAACTTTTTTATTTTGCGGAATATTAACATTCCGCAAAGACATTCTAAAGGCACTTTTTTATGTGCAATCCAGTGGCGTACTCAGATTTTTTCTATAGTTGTCCGTTTTATCATAAATAGGCAAAACTTTTTTTTTTCAAATGGAAATCATAGTTGGCTATAAATTATAAAAAATGCTCGCGTTTAGCCCTTTTCCGTGATATAAAGTTGTAGGTACTTATTTTCAAAAATAACGAAAATATTAGGTGTTTTTGGTTTACATCGAAGTAGGCCTTGGAATAATGACGCGCGTTCAATATTTTGAATATATTGCTGTCAGATTACTGTAGTCTGGTGTAATTATTGCGTTTTGGTGTTATCTTTATAAAGTTGTGTTAAGTTGCTGACAAAATATGTTTGAGAACTATGAAAAGTATGATATGTTAAAATGTTACATATTATCTAACGAAGTTCCTGAAGCAGCTAGTGAATTATATTTTAATACATTTCCCGAGCGACGTCAACCGGATAACCGAATTTATCAAACATTAAAAAGTAATTTAGTAAATTACGGAAGTTTTAAAAAGTTAAGAACAAGACATTATGAACTAAAGGAAGAAAAGGAAATCCAGCAGCTAAATATAATTGGTGAGGTATTAGATCATCCTGGCACCTCCTCTCGAACATTGGCTAATATAACGAATGTTCCAAAGACCACCGTTTTAAAAATACTCAAAAAACATAAATTCAAACCGTACAGAACGAGAAGAGTTCATCACCTCCGTGAAGGGGACGCCGCTAGAAGATTGAGATTTTGTCAGTGGTATGAGCAAAAATTCATGGAGAATGAGAATTTTCCATTAAATATTATTTGGAGTGATGAATCCAGAGTAGATACTTCTAGTATATTTAATAGATATAATTCATATCACTGGTCCACTGAAAATCCACACGTAGTTGTGCAACAAGACCGGCAAGGTCGGTGTGGATTCAATATATGGGTGGGGATATTCCGAGGAAGATTTGTGGGACCTTATTTTTACGATGGAATTTTAACTGCAGATGATTATGTAAATATTTTGCGCACATATATTGTCCCTTTGTTGGAAGACATACCTTTAGCTGATGCCAGAAATATCTACTATCAACAAGATGGTTGTCCCCCGCACAATGCAAGGATCACAACTGATCTTTTAAACTTCGAATTTCGAGAAAATTGGATTGGTACGTGGGGCCCCATACCTTGGCCTGCTAGGTCCTGTGACTTAACTCCCTTAGATTTTTTTTTGTGGGGAAGATTGAAGGACTTGATATTTAAAGGAAGAACCTTTCACACAAAAGAAGAATTGCAAGAGGCCACTAGGCAAGCTTTTGCATCTATTAGCCCAGTTGAACTAATAAATAGTTGCAACTCGGTACGCAAAAGATGCTTAGTTTGTATTCAACAGGGAGGGGCTCAATTTGAACAACTTCTCTAAATATATTTATCAGAAACCTATCTAACTAAATACCTAGATTTTCATAATTATTTTTTATTTTCACTTGTAGCTGTAAATAGTAGTTTAGTTTGTTAATTTTGTTCAACTTTGCTATGTAAACAAAAAAAAAATAAAAAAAATTAATAATAAATAATTAAAATAACGTTAGCTAGTGTTATTTAAAGTTGTGTTTAAGTTGCTAACAAACTATAAATCTTAACAATACATAATTGAGATATTGTCATCACAAATCAAAGCCTACTTCGATGTAAACCAAAAACACCTAATATTTTCGTTATTTTTGAAAATAAGTACCTACAACTTTATATCACTGAAAAGGACTAAACGCGAGCATTTTTTATAATTTATAGCCAACTATGATTTCCATTTGAAAAAAAAAAGTTTTGCCTATTTATGATAAAACGGACAACTATAGAAAAAATCTGAGTATGCCAGTGGATTGCACATAAAAAAGTGCCTTTAGAATGTCTTTGCAGAATGTTAATATTCCGCAAAATAAAAAAGTTATGGACAATTTTCAAAATGGCCGAAAATTGAAAAACGCCCTATATCTCAGTTGGCAGTGAAAATATCGGCAGGCGGTTTTTGCCATTAAACATTTCTCAGAAATCGAGCCCATGACACCTAAGTCAGTTTTGCTCTATCTAGTCAGGAAATAGGTTTTCTCTGTTAAAACAGACCAATTTCGACCACCCTGTACATTAATATGATATATAACTATTTTTTTCAACTTGTTTTGTTTTCAACACTCCTCTAGATTTAGTTGCAATAGGCGAGGGTATAAAAAAGTCTTATTATTAAGATGGGAATTAAATATATATTAATACATTTTTGTTAATTTTTTTATGGTAAAAGAAAATGATGGCCCAATTAAAACTTTAAAAAGTCGGTAAAATTCCATTTCTTTGAATAAAGACCTCCTTTTTAAGGATGAAAATAATAAATGTCAAGAATAGGTTTCTTCGGCAAAGCAAGTTTTTAAAAATACAGCTCTTATTAAGTATGTTTCTACTTTTATTTCCTATAAGCAATTCTTGAAAAAAAAATACACATAGGTATATTACGTCTGATGTTTCCGGGAATGAACTGAAGCGAGCAAAAAAAAAACAACATTCGCAGAATTTTTTAGTTTAGTATTATTATTATTAGTAACAAATTAACCATATTTTATTACATCAATAAATCAACATCTGACATTCAAACGTTAACACAATGGATACTAATTGGTATTGTAATGGCCTTTATGCATTTACTATAATTTAAATGGACCGTCATGGTATGTGTTAGTTATAAACTAGTGACTATTGTTCTTAAAATACTAAATTATTAGATCAATATCGTCGATATATAATCCAATCAGTCGACCGAAGCCATCGAATATAAGCTTTTTCAAGCATCAAATTAATGCCATTTTAGTATTATTATTGTTATTTTTTTTGTTGCCTCGCAGTGTTTCTATGGCTGTGTTTTATACTGACGAGATTATACCAAGTCAGTACAAAAAAAAAACAAAAAAAAGGAAAAGGAAAAAAACAACTATTGTGTATTAAGAAATGATCTAACGATTCTACATGTTTTCAAAATGACCAACTTCTGGATATTTCTGTAAATGTCTGTATTAATTCCTAATTGAGCCAAATGCGGTGTAAACGTTGTTGGGGTGGGGCTTGTTACTTACTAGTTAAATGACGAGAGGCACAATGATGACTCTTTCCTGTTTTCACAGCCTTCTTATTTCCATTGCCAAGTCGGTGTGTTTGGCGATCTTCTCACTGTATTTCGCTTGGATGTTCTCGTCGTTGGGAAAAGCCATGTCAATAAGATAAGTGGTCTTTTCTTTTTTAGATTAAAAGGTGATATCGGGTCTGTTTGCGGGGATTGTTTTGTCTGTGTGCATGTCAATGTCCCAGTAGAGCTTGTAGTGTTCGTTTTCAGGTGTGGATGTTGGTGTATAACGGTAGTAAGGGTCTGCGTTCTCCGTTAGTTTGTATGTTGTGGCTAATGCTTGATGAACGACCTTCGCTGCTGAGTTGTGCCTCGTGGTGTATTCAGTTCCGGCCATTATTCTACACCAGCCATGTCAAATTCAAAGTCACTGGTGGGCCAAAAGCATGAAGACCATCGACTAGGTGGGCCGCAAAACCTTATCTTAAAGAAGACAAACTACTGAAAATCTTGAGAAAAAGTACTATTATAGGACAAGTCTGTTTATTAAATTTCCAATAAAAAGGACATTACAAAAAACAACAAACATTAAATTCTTTTGCCAGATATTTGACATCTTTTGTCTTTAATTAAGTTGTCTATTTGTGACGCGAATTTATCGGCGGAAATAACTTTTAAAACTGCGTCCAAGTGTGCGTCCGTTAATCGCGATCTTGCGGGAGATTTGCTTCCTTTCATCAAAGAAAATAGTTGTTCACACTTCTAGGTACTTCCAAACATTGACAGGATTTTACAGGCAAATTTTCTCATTTCTTGATCTTGAACAGGCAAGTACTTATAAAATTCAAACGTACCAACACTATCAAATTTTTGTTTTAAATGGGTCTGACACTGAATCTCAATTACTTCCATTTGCAAGTGAGGGGGAACTTTATCAATATCGATAGTGATAAGACCAGTAAATAGAGAAAAATGGTTTTTTTGGGTCTTAAAATCCTGAAAACGCTTCTCAAATTTTGCCAGAAGGTTTCTCATTTTCTCTGAATATATTTTGTATGATATTGGGACACTTGTGCTTTCCTGATATGCCTTGCAAGTCAGAAAATGTGACAGATTATCCTTTGCTAACAGTTTTTCCCACAACATCATCTTACACTTGGAAGCTTTCACATATGACATGCATATCTGTAATAACTTGACGTGGTCCTTACAATTTCGTATTTAAGTCCGACAAGTGTTTTGTGATATACCTAATACCATAAATGAAAGATCTTGTATTTCTTCTTTGAGTTTCCAAAACCGGTCGAGTACCATAGAACACGAAAGGCATCGCACCTCTGCATAATATGGTACCTTCCGTACTTTCGTCACAGGAAATAGAAAATGCAATAAAAGAGTCTGGTTTTGTTTTTATCTGATCACTTATATTGGCAGCCAATTCTTTCAGCGACAGTATTCCGGGACAAGGATATATTTTGAAATGCTTCACGCTTTTCGCGGCCTTTACAAGGCAGTCTTTTATAAATTCACCTTCAACAAATGGTTTTGAGTGTTTCGCGATCAACTCCGACAGTACGTAGCTCGCTTGAAGGACAGATTCATTTTCTTGCTTTGGACGTGTAAACATAAGCTGCTGATCTTTCAACCGTGATTTTAACTTATTTAACTTTTGGTTTCTGACCATACCTGTATACTTGTCAAACGTAGTTTTATGCCTATCATAGTGACGTTTTATATTATATAATTTTGGGACACCGCCAGTACTATTACAAATCAAATAAATAATTTTTTCTTTCACTTCACAGCAAAAAAACTCTAATTCCCACTTGGTTTTAAAAGACACGTGTTAAAAACTGTATCCGAAGTAAATTATAATAAGTACTGTTAAGTGTTGTAATAATAAGTCCGCAACTCAACTCGAAACTCTATCGCAACTGACTCATAACTGACTAAACACTGAACGACTGAACTCAATCGAACACGGTTTATATACGGACTCTGATTTCCCGAGTTCTTTCCAGAATGTTCAGATAGCGTCATCTGTGTTTTCGCGCCGCAGAATTTTATGGAACAAGCCAGGTATCGTTTGGCTTTTGGTTTTAGGTTGAGTATGTGTAGTTCATCCTCCTAAACATAGATGGCACTATGTACAATGTACATTTTATTATACCAATCGTTGTTGCAGCGGCGCGCGCTTTCAAAAACGGTTTTCAACTTGTTCACCGGCCGTATTATCTGGCTGTTTTCGAAACTGATTTGGGCCGCAGAAAAATGCTCACTGAGCCGCATGTTTGACATGGCTGTTCTCCACCCACTCGCTATGTGATCGATCATTTCTCTCTGCTGGTGACATCTCGTGTACCTATTGTCTTCAATCGTTGTGTTCTTGATGATGTGCTTTCGGTAGTTTCTAGTTGCTATGACTTTATCCTGGATGGCAAGAAGGAAGCCTTCTGTTTCGGGGAACGGTTGCCCTTCTTGTAACCACGTATATATGATAATTTTTTATGTATATGGTCTCGCTTTATGTGGTATCTGTGTCTTCTGTGAAGTGTTTTTTCAGACCAGGCGTTCATCTTTTCTAGTCGTGATTGGATGTGACTGTGTGCGTCTACTGCGTGGCTCGTTTGAGACAGGTCGAGCGGTGTATAATTCTTGTCTGCCTTCACTATTGCCTTGTGGAGCTTAGTTTGTTTGTTGTGGAAGAATTTTTTCGTAAATTTGTTTTTTATTTAGCGATTGTATATCTATAATTTCCCTCCCTTCTTCTTTTCTCTCGATGGTAAGCCTTTCCTTGCATGCGTTGGGATGTAACTTCCTGTGTTTAGTGAATTCAAAACGTATGAGAATCTGTATGTTTTCTATGCCTGTGTGTGACCAGTTAATGATACCAAACGAATACGTAAGAACAGGTATGGCGAAGATGTTAATAGCTTTCGTTCAATTTCTTGACTTCTGCCGCGAACTGACAGACAGACAGAGCGACAGACGGGCCAACGGAATTGATAAAACATATTTTTTTGACATCTAGGGATGATGAAACGTGAAAATATTTAAAACCTGATATAAATATTTTATTTGGCCGCCATTTAGTTCTGCTATCTTAAATTAGTACCACAATTTTACTAGTTGATCCCTATTCTACCAATAGTTACAGCACACAATTTGAAATTAAACCATTAAGCCGTTTTTCAGGCTAAATTTTTAAATATTTTATTACGCCGCCATTTTGTTTCGCCAAATTGGATTTTTACCAAAATGTTATCAGGTCATCATCATCATCCCCATATGACCCTCAATTTGTGTCCAAAATTTGAAGTCAATCGGGTAAGTAGTCTTTAAGCTATGCCGCGAACACACAGACAGACAGACTGACGTACCGGCGGAGTTGACAAAACATATTTTTTGTCATCTAGCGACGCTAAAACGTGTGTAAAAACTGAGAGGATGATTTTTGCACGATTACAAATATTTTATTTGGCCGCCATTTTGAATTAGTACCACTATTTTACTAGCTGATCTCTATACCATATACAGGGTGTTTCACAACTTATCCACAAAATTTTAACCACATATGCACTGTTACGAAAGAAGTTGACTTCTCAAAAAAAAAAATGTAATAAAAGTCGTACAGAAATCGAGATAATAAAATAATACAGTTTACCAGTTCACTTACTTATAAAAGCTGTTCAAAATTGTTTCCATTGGCTTCAATGCAAGCTTGGGCGCGTCTAATCCAATTTCGGCGCACTAACTGAAATACACCTCCTTCCTGCTGTGCTTGAAGTCTCAAATTATCGGCAGCCACTGTGATTCGGTCACGCAGATCTTCAATATTCTGAACTGGAGTACGGTATACCTCGTTTTTCAATAAAAAGAAGTCCAGATGATTTAGATCGGGAGATCGTGGAGGCCATGCAATTGGTCCACCCCTACCGATCCAGCGTATCTGCTGTAACTCATTCAAAAAATTACGAACTTCCAAACGAAAATGCGGAGAGGTGCCCCATCCTGCAGAAACCACATCCTTGCTCGGACCGCCAATGGCACATCTTCAAGAAGGACCGGCAAATTATTCCAAAGAAATTCCAAATACTGGTGACCATCCATCCGATCTGGCAATATGAATGGTCCAATTAGACGTTCATCGACAATACCGGCCCACATGTTTAAAGAAAAACGATGTTGGAAGTTTGTCTGGACTATTGCGTGAGGATTTTCAAAGGACCAGCTGTAAAACGGGCATTTCGAGCATTTTTTTGCAACAACCACTCACAAAATCTTATTCTGAGGGGGTAATCTGTGGGTAGCAACGCCTGGATTGTCTGGACGTGATAAGGGTACAGTCGGGCTTCATGTAATATGCGCCACGCTGTTGCATGTGAGACTTCTGGTACCTGTTGGGCTAACCTCCTTGTGCTTATTCCTGGATTTTCTTCCACAATATGCAAAATTTTTTCTTCGGCGTTTAAAACGCGTTGAGGGCGAACCCGACCCCCATCCGCCCCACGTCTGGGGCGCAAATCTCCATTAGCAGGTGCACGTAAAACAATTGAAGTAAATGTTTGTGGATGTGGTATGTGCCTATTCGGAAATCGGTTGCCCTGCTTCTCCGTACGCTAAAACAATATCCAATAACTCCTAATTACTGTACACATGTGCCATTTTTAATAAATATCTAAAAACATAAACTCGCAAAATACTTTTTTTAAATTCACAAAAATCGACCGTTGTTCATTCAGATCACTCACGATACAGATTAAACATTATTTATAACATTATTATGTTCTTATCAATATGAAAGAACAAAAAATTCCTGGTATTTTGTTTTCTTTAGTGGATTGGTAAAACATTTGCTACAAGAAATTATTATTAATGTGAGTGTTGTGATATCGCAACGATGAGCACAAAATACAGATATTTATTTTTCATTTTGTTATTGACACTCAGAATTATAAATTTCTGTAGGACTTTTATTACGTTTTTTTTTAGAAATCAACTTCTTTCGTAACAGTGCATATGTGGTTAAAATTTCGTGGATAAGTTGTGAAACACCCTGTATAGTTATGGCCCACGATTTGAAATCAAAGCAATTAGCAGTCTTTTCATGGCGAATTTTTAAATATTTTTTTAAGCCGCCATTTTGTTCCGCCATCTTGGATTCGTACCAAAATGTTATCAGTTGATTCCAACGTAATACTTCATGTTTTTTCAAAATTTAAGATGAATTGGATGAGTAGTTTTTTAATAATAATTTTTATAACATTTCACTAGGCCGCCATTTTGTTTCGCCATATTGGATTTTTACCAAAATATTACCAGGTCATTCCCATATGACCCTTAGTTTTTAGCCAAAATTTGAAATCAATCTTGTAAGTAGTTTTTTAGCTACGCCGCGTACAGACAGACAGACAGATAGACAGATATACAGACAGAGACACAGACCAACGGAATTGAAAAAAACATGTTTTTCATCTTCTAGAAACGTGAAGATCTTAAAAAATCTTGGAGAGTAATTTTTCACGATTACAATACCTCGCTTTTGCGAGGGAAGTAAAAATCCAAATATCCGGATATCGATCTTACAGGTCCGTAGGTATCAATCCATCTTTGAGGAAAGTTATCGTCTTAAAATGCCCATAAAAGCGCAGATTTGTGGCTTGGAGCAGTTACGGAATAATTTCCTCAAGGATTTCTAGGTACCGACGCGCTGTGAGACCTCCTTCAAAAATTCTATAGACTATGCGTCTTCCAAAAATGACACACGAGACCGCAATCCAACTTCGCAAAGTTCAATTGGAAATGTGCAAACCAAATGACTTGAGGCAGATCGTATCGGACTTCTTTCTACAGCTTGTCGGACACATTCAATTTTTTTAGGTGTTCTAATAGTACGCATATCCCCGCTAAATTTTGAACTATCATCACCCCTTTGACCCCTTTTATATCGAAATCTCGAACATATTAAACTTACTATGGAAAATTCTTTGCGTTTGCACAACCGACTGATTCAAAATAAACTGTTTTTCTATAAAAATAGTTTGATTAATTGGAAAGTTATCCATCAGTACAGGGTGTCCGGATTTGGTTGCAAAAGCAGGGTATCTCGCTTATTTTTAAAGATAGAACCTTGCGGTTTTCACGAACCTGAGTTATTCTTTTGTGAAAGTCATGAAGCCGTAAACAAAATTTTCACAG
This sequence comes from Kuschelorhynchus macadamiae, assembly GCA_030620095.1. Lineage (NCBI taxonomy): Eukaryota > Metazoa > Arthropoda > Insecta > Coleoptera > Curculionidae > Kuschelorhynchus > Kuschelorhynchus macadamiae. The sequence continues at coordinate 221,915 of JAUTXW010003044.1, forward strand.
CCTTCTTCGTTTATGAGATACAGGGCGAAATAGAAAATTTTGCATTTTGGGACCCCCCTCGTATCTCGGTTATCCTTTAACTTAACGCAAAGGGAAAAATTGCTGCTTATGCAGTTTTTTACGCTGGATCCAGTGGCGTAGTCATATTTTTCATTTGAGTTGTTATTTTTAGATATGACCCAAAGTTGTGTTTTTTTAAATGGGACACCCTGTATATTTGTCCAGAAATTGATTTGTCCTTTTCAAAGCTTCTCAAAAATATATAATAGTATGGATCTATTTTAATAAACAACAACAAAAATCCTAATTTTTATAATTATCACCCCAAATTTTGCAGTAGGCCATGCAAAACGATGCCGTTTTCTTTTGTTTTCTTGGAAGCAAATGACATTTCCCAATTTTGTACGCGTATATAAAATATAGCGCTAGTTTTTTGTATTTATTTATTGTGTAAAAAAATATATTTGAATTATTATGGAAGAAAACCAAACTTTCGAACATTATGAAAAGTACGATATGTTAGCTTGTTTTATATTAAGTAATGAAAATGTTGAAGCGGCTTCTGAGATGTATTTTAACAGGTAAATAGTTAATTTTTAGGTATGTTGAAAAACTATTGCTTAATTTTTATTTAGATATCCAGAAAGGAGGCAACCTAATATATCCACTTTTTATCGGATAAAAAAGAATTTACTTAATCACGGATCATTTATCAAACCTCGTACGAATACCTATAATAAAGAAAATCGGGAGGCTGAGGAAAGTATGGTTTTGGCTAATGCAGAAGCTTAGCCTACAAACTCTTGTAGCGCCAGTGAAAAGAGCACAGGGATTCTAAAAGCTAGAATTCAAGAATTTCTAAAAAAGCACAAATACCACCCATACAAATTTAGGCTCGTGCAGCACTTACAGCCAGGGGATGCAGAGCGTCGGGTAGTCTTCTGCAATTGGTTTCGAGAAAGATGCGATATGGTTAGAGATTTTGAAAGGAAGGTTATATGGTCAGACGAAGCACATTTCAGTAATTCTGGTATACTCAATAGGCACAATAGTAGGTTCTGGTACCAGGAATATCAACACCAAATATTTCCCAGAAGACAGCAGGGCAGGTTTGGTCTAAATGTGTTCTGCTTCATATTAGGAACATATAAAAAATTTTATATATTTGAGGGAAATCTAACAGCCAATCGCTATATAGAAATTTTAGAGGCAGCATTACTTGACGATGTTTTTCTAGCGCAAATTAACGAAATTTATTTTCAACAGGACGGTGCTCCTGCACACAATTCTGGAATGACGAGATTATTTCTGGACAATAATTTTACCAATCAATGGATCGGAACAAATGGACCTATAAGATGACCCCCTAAGTCCCCAGATTTGTCAATTTTAGATTTCTTTCTATGGAGATATCTGGAAAACAGAATTTACAAAGACCACTATGATAATGTCCAAGATTTAGGAAATGCAATAAGAGAAAATTTTCGCTATTTACAAAATCATCCCGTTATTTTGCTTAATTCCCTAAAACGAATACGAAAATTGTGCGAAGCATACATAGAACAAAATGGAAATCAGTTTGAACATATCTTTTGATTTCCTTGGTTACTGTAGTTCTTATACGACAGTTGATTTTTGCTGAAAGGCTTGTTACGTAATAATTTATTACTGTTTATATAAATCTAGGTAGGTGGTACTTTTTTGGTGTGAAATTATCAATACATATTTTGATAAATAGATTTAATTACCTATTTATTTTGATTTATTGTTAGGATGTAGATATTGTTAATGACTTTAAATAAAAGGCAGCATTGTTTTGCATGGCCTACTGCAAAATTTGGGATGATAATTACACAAATTAGGATTTTTGTTGTTGTTTATTAAAATAGTTAAAAAATTAAAATACTATTATATATTTTTGAAAAGCTTTTAAAAGGACAAATCAATTTCTGGACAAATATACAGGGTGTCCCGTTTAAAAAAACACAACTTAGGGTCACATCTAAAAAATAACAACTGAAGTGAAAAATATAACTACGCCACTGGATCCAGCGTAAAAAACTGCATAAGCAGCAATTTTTCCCTTTGCGTTAAGTTAAAGAATAACCGAAATACGAGAGGGGTCCCAAAATGCAAAATTTTTTATTTCCCCCTGTATCTCATAAACGAAGAAGGCTATGAAAATTTTGTTTACGGCTTCATGAGTTTCACAAAAAATTAGCTCAGGTTCGTGAAAACCGCAAGGCTCGATCTTTAAAAAATAAGCGAGATACCCTGCTTTTGCAACCAAATCCGGACACCCTGTACATAGATTGCAAATATTCACGCACACAATTATGTCAGTATAGCTGTTAATGGCAGAATATTGTTTCCATAGCACGCTACTCAAAATGGATAGTACCCGATGCTTAACCCGTTACAAAGATTTAAAAATTGTGTTAAAAATGGGTTCTAACCGTTTATTTTGCAAATAAATAAATACACTTTAATGATAGGAATACAATAATTCAATCTAGGTACTCAAAAGGTACAAAATGTATTAAAGTTATATAAAAAACACCTATAACAGATATAATAAGATATAACTTTTATTACCTCATTGTAAAGTTTAGTCAATTGCCTATCACTTTGGTTCTAAACGTATTTTTATTATTACCTTTAATAAGGGCGGGGGAGTTGTTGACTTGAATGAAATATTAAAAAATCCTTTGGTCTTGCTACCAAAAATCCCACACCAAATATTAAATCCAAAGCGATCTTGCTGTCTGGATGGTCTATTTACACGTGGATTTCGTTGTGACCAATAGTGGGTATTGCGTCTGTTAAAAATACCGTTATTGGTTACCATGCTTTCATCAGACCAAATCACTTTATAAAGAAAAGTCTTCACACATCCTGGTATACCACTCACAAAAATGTCAACGTCGTTCATCGTCACCCGGTTTTAATCCTTGACATATTCGGAATTTGTAAGGCTTAAATTGATTTTTCCTTAAAATAAATTGAGCTGTAGATTTAGCTACCCCCGTCTGGTTTTCAATTTCTCTGGTAGAAGTTTGTGGATTTTCAATAACAGATTATAGAACGGTGTATTGGTTTTCTTCATTGGAAGGTTTTTGTCGGGATAATACAGGCTTTTTAAATGATCCATATTCTTTTAGATTAAATAGCAAACGCCGAAAAACACACTTTCAGGTTGTCTCCGCTCTGGGTATTTGTTAGAATACATGCGCTCGGCTCCTACACAATTTCTTTGGCATAAAATGTAGAAAGATAGCATATCACATTTTTCTTCGTTTGTAAAATTACCTCCATCCATTGTAGAACAAAATAAATTAAAAAACGACAACAACAATAACAATACAAACATTTACTTGTTTGAATATTTGTTAAATAAATATATACATTCATTCGAACTTGTCAACTGATTTTTTTTCCTTTTATCGTTAGGATTTCATGCCCTACTATAATAAAATGCTAGAAATGTATTAAAAAGCCATTTTTTCGTATAAAAACATAAGTAACCATATTGTGTAATACATCGTTGAATTTGCAATGAAAAGTGCAATCTAATACTGGGTGTACTTTTTTTCCGTTCCATAAGAAAAATCAAAGTTGATGGTGGTTCCATCGAAACGAAACGTTGTGATGAAAATTTGTTAAAGTCACCTTGTACAGCTTAAAAAGTGGGAATGAAAAAGTGTTTTCCGTTTTTTCATATCTTTTCAAATAGCTTCAAAACAAAATTAAAACGAAATCGCAATATCTCGGTTTTTCTCGGATATTTCCGAAACGGCTTAGAATTTTCAAATTTGTAAAACGGGATTTTGTTGGGCATCAAAATACGCAACTTTTGTCTAATTTAACCGACACTATATCTCTTTCCGAGATCCCCATGCTGTGCATTTTTATCTTGGACACATTGTATATATATATATATATATATATACAGTGTGTATCAGCCAAATGGAATAAATTCGATAATAAATAAATGGGGGCGTGTTCGGAAAAACCCTTGGACCCGTCGATTGGCATTTTTAGTTGCTCATTTTCTCCAATAAAAACTTTTTATACAGGGTGTGTCCTGTAACAGTAGTCAATGCCAACTTTCTTATTTCGAATGCAACACCCCGGATATTATTTAATTTTTGGATTCTTTAGGAGATTCTAAACATATTTTATGTTCAATGTCCTATACCTATCTTCAACTATTTCGGCAATATTAAGTGTTTTCAAATTTATTGCAAAAATTAAGATTAAAAAAATAAAATTATTTATTTCTTCATAATGTATAAACAAAAGTAAAAAGTTAATTTAGGAACTGTTGAATATGCTCGCCGCGACAGCTAAGTCGTTTTGTATACAACATTTTTAATATGTCCCCATAAGTCTAATGGCGTCAGATCAGGGGATCGCGCTGGCCATTCTATCGATCCTCGTCTCCCTATCCACCGATTTGGAAATATTCCGTTGAGGTACTGCCGGACATTAATTTGGTAATGGGGCGGTGCTCCATCTTGCTGAAACCATATCATATGGAACTTGTGATGGATCCGGATACAAATTTGTCAAAGTTGGCACGACATTATTTTGGAGCAGTGCTAAATTATCGCCATTCAAATTGCCGTCAATGAAAAAGGGGCCTATGATATGATCCCTAACAATTCCTGCCCAAACATTAACCTTTTCAGGATATTGAGTATGTTCTTCGCTGATCCAGTGAGGATTTTCCCTAGACCAATAGCGGCAATTTTGACGATTTAAATGACCGTGAAGTGTAAAGGTGCACTCATCCGAAAACAAAACATGTTCTAATTGAATAACATTGTTATCTAACATAGCCATCATTTGTTCACAAAAATAAGTTCTCCTATCATAATCGTCTTCCATGAGCTCCTGAGTTGGTATCACTTTATAGGGATGCATTTTATTTTCTTTTAATGTTCGAATAATCGACGAATGGCTAATATCGAACATTGCGGCGGCTTGTCGACTAGAAATATGTGGGTCTTCCTCAAGCTCAAGCATAATATCCAATTTAGTATCATCATTTATTGAATTGGCGGCTGCTTTTTTTATCTGCCTCACATGTCCAAGCTCGCGAAACTGCTTTTCTATTTTACTAATTGTCCCTTGGGATATATGCGGCAAATTTGGAAATTTTTCATGAAATAAGCGAGCAACTTCCACTTGTGTTCGTGTGTTATCTCCATAACCAATCATTTGTAGAATTGTTATTTTATGCATTTCTGTTAAATGAACCATTTTTCTGATATTAGGTATTATGCAGTTAACGAAATTCAAAAGACTATGACACTGACACTGACAACTACTGTCTTGCAAAGAGAAAGGCCAGGCATTTTACACAAAAGTAAACAAGACTTAAAAGTAAACAAAACTGGCTCTTTTTGTTCCATATCAATAAAAAAGGAACGCTAAAATGGTTCTTGCTTACATTCTTAATATGAAGACCTAAATGGTAAATAAGTATTGAGTGTGTTGTAGCCAATTTTTGTAATCAAATAAATAGTTCAGTAACCAGAGCCACTTTCATGAATAATAATAAATTCGAAATAAATAAAATAAAAATAAATTTGAAAACACTTAATATTGCCAAAATAGTTGAAGATAGGTATAGGACATTGAACATAAAATATGTTTAGAATCTTCTAAAGAATCCAAAAATTAAATAATATCCGGGGTGTTGCATTTGAAATAAGAAAGTTGGCATTGACCACTGTTACAGGACACACCCTGTATAAAAAGTTTTTATTGGAGAAAATGAGCAACTAAAAATACCAATCGACGGGTCCAAGCGTTTTTCCGAACACGCCCCCATTTATTTATTATCGAATTTATTCCATTTGGCTGATACACACTGTATATATATATATATATATATATATATATATATATATATATTATAAATATACTAGATTTACTAGAACTTTTCCTTAAGACATGTGTAAAATCTACACAAAAAAATCTAGGACATACCTAGTTTTTAATTTCATTATTAAAATTAAATAACTTTAGGGGGGCAAACACGATTCGTGATCACCCTGTATATTAATAGCAGTTAACATGATTTTTTTTCTCGAGCATAGATTAAACAATGCAATATCTTGACATTTCGTATTTTGATAACGCAATCCCAGATAAAAACTAGTAACATTTAAGTAAAAATAAACTGGTTCAAATATTGAAATAAAAAAAAATCTGATCGATCGTCCAAATCCGTTAATTCCTTTTCTGACCCGACCGACGGGAAACAGTGATCAAATTAATATCAGTGCATATCAAATAAGTCAAGGTCGCTGCTCTCTATTTAATTGATACCCTCGTAATAACGCGGTCCGCACGTTTTGTTTGTTCATTAAACAACAAGCACGGTTAAAAAAATTAGTTGCACCTAGTTTTTGATTGCGCTTACTGATATTTTCGGTTAAATAACAACCGGACTGTGATCGTATTAAATTTTGTATGGTGAAATTTAAGTGCACTTTATACCCGCACGGGTATATAAAGTGTATTATTATTTAGTTGGTAACTAAGCAATGAAAACACAATACAGTGAAACCACTCAACAACGGACAGTAGCCGTGCCGAAGAAACTGTCCGTTGTAAAGAGGTGTCCGTTGTAGGGAGTGATCAAATTAAATACCAATGTAATTTTATTTAAAAAAATATTTTATTTTTAGGTATAAAAATTATGTGTTAAGTACAAATTATTAATACAATTGTTACTACGTATACACCAACATCTTTTACATACATATATGCGTACGATAAAAATGTACTACCTAATATAAAATATTATACTAATAATTAGAGATTCCATTTTAGACGCAACTTCTGAGATTTTTTCTCTTAAAATAGGCTCTCTCCAGATAACATGCAAAGGTTTTCAAAATCCCTTAACATTTTATATGCTTCCTTAATGTTCTTAATATTGCAAGAAATAATTTCTTTATCATCACTGTCAGATGAAATCTGAGTGTTCCCACTATTTTGAAATTCACTGATGCACTCACGTACACTTATGTTAGGATTTTCCGTGAATAAACTTTCATCAATTTCTGAATAGTCGGAAGAGAATACATCAATGTTTCTACATAATTCCGATAATGGCACATCATCTTCATTATCGTAGTCAACGTTTTCCTCGAGAATTTCGTTGAAGCTTTGCGGAAGCAGTTATTGATGGCCTTGGATTCGACTTTTTTCCATGCAGCAACAATCCAAATCAAGGCACTCAAACATTTATAGATTTCTCCAATTGTTCGGTAGATTCAGAATACTCCATGGATGACAAAAGTCGCTTGATTAAAAACTTTCTGTAGTGGTTTTTAAAATTTTGAATCAGGCCCTGGTCCAATGGCTGGCAATGTGATGTCGTATTTGGCGGTAAAAAAATTATTTTAACGTATATTAACTCCAGTTTTGGGTGAGATGCAGCATTATCCAAAAATAAAAGCACATTTCGGTTTTGCCTTTGCATTTTTCGGTCAAACATCATGGTCATCAACCAATCCGACTTTTTATCCCTTGTCATCCATGCTTTCTTATTATAGCACCATTCAAGTGGCAATTTTTCCACGCTTGATCCTTTAAAACAGCGGGGTTTTTTACTTTTTCCAATCACCAGGGCATTTTCTTTTTTTTCCCGCCGGCACATGTTTCGCCTTTTAAAGAAAGCGTTTTATAGCGGAGCGTTATAAAAGGATAATAGCACATAATTTTGTTCCCCAATCAGTTACCTAAATCAAGTCTACAACGGCTGCTTCGCCACAGATGGATTTGAAAGAGATGTTATGACGTTGATAGCACTTCTCCAACCATCCATTTGATCCTTTAAAACAAGGGGTTCGCGAGACCGAGACCGAGACTGAATCAGTCTCGGTCTCGGTCTCGGAAAATGTTTACGGTCTCGGTCTCGATGCTTCGAGACCCAAATCGAGACCTACTTAGTCTCGGTATCGGTCTCGAAAGTCTCGGTGGTTTTCCAATCTTAAGAATTTATTGTAAAAAAACCCAATGTTTGAACATTTCAGTAAAGTAGAAAAATTGTAGGTATATTTATATAAAAAATTATTCCAAAAATCTATAATTCGAAATGATGTTGCCAAAAGATGGAATCAGTAAATGAACATATACGGACAATAGTAGGTGTATCAAAATAAATATCATATATCCCTTGTTCAATAATTATTTGACATTTCGAAAGATATACAAATTGAATAAGATATATTAAACACAAAATAAGGACACACTGTATAATGCTGCTGAACTCATGAAAGCAACATGTTGGGCATTCTAGGGACAGACGTTATAATTCAATAAGTAGAAAACGATCGATGGCCAAGTAAAGCACCCTTAGGTATTCTGTAAACTTTGCTATTTTGAGCCAAACTTATTACTTTTATGTGTATTTACTTTTTAAACCAGGGCCGTCTGGGGGTCTGCATGTTGTGCTTGCACAAAGGCGGCTATGGTTCATAATACTTGTGAATCAACTATTTTTGTTCTTTGGTAAATTAACTATAAATTTTAAAAGTGATTTTAAAAGTAAATTTATTTATTAAACAAATATCTACTTGTTCAATTTTTCGCCTGAAAGATCAATCTAACCTTTTTTGAGAAAATGTACAGGGATAAATATTATACTGTACCTGCTGAATCACCAGTAATATCAAGTTCCTCGAGCGATGATAACTATGACATCGATTATACATCGCTATTTAAAAAAAAAGTGATTCCGAAAATTGGAGAAAAGAAATAATTGAATATTTGCAATTAAAGCGTGCTCCAAAGGGTACAGATATTTTAGAATGGTGAAAAGCACACGATAAACAATTTCCAAATTTAGCCAAAATGGCAAAAGATCTTTTGTCTTTACAGGCGACCTGTGTAGCAGTAGAGCGTTTATTTCCACAATACAAACAAAATCAATACAAAAATATTGTTCTATAAAACACGTACCTTCTTTAATTAGCAAGCCATCGAAGCGATTAAAGAAGAAAATGTTAAGAAAATTTTTCACTGATTTTTTTTAACAATTTTTTGTTTAATTTAAGTCGGAAAATTTTTAAACAAAAATCATCACAATTACTTCGTCTGTTGGAGACTTTACCGTATCTATACTATATAAGAATATGATATTGTGATGTTTTTAGTTGTTAGAACGGGGTAGCAATTTACGGTTTTCGACATGTGAAGTGGAATTTCGCTACTAGAATTTTTAAATTTGTGAAACTCTCTTCTTATGATTATTTATATCGTTTTTTAAATGACTATTTCACTAGTATCATTGTTATAAGAACATATGCAATGCTAGTATAATATAATTGATTATAGAAAAATTATTCAATTAATTTGCCCCAAACATATTTTTTGAATTATTTTGTCAAAACAGATAATTTACGAATATTAATTGTTTTGCTACTTCACTTTGAGATCGAGACCGAGAGCCTCGATAGGTAAGTCTCGGTCTCGAACACCAAGTCTCGATCTCGGTCTCGAAATACTTATTCAAGTCTCGGTATCGGTCTCGGTCTCGTTTCGTTTATTATTGTAACGAACATTGGAATGGTTTTGGAGCGTACTTTACAAAACCAGTCGTAAACAATTTGGTCTATGGCAGCACCCTGAGGACAAATTTCTTTTTCTTTTTCAAGTTCCCGGTCTCGGCGAATCGCTTGTTAAGATCGCCCTTGTTTCTCAAAATATCACTAATTTGAGATTTTTCTACACAGAATTTTTCGGCTAATACTCTAACACTAAGTTTGTTTTTTCCGCGTACTATATTATCGACTTTTTCTTGAAGGCTCAAAAACTTTCTTTTGTTTGAAGACATATTGATCGCACCAGAGTAACATCAAAACTAAGACATTCTATTGATGAAGACTACATTTTACAAAAATAAGGTGATCTATTTATTATGCAATTCACCGCAATTTACCTATAAGCCAGCCTATTGTTAAACTAGTGCTATTAACATTAGGTAGCTGAGGATGTACATTTTACTGTTTTTATTAAAAATGTTCCAAATTTTACTGTCCTGTCCGTTGTTGAGAGTGTCCGTTGTCAAGAGGGTTTAATACACAGGCATACATATACTGACGGTCGGTGACTTCAAAATTGTCCGTTCAGCAGAGGTGTCCTTTGTTCGGAGGTGTCCGTTAAAGGAGCTTTCATTGTAATGAACTAGTATGATTAGATCTATTTTAAGTGGTCCTATAATCGTTGGGAAAGTACCTCTCCTAACCTAAAATATCGTATTATCTGTATTTTCTATAGAGTCATTTCTTGCTTCCACAATCATATATCTCTCAGGTCAGATTCCCAGGTGAGGAGTACTGGAGAGACTCCACCACCAAAATGTAGTTTTTCACTGACCAACTTTCCAAGCTTCAAAATCAATCAAAAAGCAAAATCAGGCGTAAGAATCTAATCAACCACCTTTGCTTCTCAGTATCCGTTCTCTAATCTAACAGTTTCTATAACGTGTAGCTTAATAGTGTATTGTTGCGAATTTAGCCCTTGTTATAGGTTTGTTAAGTCTTAGGTAAATTTATTATTTGTTATTTTAATGAAGTAGACTTACCTTAATTTTTATCCATGTAACAACTATGATAAGGTCAAAAATCGTTTTCGAAGGTTCTGTTAGGCTTAATTCTTTTCACCCTGGAGTACTTAGATGATACCTAGAGTTTTCTAGATTATTCGATCCTTTTCTAAAGGCCATATAAGCGCAACGCGACGCCACATTTTAATTCAGTTTAGTTTGTGTAAACAAGTAGACATTGACAAGTTTTAGATTACCTTCACGGTTTTAGATTACCTTCACGGTTTTAGATTACCTTCCCAGAAAATATTTCTACCCATCTAATCTTCTACAAACTTTAAATCAACAAAAATTACAAAATACGGTTCGGACCTCTCGTTCCCTCGGACATCAGGGAAAAAATACAAGAAAAAAACAAACTCAAAAATCTGGCCTACAGAACAGGAGACCCCCATTTTAAAAGCCTTGCTAACACAGCCACTAAAGACATTAAGATTCTACTTAAAGACTTATATATATATATATATATATATATATATATATATATATATATATATATATATATATATATATATAATCAGCAGTGGGAAGGCCCTTAATGATAAAGGTACTCATTACTTTAGACTCTCACCATAGGGGCCTAAACTCACCACGCCCCATATCAGGAATACTCTCAAGAACTCAATAATCTCTAACCCTGAAGACAAGGTGGACTATTTTGCAGCCGCCCTGTATGAACAGTTTAGTGAAAGACAGCCACTCAATTTAGCTCAAGAAAATAATGCAGTTTACACGATCAGAATCTATGAAAGAACTCCGGTTGGCATTACACCCTCAATTCCTCTTGCTTTGGTTCAATCTGTTATTAAAAATTTAAACATTAAGAAAGCCCCCAGCCTAGACAATATTACAAATATGGCCACTAAAAAATCCCCACTGAACCTTTTTAAACACTTAACTTTAATTATTAATGCTATTCTTAAATTAGGCTATTATCCACTCCTGTGGAAACAAGGTTATTAGGAAAAAAGGTGAAAGCGCATATCTAACTAACAGCTATAGACCAACTAGTCTCCTCTCTGTATTAGGTGTAAAATCATGGAAAAAATATTTTAATTAAACTTTAGGAAGAAGTCACAAACAAAGGCCTTCTTTCAGACATTCAGTTCGGCTTTAGAAACACGATTAGTAATAATAATCAAAAAACTAGACATTATTAATGGTTTTTAACAGGAAAAAAAGCTCTGGCGCCATTTTCCTTGTCATAAAAACAGCCTTTGACAGAACTTGGCACTCAAGTCTAAAACTCATTAGAGCGGGTATCTCAAACTATTTAGTTAAAGCACTTCACTCTTTTTTACTCAACAGAATATTTGTGGTACATATAGATGGCTTCATCTCCACTCCTAGGCCAATAAAAGCGGGAGTCCCACAAGGTTCTCCTCTATTATTTAACGTTTTTATTCCTGGCATTCCTACCAACTATTACACCAATCTCTATCTTCTTGCAGACGATACCGCTCTAATGTCTACAACTAAAAAACATATTATCAACGAGGCTGCAAAGGCAGTAGAATCCCTACTGCTAGAACAGGATATTAATTGGTTTAAGCAAATTAAATATTTGGGACTAATATTTGATAGAAGCCTTAGGTGGTCTGCGAATACTGACTATAGTATTAAGAAAGCTGGAGGTGTTCTAGCTCAATTATATTCATTATTGCACCAAAGAAGTAGTCTATATTAGACCAATTCTAACCTACGCTGGAGCACTCATCATAAAAACCAGTCAAATAGACTACAATCGCTCCAAAATAAAATAATCAGGATCATTCTAAACGTGGATAGATTCGTTAGAAATTCAGTTTTCCACAGGGATACAAACCTTGAAGTTTTGGGCGACTTCATTAACAAACTTAATTCATATTATTTCATAAAGGCTGAACTTGCTAACAATGACCTCATTACCAAATCACGTAATAAATACAAGCTCTCTAAAGACGGTCTTTTACCTAGAGTATAAATTAACACCCCCTTCTCTAACTGGGGTCTCCCTCCTATGACTTTTTCCCCTATCCTTACAATTTTATTGTTTTTGAGAAGAATGAAGACATGTAATAGCCATTTTTGAATAAAAGGAGTGCATTCAGAAACTACGTGTTTGTGTTCCGGCCAATTTGGACCATTTGGTGTCAGAAGCGGGATTATGATCCAGTTGAAGCTAAAGAAGTAAGAAATAGTTTTTACTAGTACCAATAATCATGGCAGTAAATTTGGATTCTTTGATGAACTTGATTATTATTATTATTATTATAGAAAAGGTAAGAAGATATGAAGAGAAGTCAAGAAAATATGAAGCAGGAACCTAAAGAAGACGTAAAGAAAACCCAAGACATGAAGAGGGGCCAAAAAGACGTGTAGAAAAGTCGAGAAGACATGAAGCAAGAACTAGGAGACCTGAAGAAAAATCAAAAAGAGATGAAGCAAGAAATCAAGGAAAATATGAAGAGGAATCAAGAAGAACTAAAGCAAGAACTTACAGATGATGTGAGGAGGCACCAAGAAGACGTAAAACAAAAAATGCAAGAAATGGAAAAGAACCAAGAAGAAATCACTAGAAAAACGTTGCTTGAACTGACACTAACCAAGGAAGATGTAAAAGAGGAAATGGTACAGATGGAAAAGAAAGTGCAAAAGCAAGTTCAGGGGGTTCGTAAGCAAATGCAGCAAGAAGTCCGAAGTCTACTAGAAAACCAAAGTGAGTTCAAATCCAACGTTGTCTCTTTATCACATGTGATAAAGCCACCTACGTTTGATGGTAAGATGTCGTGGGTTACTTACCTGAAACAATTTGAAGCTGCCGCAACTGGAAATAGTTGGGATTCCACCGAAACGTCGCGAGAACTGGTTTGTTCCTTGCGTGGTAAAGCAATGGAGGTGCTAAGGAACATATCCCAAGATAAACAAAGTGATTTTGGGACATTAGTAAGCCATCTAGAAATGCCTTATGGTGAAACACATCTAAAGGAGGTTTATAAAGCGCCACTTCAATGTCGAAGACAAATATATAACGAAAGTCTTCTAGAGTATGAGACCAATATTGAGCGACTAATTAACTTGACTTATCCATCCTACCCTGAAAAGACCAAGAATTGGCAATAAGTAGTTTTATTGAGCTTATTGAGGCTGAATTTGTAAATACTTTATTAAGCCACCATTTTGTTCCGCAATCTTGGATTCGTTCCAAAATTTTACCAATTGATTCCTAGATAATAATTGATTTTTGTGCAAAATGCGAGATAAATTGGATAGGCAGTTTTTTAGTTATAATTCTTTCAACATTTCACTTGGCCGCCATTTGGTTTTGCCATACTGGATTTTTACCAAAATGTTACCAGGTCATCCTTCATTTATGATTTATGATGAGCTCATTCGGTAAGTAGCTTTCAGCTAATTTTAGTTAACAGATAGACCGACAGACAGACAGACAGACAAACAGACCGACGGAATTGAGAAAACATGTTTTTCGGCATCTAGAGACCCTGAAACATAACGATCAGTAACAAATAAAATTTATTTTTTTTTCAATAAAAAAAATCAATAATTTTAAATTAAATCAGCGTTTTCTAATTTTTTTAAATTATGATTTTTCTCAACCCTGTTTTGGCATAATTAATGACCTGAACCTTAGTATAAGTGTTGAGAATTTTATACAGGGTGACAATTTAAAAACTTGAAATGGCCATATCTTAGGAAGGAAAAACTTAATCAAAAAACGCTCAAAACGCTTTCTATAAGATGAAGAGGGAACAACTAAAAGCGTATTATTCGACCCGTATCTGTAACCCCTTGGGCAGAGTGAGACACAACCCTAAAATCTTAAATAGAAAGGGAGTTTGAATGATACATCATCTTAACGCTCTTGAAAAATGCTTTCCAATGGTACCATAGAAAGCTGTTTTTCGTGAAATTCTTCTGTGTTTATTAAAGGACATAATACACAATTGTGACATTTTTTATAATTATTTAATTAAATGTTCAAAATGGTCCCGTTGTTTTATAAAGCCTTTGTTCAAATTCTTCGCGTACATTTGCAAATGTTTCTCTGGATATAGCACGGCATTCCTGAACTATCCTGCCCTTGCGTTGCTCTATTGACTCAGGTTGCGGTTTAAACACCACAGATTTAAGGTGACCCCACAAAAAGAAGTCAAGAGGTGGTAGGTCCAGGGATCTAGGTGGCCATTCAACAGGACCTCTTCTTCCAATCCGCTGGTTGGGATAATTATCATCAAACCATTGCCTGACGGGAACTACATAATGAGGAGGTGCCCCATCCCGTCGAAAATGTAGTAAGCATTCTTCTAATGCTAAATTTCCTTGTATGTACCTCTGATTTTCTAATTTTCGCACTAATAGTGGTTCAATAGACCTCTGTAGCATTTCAGCATACATGTCGCCATTTAAATTCCCTTCTATAAATATTGGGCCGATAATTACGTCTCCCAATATACCAGCCCAAACATTAATTTTCTGCTCGAAATACGTGTGGGTTCTCGTCATTCCAGTAACGACAGCTTTGCTTAGTAACATGTCCATTCAAATAATAGGTACATTCATCACTGAAACAAATATTTTTAACTAGTCGAGGTTCTGCCGTAATTCTATCTGTCATTATTTTACAAAACTGGATTCTTCTATCCGGGTCGTCGTCACCAAGTTCTTGCAGTATGCGCAGTTTATAGGGATGAAACTTATGAAATTTAAGTATTTTTCTTATTGTTTCACGAGATAAGCCGGTTGCCACAGCTGCTTGACGAGTTGATAAAGTTGAATTAATTGCAAACTGTCCCAGAACTTCAATTTGCGCTGCTTCGTTAACTAGTCTGGGTTGATTTCTCTTTTTATCCGCGACAGAGTCAGTTTCTTCAAATTTGGCTACTAGTTGGCGAACATACTCCGGAATTAAATTTTGACCTGGATGCCTTTCATTAAATCTTTGGGTTGTCCTTAAGAAACATTGATCCTGAGAACCATAAATGAAAATCATTTCTACACGTTCAGCTGTGTTGTACACCATTATTTAAGATAAATTCTGCTTTTCGTTTAAACTGAACCAAAAGTCAACTGTTAAAATATCAATACTAATAGTACAAGTTACTTTTAAAGTAAATATTGTGATAATAAAATGCGAATATTCACAAACAAATAAAATACCAGGCTTAAATGTTTAGAATTCTTAAGAGACATGCCAGGATATCGGTACCAATCATTTTGAACATTTACTTAAATACAAATTAAAATGTTCAAAACTGTGTTTTTATTTATTGTTTCCTTTAATAAATACAGAAGAATTTCACGAAAAGTTGTTTTTATGGTATCATTGAAAAGCATTTTTCAAGAGCTTTAAGATGATGTATCACTCGACCCCCCCTTTCTCTTTAAGATTTTAGGGGTGTATCTCACCCTGCCCAAGGGGGTCGAATTATACGCTTTTATTTGTTCCCTCTTCATTTTATAGAATGTGTTTGTTGATTAAGTTTTTCCTTCCTAAGATATGGCTATTTCAAGTTTTTAAATTGTCACCCTGTATAATTTAGCAGTGGATCGACGGTATTGTTCACAATTTGACTGGTTAAATTTTGGTTTAAACTACATAAAAGTTATTTGGTGAGACATTACGTACAGTTACATCTTCCTATCTGTCTGCGACGGTCTCTCTATGTATGACATTCCATACACAACCCAGTAGCTCTGCTGATAATTTTTAAGTAAGTATCTGGATAGTTTTTATCGATAAAAAAATCAATACTTTGTCAATTAGGAAATGATGAATCGTTAAAATCAGTAAAGTGTACTGGCCAAATTAACCATGTGCTATTAAACAAATAGATCTACATTTGACATTCAAACGTGCACACAATCGTAACTAATTGGGAATG
Organism: Kuschelorhynchus macadamiae; assembly: GCA_030620095.1. Classification (NCBI taxonomy): domain Eukaryota; kingdom Metazoa; phylum Arthropoda; class Insecta; order Coleoptera; family Curculionidae; genus Kuschelorhynchus; species Kuschelorhynchus macadamiae. Next base: position 238,424 of record JAUTXW010003044.1, read on the forward strand.
TGACGACCTTTATGCATTTGTCACCGCTTGAATGCACCGTCATGGCACAAATTAGATTAGACCACTGTATTTTAAGCTGGTGACAACTTTTTTGTTTTCGAAACTTATTATTAGGTCATTATTACAAATATATGTAATAACAATCATTCAACCAAAGTTGAAAATTAAAGCCTGTGTATCAAAAATCTGTGTCTGTTTTAAGACAGCCGACAAACTAATAATCTAAGTAAACTTTATTCCTCGGACCTACACTGCTGTATAAATAAAATACGGGCGAGATAAACAGTGTTAACATATTAATATTTTTTTTTCTGATTTTCGAGAATATAAATTTTGGAAAAACAAAGTATTATTGTTTCCAGGTTGCGAATATTTTAACCGTCTCTTTACTCCGACGCCACTGACTATTTCTACAACATATTCAAAATCCTCATTCTGGTCTGCATTTTTTTGATGCCTTAGATTTTTTCCTATCCTGCAGCGCTTAGAAAGTATTTAGTGACATTAATATTTTTTCAAAATCTCCTTTTGCTATATAACTTTCAAATGGTGCAAGAATTCAAAAAATTTTGAGAAACCGAAAGTTACAGAACAAAAAAAAAGTTTTATTTCAATATATTCCGGAATACACGATGTATATATATATATATATATATATATATATATATATATATATATATATATATATATATATATATATACAGGGTGGCCCATCGAAAACGTACCGCAAGGCATAACGGCCAGGGTAATTTTTTTTTCAAAAAATCCAAAAACACGTCAATTTTGTTTGTAAGGGGGACAATTTTTGCCCTTAAAATGATCGCAAAATTTTCAACCCTCTAAGCGGGGGTGTCATCCCCCAAACTTTTTCAAATGGGAAGAGGGGTCAAGTGGTACCGCAATGAAAAGGGCTTTCTATTCTCTATACATTCCCGCTTTGGTTTTGAAAATCGGTCAAGTCATTTAGAAAATATGAAGGATTGAAATTTAAAATGTTTATTTACAAATTATCAGAGTAAATGATAAGGATAAATTCCTTCGACCAATTCGCTATTTTTGTCCTGTTATTTTAGATGTTTACTGCTGATTTTAGTGATTTGACATACCACAACGATCAGGTGCGGTAGTTGCTAGATAGCTGTTCTGTAACTTGTGCGTTTAAATTTTTCAATATCATTAAATTTTTTATCAATAATTATGGTGTACTCACTTGCAGAAAAAGTGGAAATAATCGAACTTTATTTTAAAAATAATGAATGTGGCAATCGGGTTGCGCAGATATTTAATGAACGACATCCTGAAAAACACCTTTCCGGCAAAATTGTTCGCGAGTTAGTAGCAAAATTTCGCGAAACTGGATCCCTTATAAATAAAAAGAGGCAGATGGAAAATCCTGTAGTAAATGAAGCTATGGAGGTCTTTGTATTGGGCCAAGTTGCCATGGATAGTACGCTGAGTACAAGAAAATTAGCCAATGAGACCGGCATGAATCGTACAAGTGTCCAAAGAATATTGAAAAAACACCATTTCCACCCGTATAAAATTCAGTTGGTACAAGAACTCAACGAAGAGGATTTTGATCGCCGCTTGCAATTTTGTGAAACTATTAGTGAACGAGTGGCCAATAATAATAATTTTCTATTCAATGTGTGTTTTTCGGGTGAGTGCACTTTCTTTTTGAACGGTGTAGTTAATCGGCATAACTGTCGGTACTGGGCTGAGAACAACCCAGGGTATTTCACGAGGTGCACACACAACATCCTCAGAAATTGAACGTGTGGGCTGGTATTTTTGGAAATTCTATTGTGGGTCCTTTTTTTCTTCCTGGAACTCTAACAGGTGATATGTACTTAGATTTACTGGAAAATACCATCGACCCAGCCCTAACTGACATCATCGAAAATAATCCTGGATACGTTGAAGCGGAACTGATATTTCAACAAGACGGTGCACCTCCACATTACTCTCAAAATGTGCGTAATTATTTAAACACTAACTTTCCCGGGCGGTGGATAGGACGAAGGGGTGCCATTGAGTGGCCTCCCCGGTCACCCGACTTGACTCCTTTAGACTTTTTTCTATGGGGACACATAAAAAGTAAAGTGTATAGCACTCCACTTGCCTCATTAGAAGATCTGCGAACACGAATTATTGACGTTTGTCGCGAAGTGACCCCTCAAGTTCTTCAGAATGTTCGAGAACGATTTGAAGCTAATTTGTATTACTGTATGGAGGTCGACGGGCAACATTTTCAGCATTTGCTTCATTAATACGGTAAGTTTTTTTTTATTTAATTCAATTTATGCGTTTTTTGAAAAATGTATTTTTCAAATTTCAATCCTTCATATTTTCTAAATGACTTGACCGATTTTCAAAACCAAAGCGGGAATGTATAGATAATAGAAAGCCCTTTTCATTGCGGTACGACTTGACCCCTCTTCCCATTTGAAAAAGTTTGGGGGATGACACCCCCGCTTAGAGGGTTGAAAATTTTGCGATCATTTTAAGGGTAAAAGTTGTCCCCCTCACAAACAAAATTGATGTGTTTTTGGATTTTTTGAAAAAAAAATTAACCTGGCCGTTATGCCTCGCGGTACGTTTTCGATGGGCCACCCTGTATATATATATATATATATATATATATATATATATATATATATATAGTGTGTATCAGCCAAATGGAATATATTCGATAATAAATAAATGGGGGCGTGTTCAGAAAAACGCTTGGACCCGTCGATTGGTATTATTAGTTGATCATTTTCTCCAATAAAAACTTTTTATACAGGGTGTGTCCTGTAACAGTGGTCAATGCCAACCTTCTTATTTCAAATGCAACACCCCGGATATTATTTAATTTTTGGATTCTTTAGGAGATTCTAAACATATTTTATGTTCAATGTCCTATACCTATCTTCAACTATTTCGGCAATATTAAGTGTTTTCAAATTTATTTTTATTTTATTTATTTCGAATTTATTATTATTCATGAAAGTGGCTCTGGTTACTGAATTATTTATTTGATTACAAAAATTCGCTACAACACACTCAATACTTATTTACCATTTAGGTCTTCATATTAAGAATGTAAGCAAAAACCATTTTAGCGTTCCTTTTTATTGATATGGAACAAAAAGAGCCAGTTTTGTTTACTTTTAAGTTTTGTTTACTTTTGTGTAAAATGCCTGGCCTTTCTCTTTGCAAGACAGTAGTTGTCAATGTCAGTGTCATAGTCTTTTGAATTTCGTTAACTGCATAATACCTAATATCAGAAAAATGGTTCATTTAACAGAAATGCATAAAATAACAACTCTACAAATGATTGGTTATGGAGATAAATTTGCCGCATATATCCCAAGGGACAATTAGTAAAATAGAAAAGCAGTTTCGCGAGCTTGGACATGTGAGGCAGATAAAAAAAGCAGCTGCCAATACAATAAATGATGATACTAAATTGGATATTATGCTTGAGTTTGAGGAAAATCCACATATTTTCTAGTCGACAAGCCGCCGCAATGTTCGATATTAGCCATTCGTCGATTATTCGAACATTAAAAGAAAATAAAATGCATCCCTATAAAGTGATACCAACTCAGGAGCTCATGGAAGACGATTATGATAGGAGAAGAAATGATGGCTATGTTAGATAACAATGTTATTCAATTAGAACATGTTTTGTTTTCGGATGAGTGCACCTTTACACTTCACGGTCATGTAAATCGTCAAAATTGCCGCTATTGGTCTAGGGAAAATCCTCACTGGATCAGCGAAGAACATACTCAATATTCTGAAAAGGTTAATGTTTGGGCAGGAATTGTTAGGGATCATATCATAGGCCCCTTTTTCATTGACGGCAATTTTGAATCCAAAATAAGCAAACCCACAAGTTCAAGTTCCAGCGAATATGATATGGTTTTAGCAAGATGGAGCACCGCCCCATTACCAAATTAATGTCCGGCAGTACCTCAACGGAATATTTCCAAATCGGTGGATAGGGAGACGAGGATCGATAGAATGGCCAGCGCGATCCCCTGATCTGACGCCATTAGACTTTTTCTTATGGGGACATATTAAAAATGTTGTATACAAAACTAAACCCCTCGACTTAGCTGACTTAAGAAGACGAATAACGCTTGCGATTAGATCGGTCACGCCTAGATGCTAAATAACGTTAGAAGAAATTTCTATTTAAGATTAGGAATTTGCCAAGACGTTCGCGGCGAGCATATTCAACAGTTCCTAAATTAACTTTTTACTTTTGTTTATACATTATGAAGAAATAAATAATTTTATTTTTTTAATCTTAATTTTTGCAATAAATTTGAAAACACTTAATATTGCCGAAATAGTTAAAGATAGGTATAGGATATTGAACATAAAATATGTTTAGAATCTCCTAAAGAATCCAAAAAATAAATAATATCCGGGGTGTTGCATTTGAAATAAGAAAGTTGGCATTGACCACTGTTACAGGACACACCCTGTATAAGAAGTTTTTATTGGAGAAAATGAGCAACTAAAAATACCAATCGACGGGTCCAAGCGTTTTTCCGAACACGCCCCCATTTATTTATTATCGAATTTATTCCATTTGGCTGATACACACTGTATATATGATATTAGTTAACTCTAGTTTAAAACGTAATTATAATAAACTACACAAGTTCAAATTTAGCGCCAGAAAGAGATACTATTACTTGCTAAATATGCTTACTCTGTCAGATCTTTGTATCGATTTTTGTTTATTCACCTAGTTTATAAAAAAACACAGAAAGAAATTCCACTGATAATACACTCTGTCGTCTTCATAGGATCAATTTAAACCGTAAACGTGTAGAATAATTATGTTTTTATGTAAATTTACCAATATGTAGTCCTATATAACACAAAAATGAAAAAATTGGAATGTTTCACATAGAAGCTAGATGTATCATCTGCTGATGATGCTAACTTGGTTAGCGCGTTGCGTCCACAACGTAACAAGTTGTGGTGTAGTGTGGTTAGAACTCTTGTATTTTGAACTAAAAATAAAATAAAAAGTTCATCAGCAATGATATAAATTCAACAAAAAATCATATGCTAACTTGGGAAAAGTCGAGCAGATGTCCTCCACAACGTAACTCTATGGTTCAACAAAAAATAACAAAAGTGCACAAATCAGGAGCGCGTATCAGACCTATTGTTAGCGCTGTTAATTCGCCGCTACAAAAACTGGAGAAATATCTTTGTGGATTTATGCAACCAGCTGTAGAAAAAGCTGATTCATTTGTAAAAAACTCGGAGCATTTAACTCGAATTATACGAGACATCTTTCTTGAAAAAGGCGATATCATAGCAAGCCTAGTTGTCAAATCGTTGTATCCCAGTATTCTCATCGACAAAGCATTGGACAAGATCGCTATGAACGAGGATTTCAACTCCCATATAATACAACTCTCGGAGCATTGCTTTAAAAATACTTATTTTTCATTCAACAGGCAAATGTATAAACAAATGGATGGTGCTCCAATGGGGTCCTCGCTATCACCAGTAGTCGCGAATTTATTTATAATAAACTTCCAGAAAGAAGCTCTTGAGAAAGCAAGTTTAAAGCCCAAATTATGGATTCGTTATGTGGATGACATATTTATTATATGGCAACATGGTCATGCAGAGCTCGAAAAATTTCTGATTCACGTAAATTCAATCCACCCCAGAATACAATTTACTCTAGAGTTAGAGGAAAACAAGAAACTATCATTTTTAGATGTTCTGGTCACAAAACTGCATAACGGACATTTCGAATACACCGTATACAGAAAACTAACACATACAGACAGATATTTAAATACAAAATCACATCATCACTCAGCACAAATTTAAGCTGTGGCAAATACCCTAATATCCAGATCCGTGCGATTAACTGAAACACAGACGAGACAAAACGAACTTAAGGTAATATCTAGTGCTTTAAAAAAAATGGTTACACAAATACGCACCACAGAGAAAACTATTAATGCACAGGGTTCCCTAATAACGAACAACACAAATTATGAACCGGGAAAGCAACAAGTACTCTTACAACAGACAGAATCGGAAGAATTCTTAGGAAACACAACATACAAACAATACACAAGCCACAAACAGCTATAGGTAAACTACTTGGAAACCCAAAAGATAAAATCAAACTGGAAAACCACGGAGTATACAACATTCCGTGCCAGGACTGTGAAAAGTTGTATGTGGGGCAAACTAACAGGCGAATATCATCGAGAGTGGAAGAGCACAAACTCAGCATCAGAAACAACCAAACAACCCCAGCTGTATTCCTACATCATCAGGAAACAGGCCATAAAATAAATTTCGATGGGTGTAGAGGGATTGCCGATATAGAGCATTATAATACCAGAATAATCCGTGAAGTTTGAAAAACAAGGTGATTAAATAAAAGGGACGAATCATTAAAACTACCAACAATATGGAAGACAATAATCAACAACTCAAAAATCGCATAAACTCAAGCGCAATTAGCGCAAGAAGAACAGCACCATCCAGAAAACATAATCAACAACCAGCGGCCACGCAGATATAACCTTCGGTCCCGGGTATGGATATAAAAGTAAGCGTCGCAGGCACCAACACTTCAGTCTCTATTCGGACGCGAGAAAGAATGTGACTTTGACGAAACGTCAGCAAAACTGTTCTTTTATGAACGGCAGTAGTGAACGGATGTACAGGGTGTATAATTTTTGTTGTAATCCGTTATTTGCAAATATTTAGGGTTGAGGTTTTCGCGACACCGTGTTTTTTGTTAAACTCGCGCTGCAGTAATCAGATTTTCCATAGCCCGCCTCGTTTCGGAGATACAGAGCCAAATTGAAAAAATTGCATTTTGGGACATCACTCGTATCTCGGTTATCTTTTAACGTATCGAAAAAGTAAAAACTGGCTCTTATAGAGTTTTTTACGTAGAATCCAGTGGCGTGGAGAGATTTTTACTCGGGGCCGTCGTTTTTGATACATGACCCAAAGTTACGTTTTTTTTTTAAATGGGATACCCTGTATATTTTTACGTAGTCCTATTCGTCTTATTATTTTTAAGAATATATTAAGTATATCTATTTTTCGTAATTAGCCATGTTCAAAAGAACTGCTCAAACTGATTTCCATTTTCTCTTAGACATCTCTCACACACTCTTGCAGTTTTACCCAGTGCATTTGAAATGACTACATTGCGTGCTTGTATTTGCAAAAATGCCTGCTCATTGGTGTTACGCAGATCTTGAACTGTGTTATGTCGGGTACGAAAGATTAAATTTTTTAGGTGACCCCATAAAAAGGAGTCCAATATGGACAGGTCAGGCGACCTAGGAGGCCATCGGACAGGTCCGTGCGTTCCAATCCAGCGTTCGGGGAAGTTCTCTTCTAAATACCGCCTCACAATTTGGGAGTTATGTGCTGGAGCTTCGTCTTGTTGGAAATATATTTGATTCACATGTGCTAAAGGGACATCTTCTATGATTTCTGGCAATGTATTTTGCAATATTTCAAGGTAGCGATTAGCAGTGAGACCTCCTTTAAAAATATGAAATTTTATTTTGGTTCCTAGTACGAAACAAGCGACATTAAAGCCAAATCTTCTTTGTTTCTCGAGTGGAAATATCAAATGTTGATTTTCAGGTGACAAGTGTCTCGTATTGTGCCTATTAAATATTCTAGCACTACTTATATACGATTCGTCGGACCATATAACCGCCCTTCCAAAATTTTGGTTAGTATTAATTTTTTGTAAATACCACTGGCAAAAATCAATACATCGTTCTGCATCTCCAGGATGTAGATTTTGCACAACTCTGACTTTATAAGGTTTATACTTATGTTTCTTTAAAATCGTTTGAACCCGGGACTTGATTACATCCACTTCATTCTCTATTTTTCTACAGGACGTTACAGGCGTTACATTTACACTTGATAAGACGTTAATTTCATCAGCCTCACGATTCTCTTTGTTATATTTCTTTGATCTGGGCTTTTTGAAAGAGCCAAAATTTATTAAATTCAATTTCAGCCTATAGAATATCAATTTATTTGGCTGCCTCCTTTCCGGATATCTATATAATAAAAGTTTAAGTTTCAAAAAATATTGCAATAATAATTATGGAAATAAAACATTACCTAATGAAATAAAGCTCAGAAGCAGCGTTTATATTTTCATGACTCTCTATGAAACAGGTCAGCATATCATATTGCTCAAAGTTTTAAAATAATTGATTTGCATCCATTTGGTAAAAAGTAATAATCAGAGCGACTAATTTAACACGTCTATTAGTATTAACATCAAAACTTCATTTACTTTATAACAAAGCAGTGACAAAGCCATTTTTGACAATCAGTCGATGGCTTACTATGAAAAATATAGATAGATATTATTACAAACCTAAATTGCAGCCTTATTTTTTAAAATAAGTATAGATAACCATTTTTTTTTGAAGACGAGTAGGACTCCGTAAAAATATACAGGGTGTCCCATTTAAAAAAACGTGACTTTCGGTCATGTATCAAAAACGACTGCCCAGAATAAAAATCTGTCTACGCCACTGGATTCTACTTGAAAAACTCTATAAGGGCCAGTTTTTACCTTTTCGATGCGTTAAAAGATAACCGAGATACGAGGGGTGTCCCAAAATGCCACTTTTTCAATTTGGCCCTGTATCTCCGAAACGAGGCGGGCTATGGAAAATCTGATTACGGCAGCTTGAGTTTGATAAAAAAGTGGCACGGTGTCGCGAAAACCTCAACCCTAAATATTTGCAAATAATGGAGATACCTCGCATTTACAACCAAAATTGGACACCCTGTACACCCGGAATAAAAACACATTATATATAACTATATATATTAATAGGACTTCTTTCTTGGGTATAGGTTTATTTGCAAGATCAAACACAATAGAGTTAATTTGACGTTTCGCCTGTCAAAGCAGGCTTTTTCAAAAATCGGTCATTCCTTTGTTTTTTTGTATATGTAAATAAGCTGTTTTTCCTATCTACAAACAATTTGAGAAAAACATTTAGTAGTTTTTTATTGTATGTCTTTTTATAATTTGACTAATAAATATTTTTTTAAAATTATTTGTAGATAGGAAAGAAAAGCTTTACTTACATATACAAAAATTTTAAAACCCCGTATCACGAAAACCAAGTGATTGCGGAACCCTGTTATGTAACTTTCTTAGTGTTTTGAGTCAATTCACTTCCCAAAATTTTGACCATGTTTTAATTTTTTTCCCTCTGTATATTAGGTATTGTAAAATTGTTGACATATTTTTGTTATTGACAGGTTCTAATTCTACAGAGGGTATCAAAAATTCGAAAAAATCAATTAAGAAACTATTCATATTTAACGCTTTAAATTTTTTAAAAGGTTTCGGCATATAAGAGATTTTTAAGCACAGTATACAAGACATTTCAAAAGAATAATGACAGAATTATCAAAAAAATTTCCTTTTTTTACAATAATCGCGCAAATCTTTCAATATGGTGCAGAGCTCAATCATAAATACCTTTCAAATAATATTAAATACTTATTTAATTTTTTTTAGATATGCTTTAATCCAATCTTATTATTATGTGTAATGAAAATTGTATGTAAAGCGTCGGCGTTCTAACCGAAGTCGTCGTCCTATTTTTTCTGTAATGCCATGTTTGACAGAATGTCCCAATAATACCATTTTCACAGTTCAACAAATACATCTTAAAAGGAAATAGATCCATTAGATTCAATTTCCATTGTGAATTTAATAGTGCGATGTTGTTGATTAAATTAAATTCACAATGGAATATTGCGATGTGGTTGATTTAATTAAATTCACAATGAAAATTACATATAATGGAACGATTCCCTTTCTAGATCTATTTTTTCAAAGGAAGGAAAATGGTCCATTAGGACATTTGGAAGATTGGACAATGCTTGCGATCCTTGAAAGATGTACCTTTTCAAACAGAAGGAGTATATAAAATTCCTTGCTCCTGTGGAGAAGTGTATGTAGTAGAAACAGAACGCTCAATAGCTGCTAGACTTAATGAACCTAAACCATGTATTAAAAAAAGAAACAAATTGTTCAATCTGCTTAGTTCAACACCAGCATACCACTGGCCATAATATAAATGTAAAAGAAACCAATATTCTAGCTTCGCTCCCATGATTTTATAAACGAAAGATTAGAGAGTGTATTCAAAATATTCAAACATACAAAAAACTTCAACAAAAATACGGGTTACGGCCCAACGGAATTGATAAATAGTATATTGTGCAACAAGTTTAGAAACTGACTCTTTGCACACGAGTGCTACAAGTCACACGAGTGTGCAAAGAGTCATTTTCAAACGTGTTGCACACGATACTTTTTCTACGATTGCAGAAAATAAAAATACAAATACAATTTTGATTATTTTTATTCTTTCAACTTTGACAAGACTGTGAGAAATTTTTTCAAACACCGTGTGAAAACTTTTCACACGCTTATGTCAAAATGAAATGACGAATAATATGAGCTTGAACCGAAATTCTATTCACAAATCTTAGAAGGCTATGGCAGCAAATATTTCCCATAAGCAAGCTGTCAAACCAATAATTGTTGCAGAAGGTTTACACAATTTCTTATATTTAAAATAGAAAAAATTAATAAGTACGGCTTTTGTAAATTTGTGTGTAAAGTGTCGAAGAAATAGAGAAACAACACCGTAAATTGCCACTTTTAAAATATTTAGTCAAGGAAGCTGGTATAGAACTATTGGAGGAGAACCTGTTTAAGAAGATACAAGAAATCCTTCTCGATAACCAACCATCGTTGAACCCTTTGGGGAATACAAAAAGAAATAAAGTAGTGTCAAAATACTATTTATACGTTCTCAAACATCGAAATTTTATGATCACTACTAGCGAAGTGCCGAGTCCTATCTATTCACCTATGCGACGAGAAGATGTGTATCAAGAATACCATGAAATATTACATAATTTATTAAAAATATAATTAGTAATATATCTGCTTTTATTTTTCAATTCTGTGTTGGATTTATTTGAGAACATTGAGAAATTCAAATTCACACTCAACACTTTGAAATTGATGATGCATATGTTTCCCGATAAGGTAAAAATGAAACAGGACTCGTTAGCTCGGTTGGTTAATACGTTATCTCGGTAAGTCCTGGGTTCAAATTTCAGTTGAGGCGAATTATTTTTCATAAAATTTTAAAAATATTCCCTGCACGGCGCCAAACCTGTTTTATATTTCAAAAACAGTAACATATTTTTTGCAATTTTTTATGTGTTAGTGTTTCAAAAATGTATTAAAACTACATTTCTTAAAATTGTAGTAACTTTGTGGCGATTATAGGGAGTATATATTGTCATAAAATTTGTTATTTATTTAGTAACTCAAATTTATTCAAGATCAGTTATAAATTCAGCATTTTTCTAATCTAACATGAAACGTTTTATTTTACTAAAAGTTGAAAGAAAATAAAATTTCCTATTACTTTAGTAACATAAAGTTATTCAATATCACTAATTCAACATGTTTCTAATTCGACATGGAATGTTTTATTTTACTAAAATCCAAGCTTAATACATTTTTAATATTAATTTGATAAAGGATAAAAGAAGATGTGCAAATTTCATATGAAAATAGAATGTCATATTAATTTAGTAACACAAATTTATTCAAGATTACTAATTCAACATTTTTGTAATCCGATAAAGAATGTTTTGTTTTACTAAAATCCAAGGAAAATATATTTTTTAAAATACAATTGATAAAGGATAAAAACGATATGCTTTTATGTACGTCACATCAAATTTTATATGAAAATTCAATCTCCTATTATTTTAGTAAGACAAATGTATTTAAGATAACTAATTTAACATATTTTTAATCCGATATAGAATGTTTTATTTTAGGAAAATCCAAGGAATATATATTTTTTTAAGAATAATTTGATAAAGGATATAGAAACGACATGCTTTTACCAACGTCACATCAAATTACATATTAAAATGGAATTTCCTATCATTTTAGTAACACAAATTTATTTAAAATCACTAATTTAACTTGTTTCTAATCCGATATGGAATGTTTTATTTTATTTATATTATTATCAGATTAATTTTAAAATCATCAAATTTCAATATATATATATTTTTTAAGACTAATTTGATAAAGCATAAAAACGATATGCTTTTACGTCCTTTTCATCAAATTTCATATAAAAATACAATTTTATACTATTTTAGTAACACAAATTAATTTAAGATCACTAATTTAACATGTTTCTAATCCAATATGGAATATTTTATTTTACTAAAATCCAAGGAATATATATATTTTTTAAGTTTAATTTGATAAGGATAGAAACGATATGATTTTACGTACCTCACATGTTACATCAAATTTCATATAAAACTGAAATTTCCTATTACTTTAGTAGCACAAATTCATTCAAGATCATTAACTCAACATGTTTCTAAAGCGATATGAAATGTTTTATTTTACTAAGATTCAAGGAAAATACATAATTAGAATGAGAATAACAACTGACACCACAAATTAATGCGTACCGAATTTTATTCTTTGTAGACATTTTTATTACCTATTATTTAAATTTTAGTTTTCATTCGTGTGAAATTTTCTTACCCAATATCCCATGCGCTTGAATTAATAATCCGATATTTTCCCGTACACAATTTTCCTTTGAAAATTATCCCTCAGTTCGACTCGGAATAATTTTCGAAAAATCTGTACTCGAAAAATTTCTGGAAATAATTGAAGCACTAGGGAGATTATAAGCGAGAATGGCAAGAGGTTAATTTTAACAACAAAAGTACAATTCATGATTAGGCTAGATTTAAACAATTAAGTACATCACATAGTTTATTCAATCACAACAAAATCTAACAAATTATCTAACGTTAATAGCGCAAAATATAAAGTAAAGTAGCTCTATTTGAAGTTATAATTTATGGTTACATTTGTACAGTTTTGGAAACTGTGTGCTGGATATCTTGTTTATTGATAGAATTCGTATATGTTATGTTCTACGTTTACTTTCGTGAACATGAAGGAACTGGCTCCAGCGGGGAAGTTTCAGATTCTTGCAATTCATGTGAGGACCAGGACGTCAAAGTTTGGTCTACAGATTTTGCAATTTTGTTTACAATTTTTAATTTATTCCCAATTGAATCGTCTATGTATTCTTCAGCCACTGCACTAGAACGCCATCCCCCATGGCGTTTAAGAGTTAATAAATCCTCACCAGCATTAACGAGTATTGTTGCCGATGAACGCCGAAAGCAATGGCCTGTGTATTCGCTCGGGTTGGGCAGTTTTAAAAAATTGGCTATTTCTGTAGCCATGCGTCCAAATTTATTGATGCCTACAGCTTGTCTAGTGCATTTTCCATTTTGATAATTCAAGAAAAATCTGTTTTCGGATATATTACTGGGTCTGAGATTGGCAAACTTTTTACATATATTGTAGAAGTTTCCATCAGAGTAAATGATCTAGGTATTTTATTTTATGTGTTTGTTAATTTGATCAGCATAGCCGAATTTAAATCTTTGATGTCATTGACTGATAATTTATGCAATTCGTCACGTCTACAAGCTCCTGCTAGACCGATAGCAACTGCGGCCTGAAAGTTTAAACGTATAATATTTAATACATTTTTGCAATGTTTACGATTAAAAAAATATATGCCATAGAATTTGCTTTTAGTACGTACTTTTATTAACAAGTATTGCTCATCCGGTGCTGAATTTAAAAATTTTGAAAAATCCTCCTCCGTTAGAATTTTGGACTTCTTTGGTGTATATTTTTCTGATTTTCGTTTTAGGAACGACTGTAGTTTCATATAATCGGAAATATTAATATTGCGCTTTACTTTTAAGGTAGCTTTAAGCATAGAGAATATCGACCACAATGTGGATGCTTTGTATTTCTTCGATAGTTCTTCAAAATATACTAGCATCACATTTTCCGAACATGACTTTACATTGCTTCTTGCTTTCCACTGCTGAAATTTCATGTACGCGGTCTCATATTTGCATCTGGAAGTTTCCGGCAAAAGGTTTAGCGAGACGCTTGTATCTTTTTCCTTTATTTCTGGTGGCGTACATTCAAATTCACTTTCACTCTCCATTTTTACACAACAAAAGGTGATTTTGGCAAAAAAATAAAATATTTTTGACAGATTGAAATTAAAATGAAAGTAACCAGGCAATCGAAAACCACGACCTACTTGATTCAAGCTTTAGTGACATTAGTGCTAGTCATCCATCATTGAGGTCAAATCTAAGCAAAACTGTGTGCAAAAATTTCACACAGCAGTTTTCACACATCATGTGAAATTAGTAATTTTCAGATATTGTTTGGCGTGCGTTTTTAGACAGTTTTCATAGCAGTCGTAGAAAAAACATATTTTTTGACATGTAGGAACACTAAAACGTGATGATGTTTAAAACCTAAGAGGGTCATTTTTTTACTATTACAAACATTTTATTTGGCCGTCATTTTGTTGCGCTATCTTGAAGTATTACCGCAATTTTACTAGTTCATCTCGATACCACAATTAGTTATGACACAAAATTTGAAATCGATTCATTAAGTAGTTTTTCAGGAGGCTAAATTTTCAATAATTTTATTAAGCCGTCATTTTGTTCTGCCATCTTGGATTCGTACCAAAATTTTACCAGATGCTTCTATCATTATACTTGATTTTTGTGTAAAATTTGAGATATTGGATAAGTAGTTTTTAAGCAATAATTTTTTTAACATTTCACTAGATCGCCATATTGAATTTTTGCCAAAATGTTACCAGGTCATCGGATAAATAGTTTTTTAGGTATGTCGAAAACAGACAGACCGAGGAATTGAGAAAACATGTTTTCCGGCCTCATTTGCTTCTTGACAGTGAGCTAAATATTGCGGAAAGGATTCAAACTACTAAGAAGGCTGTTAGTTTGTTCGATATTTCTAGATTTATTTTCGATTCGTCGTCTCAGATCTTCCAGGTTTAACAGCGTAGTTCTGAAAACATCATTCTTGAGGTGTCCCCATAAAAATAGTATAGGGGTGTCAAGTCTGGGCACCAAGCTGGCTACATGTTTTTCGGCATCTAGGGACCCGGAAATGTAAAGGTCTGAAGAAATCTCTTTTACGAGGAAAGTAAAAATAAAATAAATCATTTGATTCTAAGTCTAAGTTCTTAGACTTTCACACGACCGTTTGTTTAAAATAATGTTTTCTTAGATGCTCCTCGTAGATACCTACTCACCTCCGCACGGTAAAGATGAACTCTTATTTAATTAAATGGCCACGTTTCGTAACAACGCGTGAGTACCTATACATAAAGCACGGTTTGTAGGTCATATAGTAAAAGTAAGCTTCATTCATTGTTGTTAAATATCAGGTTAGATTCGGCCAGCGGCGCAGATCTTGATGGTTATGTACATAAGATCAAGGGTTGACGTTCTGGCTGCCTAATGATATTTTATTTCTAACCTTTCATTTTCGTTTAATAAACTAAAAATATCTGTTAAATTTTTGTTTCCTAGCAAAACTTATCCCCCTAGATCTTACACGATGCAGCCGATATTAAAAAATGTCGTGCTGAAATACGGAGATTAAACAATCTTTGTGTAAATGAGTCTAGTAGAAAAACAATAAAAAAAAGTTATACAAAACGAAAGAACTAACGGTAAGGATTACTCCTTCACCATTTTGTCGAGAATCGACCAAAACATGGCGCTATGTTTGTTTCCAGGGCCAAGGAGCCATCTGCTACCGTGGTATCTGCCCCGGCAAGGCTCATTAGGCAGTTTCCTTAGGGGTATCGGTATTAAAACCGAAAACTCTATATATATAAATATATATATATATATATATATATATATATATATATATATATATATATATATATATGTGTTTTCATTCCGGGTGTACATCCGTTCACTACTGTCGTTCTGAAAAGAACAGTTTTGCTGACGTTTCGCCAAAATCACATTTGGCATTTTCAAAGCTTTCTTTCTCGCGTTTTAAGTAGCCCCAAAAGAAATAATCAAGAGGGGTCAAGTCCGGAGATCTAGCTGGTCAGAAAATATCAGAATATCTGTCGATTACTCGTCCATTAAAGATAAAATTTAAGTATTGTCTCACATCCCTTGCTCCGTGGCACGGTGCGCCATCCTGCTGGTACCATATTTGGAACCTCTCACTTATGGGTAGTTCATGAATAAAATCGTACAAGTAAGTATTTAGAAAATCCAAGTAGCGTTGACTATTTAAATTATGTGAAAAAAAATTGGTCTAATTACTCTATCTTTATAAATTTTGCACCACACATTTGTTTTGAATGAATACTGATTATGAGTTTGTATAACAAAATTAGGATTAACGTCACTCCACCAACGACAGTTTTGCGAACTTACAGTCCCATTGGAAGTAAACGTTGCTTCATCGGTAAAAATAATGCGTCTTGCCATAAAAGGACCATCTTCTAGCTTCCCTTGTATCAGACAGTAAAACTCGAACCGTCGTTCAAAGTCTCCTGGTCTCAAAGTATGTATAAATTTTGGTTTGTAAGGTCGAAAACTGTTTTCTTTCAATATTTTTGAAACTGTATCTTTACCTACGTTATTTGACAATGTTGCTGACCTTTTGCGTAGGGACTTTTTAGGGTCTTCTATCACAGAGAGCATTACTTGGCTTGTAGTTTCATCATTCGCAACCCTTGACCTCCGTTTCTTGTTAAAGTTATTTTCTACATTTCCAAAAGTCTTGAATTTAGTTAGAATATTCCACACTGTTGTGAACTGTATAATTTTATCGGGGTGTTGTTAAAAATGTCTGCAGCTTCTCGAAATGTTTTATAATTTTCTCCGTCAATTAAAATTATTTCAATTTTATCTTCTTTGCATAATTTCATCGGCATTTCTTTTTACTATAATATTCAAACTGATGTTTCAATAAAGTAATACAATATTGTGGTTGACAATGGCAGTGACAATGTCATTATCAACAATCGATAAACAAGGAAATTTTGCTGGTTTGTAGGTAGGAACAAAAGTAAGAAACTGGACTTGCCAGTAAGAAGTCAAAGTTTTACATTCCTTAAGAAGCAAGGAATCTAGTGCTAGATATGTTTTTTATTCTAAGTAAGATTTTGTATTACATTTTGCTATTAAATAAAAATTAAAGGTACTTTTTCTCTTGAGTCAATTTCGATTTTTTGGAATTTTTGACCACCCTGTATATGCAATCTCAAGTTTGAATATTTTAATATTATTTCAGCAGAAAGCAGAACTTTTTATAAACAGTAACTTTTTTCCGTAAAACTACTAATAAAAAAGTTTCTCATGTGTAGAGAACTTAAGTAGACATACTGTATATATATATATATATATATATATTTTATTTTTTGGGATTTCAGGTAACATATCTAATAGCTGAGGGAAGATATGCGTCAACCAAGGTCTTTCACTTCCAGCAGAGCTGTCAGCATTTCGAGTAAAATACTTGGAAAAAGTATTTAAAATACTTTTTGTTATTTCAAATACTGTACTTCAAATTTATTTTATTTTATAGTAATTTTACTTGGAATTCAATTACTCTATAAAAAGTGTTTGATATATAATATATACTTATTTGCCAAAAAAAGTATTTCACTCATGGAAATTTGAAAAGACTCAGACAAAATTTTAGTAATATTTGTAATATGATATCTTCTGATTCCTTCATACGATTTAAATGAACTTTTTTTTGTTTTAAAGGTACATTATATTACTTTATTCTTGGGCAGAATACTTGACATAAATCACAATTAACGTCAATATACAGAGTGATTTAAACACACGTGTTTTTTAGCCAGAATTTAACTACATTTCTGAGGTAAACAGTAAATCCCAAAATTATGCTTATTATGTCAAATGATAGCTCCAGTTGATTTAAAACGTGCTTTTTAAAAATCTTTGTTAACTTGTACCATTTTTAAACTATAGAGATTTTTCTAAACAGCTACATAATTGTATGATTATTTGTTGTGAATTTTTAAAATATGTAAAGGCGGCTTTGAAACAAAAATACATCAATTGACATTTGTTAATCACAATGTTCAATAGTTCATTCAAGGTTTTGTTTTGTGGGTTTGTTACTTAAAAACGCTTTAAAATATTGTCAAAATGCCCAAATATAATGCGAACGAACTTTGCGAGAAATCGGTATGCCAAAAAGTGGCATACTGGTTCAGTGCAATATAACCATGGAGGATGTGAAAAAAACAACTCCTAGGACAGACCGATACATTGTACGTCAAGCTCTTTCCGAGAGGTCTATTACGTCCACAAAAATTAAAACTCATGGCCAGGTAATACAAAATGTAACCATTTTTACAAAAACCATTCGAAATAGGTTACATGAAGCTCATTTAAAATCCTGAAGGCCCTACAGGCATTCTCAGTTATTAAAAGAACATAGACGATCTCATTTGATTTTCCCCCAAGGACATGTTAACTGAGACTTATTCGAATGGTCACATTGTTTATTAGCGGATGAATCAAAGATTGCGCTTCACCCTGACGACAATCGGATTCGGGTATGGCATTGAACAGTAGAGAGATACTAAGAAAACTGTTCCCTAGATCGAATTTCGAGTTTGGAGGTGATTAACAGTGTGGGGAGGAATATTTACAGGTGGTCGAACAGAACTAACAGCTTTTATTAATCGTTCTGTAAACGCATTTCGTTATTTAGAGAGTTTGGTGTATAACATACTGCAAGTTGCCGACAGATTGGGCAACAATTTTATTTATGGGGACGATAATGCTAGACCACATGGGTACAATTTTGGGTACAAAAACACGTGTGTTTGAAATACCCTGTATATTAACGTTAATTGTGTTTTTTTGCATCAACCATCCTGCACAAGAATAAAACCTAATAATGTACCTTTAAAACAAAAACAAGTTTATTTGAATTGCTTATAGGAATCAGAAAATATCATAATACAAATATTACTAACATTTTTTCCGAGTCGTTTCATATTCCTTAAGTGTAACTTTTTTTAGGAAACAAGTATCAAATATCAAATGCTTTTTACGGAGTAATTGAATTTGAGGTGCAATTACTATAAAATGAAATTTGAAGTACAGTATTTCAAATACCAAAGAGAGGATTTGAATTACTTTTTCCCAGTATTTTACTTGAAATACTGACAGCTCTGCTGGAAGTGCAAAGTCTTGGTTGACGCCTATCTTCCCCTAGTGCTTTCTTACCACATTTAATTATTTCTATACTCTCAAATGCATCCAATAATAAAATCTATTATTAGATACATTTTTAATCAATTTAAGATTATTTATTCTTATTTGGTGATTGTTTTCCAAAGCATGTTGGGCAACGCTGACTTTTCTGTTCTTCCATATCTTAAATGTGCCATGTGTTCTTTAAAACGAATGTTTATGGAGCGTTTAGTTTGCACAACATATTTTAGATCGCAGTCATTACAGCTAATTTCATAGATTCCACTCCTCTCCTTCAAGTCGACTTTGTCTTTAGGTTTCCAAGGAGATTTTTCAAACTGTTCTCCGTGTAGTCTACTGTAAAATCTACGTTTTTAAATGGCTTTTCTAGACCTCTCGTATAACTAGGATCATATGGGATTACTATGATCTTATTGGGAGCCTCAGGTGCTTGACGAGTAGTGGCATCTTTTAACATTTCCTTATGCTTATGTCTATTTACTAATTTATGTACAAAATTATCATTATATCCATTATTTTTAGCTATATTTTTAATCCGATTCATTTCATTCTTAAAACGTTCTTTACTTAATGAAAACTTGACTAACCCGTAAGTTAAGAAATGAAATGCTGCCATTTTGTGTTGAAGGCAATGAAATGAGTCTGATGTTATATACCTACAAGTCTTAGTAAATTTCCTATAAATATCATTCTAATTTATAGTTATTTCTAATAACTCACTTGTAGAGAAAAGGTAATTGCCCATTATTCTCTTTTTCGTACATAAAATTAATGGAAGGATATATATTGTTTAATGTTTCTAATAAAATGTCCCAATTTTCTGTTTTAATATCAAAAAAAAGCAAATATATGGTCTACGTATCTTGGGAAATACTTGAGTTCTTTTTTGAATTAAGTTTTTAATCTACCCATAAACAAATTTGCAAGAAACGGAGATAAGCAATTGCCGATCGCAGTTCCCTCAAGTTGTTTATAATATTTATTGTTGAACTGAAAAAAAATTGATTCATACATAATTTTGTGAGAAGCAAATAGTCATCAATAATTTCTTTCTTCAAATTATTGATTTCAAGTAGTTCCTTTAGGTACTCTAAAGCTAGTGGTTTGGGTACACTAGGAAACAATGAGCTTACATCAAAAGATATTAAAATTTCACCTTCTTTTAAGTGAACATTTTTATCTAAGAATTCTAACGAGTTAGTAACCTCAAAGTTACCGTTCGAGATATCTAACTTGCTGAATTCTTCAGAATTCAATCACCAAATAGGAATAAATAATCTTATATTGTATAGAAATAGTTAAATGTGGTAAGAAAGCACTAAAAAAACACGTGTGTTTGAAATACCCTGTATATTGACGTTATTTGTGTTTTGCATCAAATATCCTGCCGAAGAATAAAGCCTAATAATATACCTTTAAAACAGAAACAAGTTTATTTGAATTGCTTGTAGGAATCAGAAAATATCATAATACAAATATTACTAAATTTTTTTCGGAGTCGTTTATCAAATACCAAATCTTTTTACGGAGTAATTGAATTTGAAGTACAATTACTATAAAATGAAATTTAAAGTACAGTATTTCAAATAACAAAGAGAAGATTTGAATTACTTTTTCCAAGTATTTTACTTGAAATACTGACAGCTCTGCTGGAAGTGCAAAATCTTGGTTGACGCATATCTTCCCTGATCTATTACATAAATTACTGCTTTTATAATTTAGGTAATTATAACATAATTAAAAAAATAAAACTAGGTCACGTTTGTGACAGAAATAATAAGTCCCATATTAAAGAATAAAACCATTGCGTTAACGCATCGTTTTCTGTTTCCTAACCTTTTTACGAAAATGAACTGCGCGTCGTAAACGAATATTTTATCAATTTTACAGCCTAAATCTTTGCAATTAAACACTATAATAGAAAGTGATAAATGATCGCCAACATCGTTCCACTGCTAAACCACAAATTGTATGTTTTGTCGGAAAATGAAATATGTGAAACACATATTTAATCGAACAACAATGGGAGAACGAACCAAACGCATAAAACTAATTGTGCAATTGGCTGAATGTTGTAATAGTGATGGTCATTTTCGTTTACGAGGAGGGTGTAACTGCATTTTCGCAATTTTTGTGATCATCTTTATAGATGATAGACTTTTAAGTTAAGTTTTCCAACTACGCATAAGTACACTTCAATAAATAAATAAATAAATAAATGATTTATTGTCAAAAAAAATTTTACAATTTTGTGGACAAAGCTGTTGTAAAAAAAAATAGTTTACAAACATCAAAATTAGCAAACAAAACAAAACAAAAACACATCAAAATATTATAGAAAAATAATATTTAAATCAAGAATTAATAATATTAAAATAAAAGAATCCTAAAAGAAGTACATTAGAAATGTACTTTGTCAGTCGTACTATGTTATAAACATTTTCATAAATATAATGTAAAAAAAATAAAAAAGCAAAGTAAAAAATAAAAAATAAAAAAGTACGAAACAATTAAAAAAATACATATACAAAATTCGGTAAAAATGGTTGGTAATGGCAACTATCACACTAGGGGTTCATAAGGATAAAATTATGTGTTGTAAAACTCGTTCACGGTGTAGAAGGCACTTTCCAGTATGAATGATTTCAAAGCCTTGCGAAATGAAGTCAGAGATATTATGGATTTGATGTTAAATGGCAGGTGATTATGCATTTTTTTTGCATTGTAGATTACTGATCTTTTAATTAACTCTGAGTGTGGGGTTGGAAGATAGAGATCGTGCTCAGTATTTCTGAGAGGGTAGTTGTGAGAAGGTCTCTCTAATAGAGCAGATGCGTGCTTACGAATTAAGCAAACCGATTCCAAAATGAATAAGCAAGGAAGGGTTAGTATTTTATATCTTTTAAAGAAATCTCGGCAGTGAGTTCTACTGTTAAGTCTCAGTAGGTAACGAACAGCTCTTTTTTGTAGTATAAAAATTCGATCAAATTGAGTCGCACAACAT
Source organism: Kuschelorhynchus macadamiae (assembly GCA_030620095.1). Classification (NCBI taxonomy): domain Eukaryota; kingdom Metazoa; phylum Arthropoda; class Insecta; order Coleoptera; family Curculionidae; genus Kuschelorhynchus; species Kuschelorhynchus macadamiae. The sequence continues at coordinate 260,718 of JAUTXW010003044.1, forward strand.
GTACCCCAGAATGGACTAGCATATCTGAGGTGCGACTCAACAAGAGCAAAATAAACAGTTCTAGAGGTAGAAAAGCTAAGCTCCTCGGAAACAGATCTTAACGCAAAGCAAGCAGAACCCAACTTCCTTGATAAAGCGTCGATATGTGGATCCCATTTTAAAGAATCATCTACAAGAAGCCCTAGAAATTTTACAGAGTTTACGACATCAATAGTGGCGCCATTAAGGTCAAAAGGTTGCAGCGTGTTTTTATAAGACAAGACTTTCGTTTTAGAGATGTTCAAACATAGGAGATTAGAATCGCACCAGGATTTAATGGTGATTAGGTCATTAGATACAATCCTATGTAGGTCCGTGACATCTGGGTGGCTCCACGTAAAGCTGGTATCGTCCGCAAAGAGACATATTTTTCCACTAATGTTTAAATTAGCCATGTCGTTTATGAACAGAAGAAACAAGATAGGGCCTAGTACCGAGCCTTGAGGCACTCCATATTCCATTGGCCTACAAGAAGACATCCTGTTGTCAACTTTCACAACTTGATTTCTGTTGCTAAGATATGACTTAAACCAATTGAGAGGAGCCCCTCTAAATCCATAGTACTGCAGCTTGTTAGTTAATATATTATGATTCACACAATCGAAAGCCTTGGAAAAATCACAGAAAATTGTTGCCGTAGCGTGATGGTTGTTTAGGCTGGAGTAAACTCTATTAAGAAGGGAAAACATGGCATCGCTTGTGCATCTGTTACTTAAAAATCCAAATTGATGTTTTGTAAGTATTTCATATCTAGACAGAAATGATAAAAGCCTTTTTTTAACCAGTCTTTCGATGATCTTAGATAGCGTAGGGAGAAGTGCAATTGGGCGATAGTTCGAAGCTTCTTCTGAAACACCTCCTTTTTGAAGAGGTATGATAGTTTTAAGGCAGCTTGGAAAAGTACCATTTTGGAAAGACATATTTATCAAAGCAGTCAGATGCTCTAGTGTGCACTCCGGCAGACTTGAATACATTTTTAAAGTAAGCCCATCATTTCCCGAGGAAGATTTATTTTTGATATCATTAATTGTACTACGAAGTTCTAATAAAATTACTGGTGAAAAGAAGAAACTGTGCAGGTTTACCCTATGATTAGAGAGATATGAAATTGGGTCATTAGATTGAGATACGGATTTAGTCAAATCTTTGGCTACATTTACAAAATAATTGTTTAGGTCCTCAGGAGAGGTAAGGATAGTGTTGGATAAAGGAGTTTTGTTTCTTAAATCATTTACGATAGACCAGGTTTCTTTAGCTACATTTTTGGCGTTAGAAAGTCTATTATTGTAATAAATATCTTTGGCGTCTTTAATAGTCTTATGATAAATTTTTCTGTATGATTTTACATAATTATGAAAAAAGACACTGTCCGAAAATTTCTTTAAATGAGATAGTGACCGCATGTTCTTAGAAGATATAGAACCTTTAGTGGACCAGGGTTTACTTCTTTTATTTTTGATAGGCCTAAGAGGAAAAGATTCAGAAGCTATATTAGTTAGAGTTTTTATAAAACGAGAAAATTCAGTGTCGACATCATAAGTGTGAGAGTCCCAGTCAGTTATTTGACATAGGTGTTTGAAATTAATGAAATTTCTAACCGAAAAAATACGGCCTACTTGTCTAGAGGAATTTTTGGCTTTGAATGTAATTGAAAATTTTGTGAAAATTGCTTCATGATCGAAGAAACCTGGACTTAAGACATTACATTCGACGGAGCTAGGATCGAAAGAAGACACAACGTAATCTATAGTACTGGCACTTGTCTTAGTAATTCTGGTTGGTGAGTTGACGTGCGTGGCAATTCCTAATGACTCAAAGATGGACTGAAGACATTCCTGAGCAGTACACACACTGGAAAAGTCAATATTGAAATCGCCACATAAGATTAATTTGCTTTTTACAGGAAGGGACTCGAGCAAACTTAGAAGGTTATGGCAGAATAATTGCACATCAGCATCAGGTGTTCTATAAATACAAATAATATAAAGGTCAAAAGTATTGTGATAAACGATAGAAAATTCAAATACTTTTTCAGATAATAAATAATTATACTTTGATATTTCGGAAAAATCGTTGTTTGAAGACATTATCATGGTGCCTCCATGAGTTAAATTAGTTCTATTAAATCTGGCAATTGTGGTATAGTTTTTAATAAAAACAGGTTGATTGATATTTAGCCAGTGCTCAGTGATGGCAATGACTTCTGGAAAATTTAGCTCTTCTAACAAAAGATATAATTCGTCTGTTTTATGTCTTAAGGACTGAATATTAAGAAAAAAAAGATTAAAATTACTATTGGTAAATTTTTTAGAGGGTGCTAGATCCTCTTTTCGCGTCATATTGACTAAAAATTTTTACTTTTTGATGGTGAACCACTAGACTATGTATTAGAGACAACAATCAAGAAATAAAAGAAAAACCATACATAATGTATAATAACAAATGTGAGTCAGTAATATAAAGAATTAAAAAAAAAAGTAAACAAATGTCAAGTTACAACTATTTAAAAAATTATACCTACTGTCATGGAGGGTTATCATAAAATTCCTGTGGGTTGTAGTATGGCTTTTATTTAAGAATATTTTTGAGAGTCCGGCTAAAGGACTTTTCAACAGTAATTAATTTCAGGTTCATGGGTATGTGTATAGTAAATCTTTAACACTTTCATAAATCAATGAGTTTTTAGTTAAGGCAAATTTGGGCCTTGGGAGAGGAACGCTGCTACTGTTTCAAGCAGTATAAATACTATGTCTAGAAAAATTCCTAAATTTTTCCATCTCCAAGATAAAAAGAGAAATTTCTACCCGTATAAAAAGAAGTTTACAATGTTCCCTAAACTTTGCTTTACATATGTAATACAGTGTTCTTTTTTGGAGAATAAAGATGGAATTTAGCAATTGGTGATTACAAAATCGCCAAAAAGCGATCCCATATCTGTGTGTGACATTCGATTAAAGAATAATATGTCATCTTAGCCGCAGATGAACCTTATTCATAATACTGTTTAGATCTATGTTATTCAATGTAAACTTAAAAGTAATAATGGATGATTTATCACCGTTAAAATTTAAGTAACCAGAGGCTCACCATTCTTTCACCCTCTCCAAATCCTCGCAAGTGGTATTCATTAGAGCGTTGTGATCAGCTTCCCTGCCGAGAAGAGTTGAATCATCTGCAAAAATAGTACAAGTCCCCCGAATAGCCAAAAAGGCAAGATCAGTAATGTACAACAGAAATAGGATTGGGTTCAGTACAGAGCCTTGTGAAACACCATCACTGACATGTTTCTCTTGGAGTCCTAACAAACTGTCTTCTTCCTGATAGGTATGACCGAAACCATTGTAATGAAGTTCCCCTAAATCCATAGTGCTCCAGAAGTCGCAAAAAAGAGCAGCAGTTAGCTCTTTTTCGTTCAAATACAAGTAAAGATTCTCAAGGGAAGAGAACACAGCATCGCCAGTCGACTTACTCGTTTGAAAAACAAACTGATACTTATTTAATAGATAGATAGAATTTTATATCTGTCCAGAAAACAAAGCACTCTGACCTTAACGAACCTTTCAACAACTTTACTGAGTATAGGGCGAAAATTTTAACTTACTCTGGCGTATTTTAAACTATGTATTTCACACCAGCTGCATAACTTTTACTGTTACTTACTTCAGTAAACTGTTTTGTATTTATTGAATAGCAGTTTGAAAGTTTTTACCAGACCTCATGAAAAACCGTTTTATGTAGCTCGTGTAGTAAAATTTCTTTATGTACTGTATCGAAAGCTTTTTGAAGATCCACCAAAACAGTAACAACATATTTATTTTTATCTCCATCATTTGAAATATATTTTAAGTCTACTGTTTATTTTCTAAAGTCCAAATTAATTTTTTTTTCGATTAAATCAATTCATCTTAGTTAGTTTTATAACTTTTTCTAATTTTTGAAAATCTATTGAGTATGGATATGGATCTATAATAATTATTCATATTGTTTGGAGTTTTTTATGAATTGTTATAATTTTTAGCAGTATCATTCCATCAAAATAAACACTATCTTTTAAGCATCATTGGTCAAAATACAAGAGCTCTAACACACTACACCATAACTTGTTACGTTCTGAACGTGCGTTTCGCTAACCAAGTTAGCATCATCTGCAGATGATATAAACTAAAGTAACTTATCCTAACCAAGACTGTTTATAGGTAAATGTGGCCCCACTTGGTTGCACCCGACTGCACCGTTATCAAGTAAACAATAGAGGGGACTATAGGGAATAGGCCCTCTGTCTTTATTTAGTGCTTTCTTACCACATTCAACTATTTCTATACTCTCAAATGCATCCAATAATATAATCTGTTATTAGATACATTTTTAATCAACTTAAGATTATTTATTCTTATTTGGTGATTGTTTTCCAAAGCATGTTGGGCAACGATTGACTTTTTTGTTCTTCTGTATCTTAAATATGCCATGTGTTCTTTAAAACGAATGTTTATGGAGCGTTTAGTTTGCACAACATATTTTAGATCGCAGTCATTACAACTAATTTCATAGATTCCACTCCTCTCCTTCAAGTCGACTTTGTCTTACGGTTTCCAAGGAGATTTTACAAACTGTTCTCCGTTTTGTAGTCTACTGTAAAACCTACGTTTTTAAATGCCTTTTCTAGACCTCTCGTATAACTGAGATGAACTTATTGGGAGCCTCAGATGCTTGAAGAGTAGTGGCATCTTTTAACATTTTCTTATGCTAATGTCTATTTACTAATTTATGTACAAAATTATCATTATATCCATTATTTTTAGCTATATTTTTAATCCGATTCATTTCATTGTTAAAACGTTCTTGACTTAATGGAAAATTGACTAACCTGTGAGTTAGGAAATGAAATGCTGCCATCAGTATTAGTAAATTTCCTATAAATATCATTCCGATTTATCGTTATTTCTAATAACTAACTTGTCGTGAAAAAGTAATTGTCCATTGTTCTCCTTTTCGTACATAAAATTAATGGAAGGATATATATTGTTTAATGTTTCTAAGAAAGTGTCCAAATTTCCTGTTTTAGTATCAAAAATAGCAAATATATCGTCTACGTATCTATACCACACCCTTGGGAAATACTTGAGTTCTTTTTTGAATTAAGTTTCTAATCTACCCATAAACAAATTTGCAAGAAACGGAGATAAGCAATTGCCGATCGCAGTTCCCTCAAGTTGTTTATAATATTTATTGTTGAACTGAAAAAAATTGATTCATACATAATTTTGTGAGAAGCAAATATTCATCAATAATTTCTTTCATCATATTATTGATTTCAAGTAGTTCCTTTAGGTACTCTAAAGCTAGTGGTATGGGTACACTAGGAAACAATGAGCTTACATCAAAAGATATTAAAATTTCACCTTTTTTAATTGAACATTCTTAATTTTATCTAAGAATTCTAACGAGTTAGTAACCTCAAAGTTATCGTACGAGATATTTAATTTGCTGAATTCTTCAGAATTAAATCATTAAATAGGAATAAATAATCTTAAGTTCATTAAAAATGTATCTAATAATATATTATTGGATGCATTTGAGAGTATAGAAATAGTTAAATGTGGTAAGAAAGCACTAAATAAAGACAGATGGTCTATTACCTTTAGTCCCCTCTATTGTTTATTTGACAACGGTGCAGTCGGGTGCAACCAAGTATGATCATATTTACCTACAAATAGTCTCGGTTAGGATAAATTAATTTACTTTATGTCATCTGCTGATGATGCTAGCTTGGTTAGCGAAACGCGCGTCCAGAACGTAACAAGTTGTGGTGTAGTGTGGTTAGAACTCTTGTATTTAGATCTATTTTCCACCATAGGTTCCAGTGTTAGAACACATCATTGATAATTTCATATTATAAGTCATAATTAAATGTACAAACAAAACATAATTATCATAATTAAAATGATGATGGCAACCAAGAAAAAAGTATTTTCTTGTTGTGTATAATATAAACGCTAGGTATTAAAAAATCGGTAAATTTCCTTTACTTGGAACTTGAACTTTTTTCAAGGTTATAAACACTCTATTTGGCTGCTATTTTTTTCGCCATCTTGAATTGGTACCTCAATATTTTAAAATATAATAATAAGTTCATTTCTATATTACACTTAATTCTTGCACAAAATTTGAAATGAATCTAATAAGCAAGGTTACTTCAAGTAAGTTGGATAAGCAGTTTTTAGTAATAATTTTTTAACATTTCACTAGGCCGCCCTTTTGATTAGTCATTTTTGAATCAATCCAAAATTTTACTAGAGGATTTCTACGTAATACTCATTTTTCATTACAGTCATTTTTTTGTAATAATTTTTTTGTAATATCGATATGTTTCACTTTACATTTGAGTCCAGTTAGACGACCAGGAACCAGTGGCGGCTCGCGGGTGAAAAAGAAAGTGAAGTGCAAATGAAGCAAGAAAATATCGTAATAATTTCTTTTCCAGAATTTTTTTTATATGTGGAAGGGGTAGAATATTTTTTTACGACTTACCTAAATTTTGTGTACTAAATCAATTCTCCTATCCTTCATAGTAGCATATGTATTTATAACACCCTCATAAAATGGATGAGTTGCCCTAATCTCCTCCAAAAATTCCTATTGAAATGAAATACTGCCTAGAGAAGTAAGTCTTTCTTGAGATATTGTATTTTTTAAATAAGTTTTTACACGTTTGAGGCAAGAAAAACTTCTTTCCACTGAAGCACTTCTCAACGGTATTGCCAAAAAAAGGGAAAACAGTTTGTATGCTTTGGTTGTTAAAATATCTTTATTTTTTAATTTAATTACTGTCATTGGCAAAAATAAAACTAGGCTCATTTTTAAGTCGTTGACTTTTTGAAAATATTTCCCCATATAACTGTAACAAATTTTCAAACGGGCCAGTCGGAAAATTTAAGCTATATTCGGAAAATTTAGCAGAACCTGCCAAATATAAAAATGTAAATTTTTCACAGCCTTGAAAGCTTAGTGTCATTTCCATTAAAATATGGTCCAATATTTCATAACAAGCGGTTCTATACTTAGTAAAAGTAAACAACCACCCCAAACTGAACGACACGTGGGTGTAGTGCACTGCGTTAGCAATTCACCAAGAGCGTTGTATGGCGCTGGACTCGACGTCATCGGATACGCGTTGTCATGGCAACATAGTAGGAAAATCGTAAACTGAACATAGCACCTCCAGCAAAGTCGAAGCTGTTTACGCCACTGTTATAGTTGTTATAATAAATTTCGATTGAAAGTTTTAAAAAGTTAAAAATTTATTCAGATGTTATTTTTTGTCAATTAAGTCAATAAATGAATGTAAAACTTAAATTTTAAGATATATATATATATATATATATATATATATATATATATATATTTATTTTTCCTGGTGAAATGGTTGTTTATTTTTCACTGCAAGGAACTTGACTTTCATAGGGTTAGTCACATTCCGAAGATCACAAGGAGAAACTACCATTTTTCGAGTTTTGACTGTATTGAGTTTCAACTTGTTAGCATTGAACCAATTTATAACCCTCGACTGTGCCTCTACAGCATCCGACCCGAACCTAATATGTCGGAATCCTTCAGTGAGTGAAAGATTAGTATCATCAGCAAAATGTGTGTAGCTTGCTTGAGTTTTGGTAATTAATAAAAATTAGAAATAAGGTGGGGCCAAGACTAGGTCCCTGGGGGACACCCACTTCCAATAATCTCTCCAATGGCGAGACTTCACTTAGTCTCACGAAGAGAACGTTGTTGTTGCTAAATTTATGGTGGCTTAGCTTGCCAAGCAGAATGTCAGGCAACACAATCAAAGGCCTTGGTAAAATCATAAAATAGGATCAAGGCATACTCTCGGAATCCATTATATATAATAAGAGACGGAGAATGGCATAAATCGTGCCAGAATCACATCTTAACCGGAACTGATATTTGTAAATACATTGTTGATTTCAAAATAGGACATGATGTTTTGTGCCATACCCTTTTCGATGACCTTCGAGAAAACTGGCAGTAGAGATATCGGCCTGTAATTCGACACTTTACCACTTCTTATAAACTGGCGTTACTAGAGCCCTCTTAAATATTCCTGGGAACACACCCTCCTTGAAACTAAGATGTATGACCTTACTTAAAAAAAATATAAAGTTTTTACAGTTTTGAGCAATAGACCGGAAAGATCCTATATATCAACACTAGATTTATTCTTCAAATTATCAATTATTTCTCTGAGATTAAAATTATTTCCCTCAGATAAAAAAGCTCAGAATTAAAAGTTACACGTTCAAAAGTGATACACTTACCTCCTGTTGCACAAAACTTAATTGCTGTTTAGAATATTTAACCGAGCTTTCGGATTTGACAAGCTGCTTACAGAAATATAGGAACCCGCTGTCAAATTTAACATTCCGTTAAACATTCTAAACTTCAATTGAGCTTTCTGCAACCAGCGATTTGTATGTCAGGGAGTGATAAATTCTCCATGTTGGAGAGGGGATTTTTGTTGGTGTCAGGGAGATTGGTTGCGATGTTTTGTGCTATATTAGCAAAAAAAATTATTAAACTCTTCAAAGTTTATTACGGCATTATTGTTACTACCCCTGTAAAGTCCCCGTTTACCATTCCGAATATCTCACTAGATTTGGACTGAATTTGAAATTGAGAATATAACACAGGGTAACAAAATGAAAACAAAAATTTAGTGCCGGAAATCTAACATCTCATTTTAGATGTTTTTAATGTGCCGATTCCAAAAATGCCACCAGATTTTTTCTATCAGCTCTAGTTTTTGAGATACAGGTTACAGCTTAATTGATATTTTTTTCTGATAAAGGACAACAAATAAAGAGATAAATATGTACTTAATCGTCAAAATAGAAATTTCCCAGAATCTAATTAACCAAATGGATACCTGGAATTGTCCCTGACCCAATGTCCCTATACTAGGAACTACGCAATACACTGCTCTTAATTACTTTTATACCTGTAATTGCCTATGATCCGATCCTTCTATACCTGCTTGGCTGTACTCGATTTAGTATATTACTGAGTTTTCCCAAGTAAAGTTGTACTATCATTTTGTGTAAATTTTGGTCGTTTTGTAGTATCAAGACACTAAACTGAAACAATAGCATCCACAAGCAGACGTACCTGTGTAAATCATCCCGATGTTTTTTGAAAGAGAGCAGAAAAACGATTTCTGACTTTGTAAAAAGAGCTTATCTTGCCTATTTTGGCGTTTATTTAGGAGATCAAGATAAATCGTGGACCCCCCATTTCATATGCATGTGTTTTTGCGACAGTGGACAACTGGAAAGAGGAAGTGCCTAAAGTTTGGTGTACCAATGGTTTGGAGAGAACCCCGAAACCATCATGACGACTGCTATTTTTGTCTCGTTAATATTAAAGGCATAAATAGAAGCAATAGACAGAAATGGACATATCCTGATCTAAATTCTGCAAGAAGGCCTGTAGCGTATTCGGAAGAAATACCCGTTCCATCATTCAGCAGTCTACCCGAACTGACAGAAGATGATACAGAAACATCAATGTCTGACGAACGAAGAATTCAATCAGAAAACGACAGCGAATTTGAAGCAGATCTAGCAACTCCGCAGTGTTTCAATTAAGAAGAACTAAACGATCTTATAAGAGTCCTGAATCTCTCAAAGAAATCCGCTGAATTACTTCCATCCAGATTAAAAGAAAAAAATATATATATATATATATATATATATATATATATAGGGCTCTTAGAAATTAACATCATTAACAGTTCGACTGCGGTACCGTTCGGGTGTGCTTTGTTTTGCGTTCCTCGCAGTCGAGCTGCTTCGCAGTACGTGTGTTTGTTCTGTTTTGTTTTCGCTGTGTATTTTTGTTTCGAATTATTCATTTTCTAAATATGGCTGAATACAAGTGTGACAATTGCCGTAAAGAGTTTTCAGAGAAAGACAAATACAATAAACTTCGTTGTAGTGGCGAGTGTAAACGATCTTTTTGCATGAATTGCACGGGCCTTGATAAGGCTACCACAAAAATCTTGATATTACAAAAATCAACCCACCTCCGATTTTTCTGCGCCCTGTGCGACTCCCCTAGTTTGAAATATCTCAACGATAAAATCACAAAGGTATCTCAAAATTTGATTCCACATGAACTTTTTGATTCAGTCGCAAACCGTGTATCTCAATTGTCAAGTAGTGTACCGACAATTTCTGAAATGTATGACATTTTAGTGAAGAGTGAATCCAGGTGGGATCTCATGGAGAAAAAAATTGACGATATCCATAATCTCTCGAGGGAGTTTTCCGCTTACAAACCAGATATGTTATTAAAGTCTCTAAGGGATATGGAACAGAATATTTTCAATATTTCCCAAATCCTCTTCAACAATGCCGAAGAAGTGATAAAAATCCAAGTACAGGACTCCTCTTCAATTGAATTAAAAGCAGGTATTGCTAACATTAAGAGCAACCTAACTTGTGTAACTGACTTGGTAAAGGAGTTATACTCCAAATATGAAAGCCAACATAAGTGTAAGCATATCAAAAATACATACCCTACCACCATACCCTTGCCTACACCAACTATGGAAACTACCTGCTCCACCGCCTCTACACAAACTGAGGTAACACCTACGGATATTCCCAGTACTACTGAAGGCTCCAGCAAGCTGGCTTGTAATAATACACAACGGTGGCACTATGTAGTCGTAAGAAATCTTCCTGCAGGGTTTACGCCTAACAACATAGTTCACTACGTTAAGGAAAAGCTTGGGACTACAGAGTTTATTCGATGCTACCACCTAATCAATCATATCTCAAACATTGATTTTAAAATTGGAACTCAGTCAAAAAAGTCAGCTGAAAAGCTTTTAGACAGCAATCTATGGCCACATGGCGTAGTCATAAAACGGTCAGCTGTATCCGAACTTACAGAAAAATCTACACCGAACCTCCCACCTCCCTCCACACCGAAAAAACTGCCCACCAACTCGAGCTCCGTCAGTTCACTGGTTGTCTCCTCTCCAATTTCTCAAAAGGGCACTATAATATCTTCTGACAAAGAGGCCATTGCTGCCTGCAAAGCAGATGTCTTGTTGAGCGACAACTGCTATAGTCTTTCCAAGAAAACTCCTACTGACCAAGAACCTATTTTTGATCCAATGTCTCCCCCAACAGTGAAGCTTACGCGAACCGAAAAAAGTTCTGATAACCGTTTCCTCATGTCTAGACTAAGAGAACCAGCCATTTTAAAGGCCTTCAAGTTATATCTCGCCTTCCTGCACGACCAACCTGCGCAAATTCACTTTGAAGGGTTTACAAATACAAGCACCAGGCTGTTTTTGGCTTCTGAAGGCATTCCTATAGATTATAGAACCCTACACAAGATATATTTCGATTTTCATGCTGCTTACGGATTTAACGCAGCAGAAGTGGAAGCGGATCTTGCAGCCTATGGATCCTACATATCTTCGGAGAGATCGATTCATCTTCAGAGGACCAGAGAATGCCATAAAAATTATTTTACCAGCAATTCTCCCAAAAAAAATTTTTAGAAAACACGACGTGTCCTGAGGAACTAGATTCCTCAAAACTTCCTGTTGTTACTAGTCTTAATATGGTTCTAATTAATATTGCTTCTCTAAGAAATAAAACTGACGAGTTGTACCTATTTCTGGAAGAATTGGAGTTCCCCCAACTTGTTGCAATTACTGAGCACTGGCTGAATCTAAACGAACCCTTTTATATTGAGAGGTATACCACAGTAGCTAGATATGACAGAAAAAACTCAGCTCATGGGGGAACACTGATTCTATCCCTAAATGGAGATTTCATGTCGGTATCTAAATATGATCATTTGTTAGCGGATAGCTCTTTTGAATTCTCTATAGTATATAATCAAAACCTTGACCTTTATGTAATTTGTATTTATAGATCACCAAACTCTGATGTACAATCATTTTTAAATAGCCTGGTAAGTTTGCTAGACAGCCTACCGATTAAAGGTAAAAAAATTCTATGCGGAGACTTTAATATTGACTATGCTACTGTTTGTGCCATCCAGAAATATCTAATTTCTATATTCGACTCTTTCGGTCTTTCAATGCATGTATCCTCGCCAACTAGAATTTCAAAAAACTCTTCTTCTATCATCGATTACATGGCGTCTGATTTTTCTCCATCAGAGGTGCAATCACAGGTCTATAACTCAGGTCTTTCCGATCACGAGGCGGTAATTTCCAGGTTTAGTTTACCTATTAGGCCCTTACCAAGATCTCGCCATCGGGGCAGAATTTTCTCGGCCGCAAATTTCTCAGTATTTCATAATATTTGCTTTAACACCAATTGGAATTTTGAATCTGATAATGTCAACACAAACTTCAGAACTTTTTTAAATAAAACTTTAAGTGCTTTTAACAAGGCCTTCCCGCTTAAGAATATCAAACCTAAGCGGCATAAACCGTGGACCACGAAAGGAATACGAATTTCTGCTAAAAATATGCGCTCGCTCTCATATATAAAAAAATTCACCGACTCCTTTCTTATTCTCGACTATATCTCTAATTATAGGAGGATCTACACTACTCTTATTAAGTCAGCAAAAAAATTACACTACCGAAAACGTCTAACAAACTCTAATAACGTTTCAAAAGAAACCTGGTCCATCATCAATAACCTCAGAAACAAATCAAACCCTGTGACTCAGATCTTGCCAGGGGCTAATGATCTAAATGATTATTTTATTAATGTAAGCAAAAATGTTACCTCTAGTATCTCGCCAAGTTTGGACCCTCTTTCGTTTCTCCCTCCTTCAAAAAATTTAGCTGATAGCTTTTTCTTAAGTCCCGTTAGCAACACTGAACTATTGAAGGTAATACATAATATTAAAAGTAAATCTTCGTGTAGCACTGATGGCCTATCAATTAGAATATTCCTGAACTTGCCACTCCCAGTCATAGAGGCCCTTACAACATTAATAAATGAGTCCTTTATAAAAGGTGTATTCCCTGATTGCCTTAAAACAGCTATAATTATTCCACTTCATAAAGGCGGCGAAAAAACTAACTCTTGCAATTATCGCCCAATTGCACTACTACCAGTGCTATCAAAAATCATCGAAAGGCTACTGAAGAACCGTCTTATGCCATTTCTCCTGAAACATCAGATAATATCCCCGGAGCAGTTCGGATTTCTACCCAACAAGTGCACCAGTGACGCCATGTTCACGTTGCTTAGAGGCGTCTACTCATCTCTCAATAACAACCACCCAACTGCCTCAGTTTTTTGTGACTATGCGAAAGCCTTTGATTGTGTTAGTCATGAAATTCTGATAAACAAACTACATTTTTATGGAATTCGTGGTACTTCTTTAAATTGGTTCAAATCTTATCTTGGAAAAAGGCAACAACTTGTAAGGGCTAATGGTTCCGATTCTGATTGTAAGTTGATTACAAGTGGAGTTCCTCAAGGTTCAGTCTTGGGACCTATTCTTTTTTTGTTATACATTAATGATATCACGAACCTTAAAATTAATGGAAGAATCTCCCTTTTTGCTGATGACACAAGCATAACATGGAGTGATTTTGATACAACGTCTTTACACTCTAGTATCTCCAAAGACTTGGTTATAATTAAGGCTTGGTCCGATTCCAATATGCTTTGTTTTAACGTCGATAAAACGGTGGCGTTATCTTATAAGGGAACTTTACAACCACTTCAGGTACATAACAGCAATATTGAATACGTAGAGTCGGTTAAATTCCTGGGTTTAAATATAAATAGCAACCTAAAATGGTCTAATCATATTGACACCTTAACTAAAAAACTTTCTACCGCCTGCTTCGCCATTCGATCAGTTTCAAAAGAACTAGACGTTCCTTCTGCCAGACTCACTTATTTCTCTTTATTTGAATCCCACCTCCGCTATGGCCTTCCCTTTTGGGGCTGCTGTACCACCGAGCAATTTCGTAGTATTTTTATGCTTCAAAAGAGAGCCATTCGTTATTTGTTTGGTCTAAATAATAGAGCTCACTGCCAATACTATTTCAAAAAACATGAAATATTAACACTTCCTGCATTATTTATTTTGGAAACGGTATGTTTGCTGAGAAAACATATAAACACCCTCCCAGAAAGGCCACAACATGTATACCCTACCAGAAACTCTAGGCATGATATTTATCTTCCCATTCCTTCCACAGAATTAATAAAAAAATCAATTATTTACAACGCCATAAAACTTTACAACAATCTGCCAGTACATTTAAAATCTATCCCTATGCTTGCACAATTTCGAAAAAACACCAAAGCATACCTCATTGAGAGACCACTTTACAGCGTTAATGATTTTTTTTTTCAGTGAGTAAGTCTCTTTAAATTGTCACTAAACTCGCTTGTTTACTTAAATCTTTTGTGAGTCATATCCTAACTCATAGCATAGAATTTTGTAAATCATTATATAGGGAAAAGAACTGTCGAACATTCACTTAAAACTTAATTATTTTTGTTTGGTATTGGATTAAAAACAATTTAATTCTTTTTGTATACTACATTCTGCACTAGTTCAATATACCTTCTGTTTAACATCACAATTATTTGTATAACTATAATAACATAGAGTTTAAGGTCGCATAGTTGCAATTTTGATTTCAATGTCATCGAAATTATTCACCTCGTACATGTGTGTTTGTTTACTTTTATAAGGTTATCATGATTCATTTACTGTTTGCAATGTTATGCTATATTCTAACGTGTGTTTTACGATTTGGTAAATTGATAATTTACATTTAAAAAAAAAAAAAAAAAAAAAAAAAAAAAAAAAAGCACTGACTTGTCGAAATTATTTTCGATTAATGTTTTGATATGTCTTATTTTTAGGTATATTTTGCTTTGTCCATAAAATTGTAGAATTTTTCTGCGGCAATAAAGCATACTTTTGTTTGTTTTGTTTGTTTGAAAAAATGGATTTGCCTGAACACACTCTAGATGATTGGCGCCTTTTTATTGACAGTTCATAACGTAGTTTAAAATGTGTTCTTTTACATGACGGTAACAAATATGGCTCAATACCTATTGGTCATTCTACTACCATGAAGGAAGAATATGAAACAATTACATTAGTTTTGAGAAAAATTAAATACGAAGAACATCAGTGGGCAATTTGTGTTGATTTAAAAATGGTTAACTTCCTCCTTGGACAGCAGAGTGGTTATACAAAATATCCTTGTGTTTTTGTGCCTTTGGGACAGCAGAGCTAAAAATGAGCACTGGGTTAACAAAAATTGGCCTTCAAGAGATGTCATGATTCAAGGAAAGCAAAACGTGATCAACGAACCTTTGGTTTCAAGAGAAAAAATCTTACTTCCGCCCTTGCATATCAAGCTAGGCCTAATGAAGCAATTTGTGAAGGCTTTAAATCGAGATGGAAATTATTTTGGGTACTTGTCAATTCACCATAACAATGAACGAGACTGAATCTAACGCTTGGTGTTCATTTGTTTAAATAGTATTTTCTTGGCAATCATAAAGTAGAGAATTAGTGGAAACTATGCTTTCAAAATTTAATATTCTCGGCTGTAACGTGAGTATAAATACCTCCACAGCCACCTAGATCGTTTTCCAGAAAACTTAGGTGATTGTAGTGAAGAACAGGAGGAAAGATTCCATCAGGATATTAAAACTATGGAAGATCGTTATCAAGGACGATGGGATAGCCACATGATGGCGGACTACTGCTGGAGCCTTCAGCGAGACTGCCCTAGTAAACTCCATTCTAGAAAGTCGTATAAAAGAAAATTTTTATGTGATTAGTGACTAATGTAATTATGTAAATTAAGTTTTTGCAATAAATACTTAAATCCATGTGTCTTTGTTTTTTTAACTGGCAATAGTAATATTATATATTATAACAGTTATAACGTAAAATATATACACAATTTTTTTTTTAAACTAGATTTGATTTGAACTTTTTTACATTCTGCATCCAAAAATTACCCAGGAACAGTTAAAAAATCGCAGGCACCAAAATGTGTGTAGGCCTGTAAACCAATCCATCATCCCTAATAGAGTATTTGTAAATTTTCGAAAAGCTTTTGAATTCTTCCTTGTGTTATACTGCCTCCATATATCTCCCAAAAGGTGTAGATGGTTAACAGGCATGAGGCTGTCAATGTGTCATTAAAGCATGATACTCCATGGAGGTTACTATAGCCTTGGTTTTATAGGTTTTCTTAGGAGTCGACCGCAAGCAGGCGGTATTGTAAAGACTATATTAGAAGGTAGACAGGCTCAAATGTGCCTAATCTCAGAAAATATTTAAATACGCAGAGACCGAGAAAGACAATTTAGTAATTATAGTAACACATTTTCATACTTATTGTAAATTTTTTTTATTTTCTCTGTATTAAATTGAAAGAACTTAGTGCCAGTATCAGGCAATACTGTTTTATGGTCAAAAGTAAATCTATTAAAAAAATTATAACATAAATAAACCAACTAAATCCGTGCAAATAGCTGTAATTGTAAATACATATTTTATTTAAATAATATAATCAGAATATAAAGTCCGGCTTAAAATGTCAGAATGGACACTTGTTTTAATCCCATTAAAATCAATTTAGCATAGGCTTAACTGCTTGATTGTCGCAATTTTTATTAATTGATTGATTTCTCACCTTTTCAAATTCGCTGTATAATATTGACAAATACTATACCATTTAGCCAACCCAGGAAATAACTTGGCCGTTCTTAATTAGTTGTATAATCTAAGGTTGATCTAAAAACCCATAAAGTTCTAACAGCTTCGGGTCCGTAAAAGTGGTATTTCGGCAGTCACCGGTCTTTACTTCCCTCGTAAAAAGGAAGAATTGTAATAGTGAAAAAATCACCCACCGAGATTTTTTCAGATCGTTACGTTTTAGGGTCTCTAGATGCCGAAAAACTTGTTTTCTCAATTCCGTCGGTTTGTTTGTTTGTTTGTCGGTCTGTCTATCGGTCTGTTAACTAAAATTAGCTAAAAGCTACTTAACGAACGACTTCAAATTTTGGTCGAAAAGTAAGGATCATAATAAGGAGATGTCCTGCTAACGTTTTGGTAAAAATCCAATATGGCGAAACAAAATGGCGGCCATATGAAATGTTAAAAAAATGCTTATCCAATTTCTAAAAAAAAAGAAAGGTAGCTGCAATGTGAAATAGCTAGAATCCTCACCTCAAGAAATAATTGCAGCGTAAGCAATAAGATGGCGCTGACGTCAGTTTAGTCGACGTTAAAAGTGTTTTGATTGACACGATTGTAAAATTTGATTTGTTTAAAATAACAATTTGTGCATAAATTAATGGTAAGTATTTATTTTCTCATAGATATTCATGCTTTCTAGACTAATTGTAAAGTAAACCTAATTTGTAGCTTGCCTTTTAGTTATTCCTTTTTACAAACTTTGTTTTTTACATTTGAGGTTACCTCTGGGATACGTTGACGGAGGCAAGATGAAGAATTCGTCGACTTACCCCCATCAATTCTTTAACTATAATTTTTTCTGCTTCCGTATCTCGCAAATTAGAAACGGGACTCTTTTGTTGAGAAATATTCTGTCTATATACAATGCTGTCCAAAAAGTTTGCAACAAATGAGAAACTTTTTTATGACTGGTTTTTTATAAAATGTTATTCTTGATAAAAGATAAAAAAAGAATATAAAATAAACGTGTTTGAGAGAGAGTTTCAAACCTTGGGTCAACGCCGTGTTTAAAAATACAAAAATTTTAGTCTTAAATATTAAAAAATACACTTTTTGACATGCTAGATTTTCAGAGCTCAAGTTTCAACTGTATAAGTATTTCACCTAATATCGAAAAACTTTAGGGTCTTTAATTCCAGTGTTTTAAAAATAATATTTCCTGGAGCTCACAAAATTTCAGTATTATATTTCATAGTTTGAATACCCTGTATATCTGACCTTAACACTGCCAAAACAATCTATTTTAGAGGCACCATTTTTTATTAATATAATACATAAAAAAAATCAAATAAATTTTATAAGTTTCTCGTTTGTTTTTTTGAAACACTATTTGTCGCTCGTCTAAGTGTGTTTCTGTTAATATTAGCAAACACTTGCTGAGCTCTCTCTTCGAGTACGGCCAATGTCTCGGGAGGTTCAAAGTCAAAAACTTCATTTTTAACGTGCCCCCACAAAAAAAATCCAGGGGTGTAATATCTGGCGACCTAGCAGGCCATGATGTAGGACCACCATTGGAAATTATTTTGTGCCCAAAAGTTCTTCTTAATAAATATCTGACAGCCCTGTTTCTGCTGAAACTAAACATTATGAAATTCGTATTGTGCTGCATCTCAAATTGCTGGTAGAATTTGGTTTTCTAGCATATCTAAATATCTTTTACCAGATTAAGTAAAAGGGTAAAAAATGGACCTATAAATCGATTACCTGAACATACAAGATTATGCATAAAGCAGTTAAACCAGCTAATATGAAATGATGATTTTTGGACATTTTAATGATTTTTCTTTAGGAAATGTGAACTTGTTATACATCAGTGAATAGGATTTGTAATGCTTATTTTAAAGAGACAAAAATCCAATATGGCGTTTTTAAGAAAAAATAAAGTTGATGATGGTGAAGGATAACCGAAACGTCGTAATTAGAATCTAATGGGATAAACTTTGTAAAACTTTGTCAATTTAATCATTTTTGTACCTCTCATAGCTTTCCAAGTTCCCAATACATGTATCACCAAAATGGCCGACACTGTACAGGGTGTCCCATTTTCGTAGGTTTTACGGGGTTTCCAGCTTATGAGTAGAGATAGAGAGATGCGGTTTTCGCGACACCGTGCTACTTTTCGATGAAACTAAAGAGGCCGCAAACAGATTTGCCCTAACCATTTTAGTTTCCGTGCTACAGGGTGATTTTGAAAATTTGTCATTTTCGGACACCCCCTGTAACTCAGCTATCGTAAAATATATTTAAAATGTTTCAACTGGTATTTATAGATTTTTTCACGTAGAATTCAGTGGCGTACTCAGATTTTTGCTGAGAGTCATAGTTTTTGACATATTGGCATAACCTACTATTTTTTAAATGGGACACCCTATATATTATTTTTTCATCTTATTCTTCGTGTCGAGAGCTTTTCAAAAACATACCATAAGTCATATTTATTTTCATAAATAACATGAAAAAATGCATTTTTCTTTAAACGGATTTATGGCATAGCAGATCAATCGAAATAAGAAAGTAACAGCATCAGAAAAAATTAGGAAGTAGGTAAAAGGTAATAATTATAATTTCATTAAAACTACAAATATTGTTCAAATTGTAGACCATTATGTGTCTAACAAGTGTGACAAACTTTAAAAATTGTTTTTAATGCATTTTCTATTGTAAATGACTGTCTTTGTAACTCTGCAAAAGCGTTTTCGGTGGCCATTCTTAGTTGTTCTAAGTTTTCGTATCGCCTTACATAAACCTTGTTTTCTAAATAACCCCACAAAAAGAAATCTAAAACTGAGAGGTCAGGGGATCGTGGTGGCCATCGAACAGGTCCGTGTGTTCCTATCCATCTTCCAGGAGTCGTTAAGCCAGTTTTGACTTATTCTGGCATTGTGGGCTGGAGCTCCGTCTTGCTGGAAATAAATCCTATTTAGTTGAGCCAAGGGAACATCATCCAAAATTCCTAATGCGTCTTCTAGGATTCGCACGTAACCAATCGAATTCAGATTTCCTTCATATATTTGGTAAACTATTTTTCGGTTGAAAATAAAACAGGAGACATTGAATCCAAATCTGCCCTGACGCTCCCTAGGAAAAATAACATGGTTGTTTTCTTGACTCCAAAATCGCGTGTTGTGTCTATTTAAAATCCCTGAACTAGTAAAATGTGCCTCGTCTGACCAAATAATCTTTTTTTCAAAATCGATATCTTCTGCCTTCATATTTATAAACCAATTGCAGAACTCCAATCTGCGCTCTGCATCACCAGGATGCAGATGATGCACAAGTTTGTATTTATAGGGTTTGAATTTGTGCTTTTTCAAAATTTTCTGCACTTTGGTTTTCGGTACACCCGCCTCTTCGTCTATTTTCCTGCAAGATGTTTCAGGAGCTGTCTGAACGAGGGCTAAAACGTTGACCTC
Source organism: Kuschelorhynchus macadamiae (assembly GCA_030620095.1). NCBI lineage: Eukaryota > Metazoa > Arthropoda > Insecta > Coleoptera > Curculionidae > Kuschelorhynchus > Kuschelorhynchus macadamiae. Next base: position 280,940 of record JAUTXW010003044.1, read on the forward strand.
AGATTCTTCGTTGTCTTTATTGTAAGTTCGCGATCGAAGCTTGTTAAAAGATCCATATTGGCAAAGATTATTTTTAATTTTTTGAAAAATTTTTTTTTCTGGTTGTCTTCTCTCGGGATATCTAAGATAAAATAAAGCGAATCAATAAAGTCAAAATGCAGGAAGATAAAAAAGAACTAACCTGTTCAGATAAAGCTCTGCCGCCTGATCTGCATCTTCATTAGACAATATAAAACACGCGTTGATATCATATTTCTCAAAATATTCAAATTTTTGATTCTGAGCCATATTAAAAACAATAATTATAATAGACGTCAAGAAAAATTTAAACGCAATAATGCCAAAAATGACAGCAGTAATGGCTGCCTGATCATATTTTTGTTAACTTTTTCCATGGCTCCACAGCCACCTTCTCTTATTTCGATTGATCTGCTATGCCATAAATCCGTTTAAAGAAAAATGCATTTTTTCATGTTATTTATGAAAATAAATATGACTTATGGTATGTTTTTGAAAAGCTCTCGACACGAAGAATAAGATGAAAAAATAATATATAGGGTGTCCCATTTAAAAAATAGTAGGTTATGCCAATATGTCAAAAACTATGACTCTCAGCAAAAATCTGAGTACGTCACTGAATTCTACGTGAAAAAATCTATAAATACCAGTTGAAACATTTTAAATATATTTTATGATAGCTGAGTTACAGGGGGTGTCCGAAAATGACAAATTTTCAAAATCACCCTGTAGCACGGAAACTAAAATGGTTAGGGCAAATCTGTTTCCGGCCTCTTTAGTTTCATCGAAAAGTAGCACGGTGTCGCGAAAACCGCATCTCTCTATCTCTACTCATAAGCTGGAAACCCCGTAAAACCTACGAAAATGGGACACCCTGTATATGTGTTACTAAATGATTATGTACAGAACTAAATTGGGTCACACTTCACTATTCCTAATATAAAGGAATATTTATAGGAGGAACGTTCCAGGTAAAAGACATTTTCAAATTTTTTATGTAAACTAACTGGTTTGTATGAAAATACTACAAACAATAAAAAAACCATGTTGTAGTTAAGTAGTTGAGCTACAAGGTGCGACAAGTATAATTCAACGTTGCCATCTTATTTATCTTAGGAATTATTTCCCGATTTACGTTTGAGGTACGTTAAAAAAATGTATATTTAGGTCTTTTTAAGGGTCATAGTAGTAAAATTCGTATTCATTAATATAATAATAGAAATACCTAGCCCGTGAATTTAGTTGCATTAAAATCTAGTTTCAAAAGAAACAACTTTATTTTATTGCCGACATTATTATATTTTAACAATCCTCAGATTACTTGAAACCGCATTACAAAAGAAATATAAAAATATATTTTAAAAGTAAAATGTTACAAGTCACAAAGAGGACATTTTAACATAATTTGAATTGATTTTAATCTTGAACCAAATGGAAAACCTAAATATAAGACACATAAAATATTCATAAAACGTGAAGATCTGTAAAAACCTAGGAGGGTAATTTTTCACGATTACAATGCCTTCCTTTTACGGGGGATACTAAAAACAGATTAAAATATGATTTTATAAAGAATTCAGCAATTATAAATATTGCTTTTAGCAATACACAGACACAAGCCAAGAGCAAGTTGCTACACAAGTCCCACAAAGATTTTTTTTGGAGGTCACCTACATATAACAAATAACGGACAGACTGCGATTATTAAGAACACATTTAGTATGAAAAATAATTTTCGTAATATTTATAAGCATTAGTGTCAAGCCGACTCGTTCCTAGTAATAAACTGGGCAATTATAATGGATTGGCAATAAATTTGTCAAGGGTCAGTTAATAACGCGAAATCATTTAAAATGATGTATTGCTTTCCAACTACACACCTGTAGCCTAAATTGAAACGTGTTTAGATAATTGTTGTTCGCTATTTAAATTTGTCAATTTCTTTATTGTTGGTTAATTAAAGTGACTGGGTTATTTTCCCATACGCTTTTAATACAAACAGTGCCTGGAGTTTCGTGTCGCAAAAAAAACTAGATGACGGAGTAGGTAGTTGAAATGTAGCGGTTTGTTTTGATAAAAGTCCATTCTGCATTAGTTAAACATGATTTTTGCTAACCCAAAGTTTATTATTAATAGTATATTATTTAATGAACCAGTAATGACCAATACTTGCAAGTAAAATTTTATACTCTTTCTACCACCATAATACAATATAAATAAAATACTTGTTACTATATCATCAGTATCTTTCCCCTGCCCTGGACAACCGTATCCAGATCGATTTTTATAGATAGAAAGAAAGTAGAGGTTTTGGCGACAGTGTGCTACTTTTTTGTAAAACTAAAGATGCCGTTATAGTTATTTATACTACAAGGGATGTAAGTAACATTTACCAGTCTAGGAAAAGTTCGAGACTGGTTAATGTACTTACATCCCATATAGTATATAACATTTTCCCCCTCCCTGTATTGTATGATTACAAGAAAATGCTGGATATGTTTTTGGATTTTCATTATCATTACATTCGATAGCATTCTCATTAAATTATGAAGGCAGCCGTGATCCGTTGCCAAAGCAACGTAAGCAGTTTTAATTTTATCAACAACGTCAAGTTAACAATACATAGCGAAAAGTTTGAAGAGGTCGAATTGTTTGATTCTGTGTGGACAAAACTTGTTTATCTCTGCTACCGGAAAAGTCGAAAAAAAGGTATGAAGCAAAACGGTTACTGCAGTCTCAGAAACCTTGTTTTTGGCGTATTTCCATGCAAAAAGTGCTATATTGAAGTCCCCGTCAAGCTTTTGGTGTGAGTATTCGATGTTGAAGTCCACCCTTTTTATATAGGAAAATATAGATATTTCTAAGTATCCAAAACTTCGAGCATTTTTGAAAAGAAAAAATGATGGTTATAGACCCAAAAAATCGAATGTGTTTAACAGGGAAGATGATATATACTTATTGATGAAGGTCGTAATGGTAATGGGAGTTTGGGAGCGTACCGTTCTAATGAACTCTGTGAAATGAAAATGGGCAATGTTAAAATAAGTCAAGAAGTCATAACTGTGATCATTTGACTCCAAAAATGGAATGCCACGTACATTTACAGTAACAAAAAGTGACGACACTCAGGTTTGTTACTTCAAAATAATTGAAAAGTGCATTGATACAAGATCCCACATGACGATTATTAATCCACGCTTCTTCGATTTGCGACTTGCGATATCAAAATGGAAAGTGCTTAAACCAGCCTGTAGGGAAAAATACGTTTTCAACACGTCAATTCGAAGTAAAATTGCGAAATTTGTAAAGTTTGAGAACTTCAAAATGTATACTGGACACACTTTTAGGAGAACGTCGGCAACTTTATTAGCAAATACTGGAGTTGATGTATTGGTTATCAAGCGACATGGTGGATGGAAATCCGCTACTATTGCGGAAAGTTACGTAGCTGAGAGCCTCAATAATAAAAAGGAAGTAGCGAATAAAATTTTATACAATAAGACCCAGCCAGAAGTCTCTTGCAGTGCTTCAACAGTGACAGAAACGTTGGTTAGAAATGAAGGATCTGTGGAGTCGGAAATGTAATACACATCGAGAAGAAACGGGAAAACGTGTTTCCAAATTTTGTTAATAATGTGAATAATTGTAATAATTGTTCCATTAATATTCATTTCAATCAATATCACCGGATTTTTGTCCGAATTTTTGTAATATGTTGATGAAATCAAAAATTAAAACTACTTATAATAATTTTAGTTTATTATTTCCCTAGGGATGTATGTTAAGAATTTTGCTGGAAGGGTGGTGGTTTGTTGTGAATTAAAGTTAATAAATGAAACAAAAACCTTTCTGAAAGAACTCTATTGAACAACTGCCTAAATTAAAATTGGTTTCGTTTAAACACAGATTAACAAAAACGCTTATATAGCAATTTAGGCGACTCGGCGCTCTCACACATATCTTGCCGGTGCCGCCAGCCGTAACTTAGTCTAAACAAACACATATGAAATTAATATTTTTAAAGCAATTGATTAACAATTTTAACACTCTCCCTAAAATATTAATTTTATGCTAACAAGTACATACATACTTAAATTCTAACTAAACCTAATTTTAAACGCAACAATTCATAAATTTGCTTTACTAGTGGTTTAGTCATTATATCGGCGATTTGATTTTCGCTCGGAACATACACTATATTAAATTCGCCTTTTTTATATAAGTCACGAATATAATGAAATCGGATATCGATGTGTTTTGTGCGTTTATGTCCTTCTGGGTTTTTAATCAGTTTAATCGCACTCTGATTGTCAATGCACAAAGACACATGGCTATATTTTTCCGAATTCACGCCGCTTTCTTTAAGTATGCGCACTAGCCACACTAGGTCTTTCGCCGCACTTGCTGCACTCATATACTCCGCTTCTGTCGTAGATAAAGCGACGCACTGTTGTTTTCTGCTTTGCCATGATACTGCTGCTCCACTTATTTTGCAGATAACGCCTGTTGTTGATCTTCTGCTTTCAACATCCCCAGCAAAATCAGCATCACAAAAAACTTCCAATGATTCGTTGGTACTATAGAGCAATCCAAAATCTGCTGTACCCTTAACATAACGAAGAATTCTTTTTACAAGTTTGCAATGTGCTGCAGTAGGATTTTCTAATGCTCTTGACGCAATGTTAAGTGCATACCCAATATCTGGTCTCGTGTTAACTTGCAAAAACATTAAACTTCCCACAATTTCACGATACGGAAAATTATCAATTTCCTGCGTTATTGACATATCCGTCTGCCATCCTGGATCAATAGGCGTGGCAACCACTTTAAAATCTTCCATTCCATATTTTTTTAAAAACTTTTGAATGTAAGTTTTTTGATGAATAAAAATTGAACCATCATGCTGTTTTTCAATTTCTATTCCAATGTAATTCTTTACATTACTTGTCATCTTGGCCTTGAATGTTTTTCCGATTTTCCCAAGTAGTTTTTCTAGCTCTTTGGCGTTTGATGATGCTACCAAACCATCATCAACATATAGCAACAATAAATTTTTTTCGTTGTTGTTTCTGTTTATAAACAAACACGGATCCGAAGCACTCTCCCTGAAACCACATTCTTCAAGAAACTTTGAAAATTTTTCATTCCAACACCTTGGCGCCTGTTTTAAACCATACAGACTTTTTGTCAGTTTGCACACACGGGTTGTTCCGTCTTCAAACCCCTTTGGTTGCTTCATGAAAATTTCCTCCGTTACATTTCCATATAAAAATGCAGTTTTTATATCAAATTGCCTAAGGTGCAATTTTTCTGTTGCTGCTATACTTAGTAAGACCCGAATTGTCTCAGATCTGGCTACTGGACTAAATATCTCATTGTAGTCCACCCCTTTTTGTTGCGAACAGCCCTTTATAACCAGATGCGCTTTATATCGGTCTATTATTCCATTTTCCTTATACTTTTTACGATATACCCATCGGTTTTCAAATATTTTCTTATTTGTTGGTTTTTCCACCATAATCCACGTGTTATTTTCCAACAAAGATGACATTTCTTCCTTCATGGCATCCATCCAGTCTTCTTGTTGTTCAGATGACACTGCCTCGTTGAAATTTATTGGTTCATCCGCCAAAAACGCGACAGGTACTCCATAAAAATCTGGCTGTTTCAGTTTTTTTCGATCTCTTAAGTTTCTTGCCACAGGTAAGTCCTCAGGGTCTTCCTCAGGTAAGTTTTCAGGTAAGTTTTCTTCAAATTTTTCTTCCTGAACTTCCTCCTCTTTTTCTATTACGTTGTCAACTGGTACTTTGGTTGGTAGTATTTTTTCATTTTTGAAAATCACATCACGACTTACTATCACATCATTTTTCTCAGGTATCCACACACGGTAGCCTTGCACATTTTCTGCATATCCCACAAAATAGCCTTTAACTGACTTTTTATCTAGCTTGTGCCTTTTTTCTTTTGGAATGTGTACAAAACACTCGGTACCAAAAATTTTAAAATGCGAAATTTTTGGCTGCTTTCCACTCCATATTTCTATCGGTGTTTTTCCAGGAATTCTTGTAGGCCCTGTTCTATTTAAAATATACACAGCCGTATTCATGGCTTCAGCCCACAATTCTTTTGGAAGATATGGTTTTGAGTATAACATTGACCTTGCAGACTCCACAATTGTTCGATTTTCCCTTTCAACAAAACCATTTTGTTCCGGAGTATAAGGTACTGTAACTGTTTGTGTTATACCCATTTTGCTAAGCAAACATTTCACATTTTTATTTACATATTCTTTGCCACCGTCATTTTGAATCCCTTTTACATGATCAGTAAATTGCGTCTTTATTTCATTTAAAAAATGCTCCAATTTTTCGTACACCTCTGATTTATTTTGAATAAAATAAATCACTCGATATTTACTGTAATCATCCTTGAAAAGTAAATAATATCGATTACCGCCTAACGATTCCACTTCCATCGGGCCGCAAACATCGCTATGAATCATTTCTCGAACTTTACCAGCGCGCTCTTCTTTGCAATCCCGAAACGCTTGCCGGTGATTTTTCCCGTACGCGCATCCATCACAAACATCGCTGTCCTTTTTTAGTTCAAGTCCATAACGTTTCATAAACTCTTGCACGTGTTTATTATTTTGATGCCCAAGTCTCTCATGCCACAGTAACAAAGTGTCGCCGCCACTCTTGATTTTTTCCGAAATCAAAACATCCGCGCTCTTATCGCATGGCGTGACGATACGTAAAACTATGCGATAAAGATTTTCAGCTTCTTCGCCCACGGCCACCACTTTATTATTGCGCAACAGCTTGCAGTTTTTACCGTTATTGTTTATCACAAAATCGACGCCCTTTTTTGCCGCACATTTTACCGAAAAAAGGTTTCGCGCGATTTTTGGCACATATAACACGTCATAGAGAGCTCCCGGTTTCCAAGTTCCATCAACGTACGTTTCGACATTTATTTGTCCACTCCCGTACGCGGCGATACTCTCCCCGTTTCCGACACGTATCATATGAGGCTCTGAAAAAACTTTAAATTCCACAAACCAGTCCCTACGATTCGTAATGTGATTCGTCGCACCAGAGTCAATCAACCAAATGTCAGAGCCGTTTTGCACATTATTAATTCCTACAAACGCTTGTCTTTCCCCGAAATCGTCTGTTTGCATTTGTGCACTGGCATTTGATAAACAATCCTTTTCCAAATGCCTTTTTGACCCGCACTTAACGCAACCCGGACAGTCTCGCCGAAAATGTCCCGCTTTTCCACATGTAAAACACTTTCCCTTTTTAACCACCTGCGCCTTCTTGTTCTTAGGATGAAATTGAGTTTTTGTCACTAACGCGGTTGTCAATTCGTTAATTTCTGATTCACTCTTTTGAAGACGTAACTCTTCAGTCATAAGACGAGTTGTAAGTGTTTCAATGTTACGCTTTGACGAGTCCATGGATTCCCAAGCACTATGGAAATGATTAAATTTGACTGGCAAAATTGATAAAATTCTTGCCATCAACATTGAATCTGGTATTGGACTGTTGAGTTTTTTCATTTTGCTTGCCATTTGTTCCAATTTTGAAATATGCCCTGCAATGTTTAGTGACGAGTCCCATTTTAATTCAAAAAATTGCTTTTGAATTAATCCCAAACTTTCGTCCGATTTCAAGTCATACACGCTGTGTAACTTGACCCACATTTCCCTGGCACCTTCACAATTCATCAATAACTGCAATGGTTTCGCCTCCACAGTGGTCACAATGGTTTTCCTCGCTAACCGATCTGCCTTTGTCCACTTTCGTAATTGTTGATCGTAGTTCTGGTCTGTGCTTTCTGGCTTTACGAAGGTTCCATCGCAAACTCCCAGAGCATCCTCACTATCCAGCAACGTACTCACAACAAACTGCCATTGCTGCCAGTTGTCCGCATCCCTAAGCTTTTCAATTCTTGGTTTTTCACTTTCCATTTTTTATTGTCCACGCTTTCACGTTATCGAATGTTTACACAACTAACTTGCCACACCCGACTCGACGCCGCGCAACAAAAAACTTTTGCTCACAATAAAACCACCTTACTAACCTGGGTAACTGGGCCCATAACCTGTTAAGAATTTTGCTGGAAGGGTGGTGGTTTGTTGTGAATTAAAGTTAATAAATGAAACAAAAACCTTTCTGAAAGAACTCTATTGAACAACTGCCTAAATTAAAATTGGTTTCGTTTAAACACAGATTAACAAAAACGCTTATATAGCAATTTAGGCGACTCGGCGCTCTCACACATATCTTGCCGGTGCCGCCAGCCGTAACTTAGTCTAAACAAACACATATGAAATTAATATTTTTAAAGCAATTGATTAACAATTTTAACAATGTAAGTTGACTTACATCCTGTCGTTAAGGGCAACCAATAGCTTGTTGAGTAACTTTCACTTACGTCTATCAAAGCAGTGTCAAAATAGAATGCTTACAATACAGGGAAGAGGAAAAATTTGTTAACTCCTCTCGCCTGCAAGCTCCTACAAGCCCAATAATCAATGCTACTTTTATAAATGAGTATTTTTGTCATCCATCTTATATCAATATTGAGTTTAATAGATATCATTGTTCTTATCATAGAATAAAATTAGTAAATAACTCCCCGAAGTATAAAATAAGCACATTCCCATAGTTCTACACATTCTTCTCTCTGTACCGTTTTTGGAACCTATTGAAAATATACTCATATTTTGCCCTGGATTTTTCGGGAAGCAAGCCGTCAATGCTTCTTTCTGAATCTTTCATTTTGGCTAAAGAAATTAAAATTGTCAATTAGATATTACTTAAATTGACGTTGCCCGGGGTAGCGCAGAGTGGCAGGATTAAAGTGCCAACAGGTAACAGCTAATAGAAAGGTGTTTTATACTTGCTTTAAACTTTTTGAAAAATTTGTTTAATAAAAATATGTGTGTGATTTAACAGTCGTGTATCAGACGTAGATAAAATGTTGTACAATACATGTAAAAACTTTTAAATTTGACTTCTTTTTTATGCTACAGGGTGTTGAAATATACGTACATGATCTTTAGGATTGCTAGGTTTTTAACTAACTTTGCCACATTTTTTTCACACTTTGTATATGTTCTGCATAGTGCAGACCGCGCACATTATAAAAAATATGATTTTTTTAAATGTGTTCAGATTATTTGTGGCGTTTAGATTGACAAACAAAATTTTTTTTGGCTTTTTCGCAACTGAATAAAAATATTTAACTTTAAATTGATTGAAGCAAATATTTAATAAAATTACAGATCTCAACATGTAGACTAGTCTGTCTATAGAATGTTTCGATACATAATATAAACAATATTATTTAAGCAAGCATAAGAAATTATGTCATTTACCTTAAGTTTTTATAGACACATAGTAGTTGTACAAATACTAAATATATATATATATATATATAAAAAATCAGCATGTCAAGAAACAGATCACACATGTACCTTCTGCAGCTAGAAGTTTCCAAGATACCAGTGCAACACAAAAAACCCTAATTCCTTAAATTGTTTATGCTCCAATGCTCACTATGAAAAGAACTATCAAACAGACATTCGGTCATTGAAAAACTTAGGGCAACCAGTTGAACAGTGGGGTAGTATTTTAATTTACTTAGTTTCGTCTAAGTTAGATTTTATAAGCAAACGAGAATGGGAAAATTCCAGAAAAGATAATTCAATGTTACCGACTCTTGATGATTTCACAAAAGTTTTGAATTCTCCCTGTCAATTTTTAGAAACTCTTTTTGTTCACCCAAATAAACCAGACAATAAAGATAAGCCTCGCCATAATGACAATAGCCTTAAGGAGTACAATCATCTTTCAGGAAAAAAGTTCAGTGTTTTTATTGCAAGGGAAATCACTGTATCTTTTATTGTAAAACATTTTTAAGTTTACCAGTTCAAAACCTTGTCATTGAGGTTATATATATATATATATATATATATATATATATATATATATATATATATATATATATATATATACAGGGTTATGATAAATTAAGGAATAAATTCATTATCTTGGAAATTAAAAAGGTAATAGAAAAACGCTCGAACCCGTCGATTTAGATTTATTTTTTTGCATATTTAGAAATTATTTTAAACTATACAGGGTCACTCACAAAAGTTGTACAACTGTCATCTTTGGTTTTTTCAATACAACGCCTTATTTTTTTCTGCTGATTTGAATCCTCTATGAAATTCTAGACATTTTTGGTATAACATAACCTATACTGAAAATCAACAGTTATCGAAATATTCTTATCTAAATAAAACCTGTGTATTTAATAACCTATCGGACATTTGTATACCCTACCTATGTCTGTCGCGTAATCCCAAAGAAAAATGACTTTGTCACTGTCACTGTGTTGACAAGTGATATAATTTATTTACGATCTGCCATTTTAATTTCAAATATTGACTATGCGTTTAACAGAGAAAGAAAGAATTGAAATTCTAATAATGCTTGGTACTGGTGATAAGACTAGGACATAAAAAGAAGTTTGTCAGCTGTTTAACAACAGATGTCCTCATAGGCAACCTGCAGTGAGCAAAATAGAAAGGAAATGGACGGATACTGGTAGTGTTACGGACCGCTTTGGAAAAGGTCGCCCCAGGATCTCAGATGAAAAGAAACTAAATGTTCTCTTAACTTTTCAAGATAATCCACATTCCTCAACTACTGACGCAGCCTATGATAATGATATACATCAAACAATAGTTTCCAAATTTTTGAAAAAAGAAAATTTTTATCCCTATTAAGTGAAATTCGTTCAAGAATTAATAAATGATGATTCAGATCGCAGAAACGAGTTTTGCGAAATTATGACCAACATGTGTAATCGTGATCCATTATTTGTCAAAAGAATTTGTTTCACAGATGAGGCAACATTTTGTCTCAATGGAGAAGTAAATAAACAAAATTTTAGACACTGGGCACAAGAAAATCCTAACTGGTACAGGGAAAGTCATACACAGTATCGTCAAAGTGTTAATGTATGGGCAGGTATTGTAGGCAATAAAGTTATAGGTCCATATTTCTTTGATTCCTCACTAACGGGGCAAATGTATCTTCAATTTTTGGAAGAGAATCTTATACCAGCATTAGCTACCCTACATCCTAATGTAAACGATCCGGATCTTCCCAGTGAACTGTTATGGTATCAACAGGATGGGGCACCACCCCATTTTGCACCTGATGTCAGGAGATACTTAAATGAAACCTTTCCGAGACGATGGATTGGGCGACGTGGGACAATAGAGTGGCCGGCAAGATCGCCGGACTTAAGCCCGTTAGACTTTTTTCTTTGGGGGTATGTGAAAAACGAAGTGTATAAAAATAAGCCACATACTGTTGAAATTCTTAAGGATCGTATTCGAACTGTTATAAGAAATATTCAATGTGATACAGTTACTAATGTGCAACAAGAGTTTTTCCATCGTCTAGGGCATTGTAGAGCTGTAAATGGTGGATATTTTTAAAATTTAATAAAGTAGTTTTCTTATTTAATTTCCTGATATGTGTTTTATGTTTTATTTAGATAAACATATTTCGATAACTGTTGATTTTCAGTATAAGTTATGTTATACCAAAAATGTGTAGTAGAATAAAGTAGTTTTCTTATTTAATTTCCTGATATGTGTTTTATTTAGATTAGAAAACATATTTCGATAAATGTTGATTTTCAGTATAGGTTATGTTATACCAAAAATGTCTAGAATTTCATAGAGAATTCAAATCAGCAGAAAAAAATAAGGCGTTGTATTGAAAAAATCAAAGATGACAGTTGTACAACTTTTGTGAGTGACCCTGTATAGTTTAAAATATTGTCTAAATATGCGTAAAACTAAATCTAAATCGACGGGTTCGAGCGTTTTTCTATTACCTTTTTAATTTCCAAGATAATGAATTTATTCCTTAATTTATCATAACCCTGTATACATATCTCGTAAATATATATATATATATATATATATATATATATATATATATATACATATATATATATATATATATATATATATATATATATATATATATATATATATATATATATATATATATACGCTGATCTTCTATTTGTCCTTGAATCCATATGCAGAAATCATAGCGGATGTCATAGTCTCGATCTTGAAACGTGTAAATAAGCATTGGCCTATAAGCATGAAACTTGTTTTTCTTGAGAATGCTCTTAACAGAGCTTTTTTTAAAACCCGTATAAGCAGAAATTTCCTGGGTGGATCTTTTAGGGTTTTCAACAACTGACTGAAGAACCGCTAACTGATTTTCTTCAGTTCAAACAGTTTTGGCACGTTCATTTTTATATTTATAGTCTAAAGATCTTGTCTATTTGAAGTTTATTAAAATTCTACTTACAGTTGAGAGGTGAACTTGTTTGCCTGGATGTCGTTCATTGAAAATATCTGCTGCGTCACGCACGGTTTTATAATTATCCCCACATATCAAAACTAATTCTGCCTTCTCGACTAGCGTTAATGGTCTTGGAGGAGGCATTTTAAATCAAATAAAGTTAATATGTAATAATATAATTGTTCTTCTAGAATGAAGTATTAACGCTACCAAACTGTCATAATTTTTACTTCTAACCCTCATTTGTTCTTTCCATGGGTATCCGCGATTTTCTTAGTATAGGATTTCGGGTTTGTCATATTGTCAAAAAGAATATTGGCGAAATTTTCAAGTTGTGTTTAATACTGTTGCAACCAACCTAAAGTTTGTGATTCCCTAAAAAAATTAAAAATCCAAGTTAATTTCACAAGTATACTTAAATTTGAACGGAGTTATGCGAATCTGATCTGATTTTGATTAAACTATGAAAGTGTTTATGATTTAATTCGTTCGACTCTATACACACACGTGACAAAGCATCCGCTGTAACATTTTCAGCACCTTTCACATAGTGGATTGAAAAATCGTATTCCTCGAGCGTTAGCCTAAATTTTGTGAGCCTACTAGAAGGATTTGTCATGCCAAATAAGTATATTAAGGGACGATGGTCCGATAATATTATAAATTTTTTACCAAATAAATATGGTCTAAAATGTTTACATGACCAAACGATTGCTAATAATTCCTTCTCTATTGTACAATAGTTTATTTCTGCTTTATTTAGAGTTCTAGAAGCGAATGCAATAGGCCTGTCATCTGAGTTCGACAATACAGACCCCAACGCGTACCCACTTGCATCGGTTCTAAGAATAAATTGATTATCTTTTGAAAAATTTGGATACTGTAACAAGGGCGGACTAATAAGAGACTGTTTTAAAGTTTCAAATGAGTTTTGACATTCTTCAGACCATTTAAAAACTATTCCTTTCCTAGCTAGTTTATTTAAAGGGTGAGCAATTTCTGCAAAATTTTTAATAAATTTCCTGTAATAATTTGCAAATGCAACGAAGCGTTTGGCTTCGTCACAATTTTTAGGAACTGGATATTGAGAAATAACCCTTGTTTTTTCAGGATCAGGTGATATACCTTCAGATGAAATTAAATGACCCAAATATAAAATTTCCTTTTTTAAGAACTCACATTTACTAGGATTTAATTTAAGGTTTACTTGTCTAAGGCGTTGTAGAATTTTAGTTAAATTTTGATTATGATTCTGTAAGGAATGTCCAAAAACTATCAAATCGTCTAAATAAACAAAACATGCCTCGTAATTTAAACCCGCCATTGCTACAGTCATCAACCTTGAGAACGCACTAGGACTTATTTTCATACCCATTGGTAATCGTTTCATTTGAAATTGTCCTCTGTCCGTTGTAAAGGCTGTACAGGGCCTACTCTCAGGATCAAGTTCTAATTGGTAATATCCTTGTGCTAAATCAAGGTGCGAGAAATAAATCGCACCAGATAGGGAATCTAGAATTTCCGTAATATTCGATAGCGGAAATACATCATTTTGTAGGCGTTGATTACATAACCTAAAATCTATTATCAATCTGTGACGTTTAACGCCATTTTTGTCCGGTTTTTTGGGAACTAATAAAAGAGGTGAAGACCACTCTGAGTGTGCTTCCTCTATAATACCCTTTTTTAGCATATCGTCCACCTGGTTATTAATTTCCTCTTTTTGAGCATGAGGTAACCTGTAAGGTTTAACGTAAACTGGAGTTGCGTCCTCCTTTAACCTTATTTTTTGCTTATATAAATTAGTAACTGTTAATGAATCATTTTCTAAGTGAAAAACATCCGCATATTTAGCGCATATTTTTTGTATAGAATTTCTCTCTTCTACGTTAAGGGCTTCTGTATTTATAAGATCTAAAATTGTATCAACTCTGTCAACGGAGATTTTATTTTTTGTAAAAGAATAAACATCATATTTTGATAGATATTCAACTTTAGGCTCAAAATTTCGCAATCTTATTTCTCTTTCATTCACATTCAATAGCCTTACAGCCACTTTACCATCTTTCGGTCTTGCAATACTATTTGCGATCAACACTCCCTCACATAATTCATCATTTAAAATGACACATTCATCTGTGAGACTGGTACAGCAATGTGTAATTATTTCACATCGGGGTGGAATAACAGTATATAAATTATTTTTGGACTCCAAAGGTACTGTTATTTGCTTATTTTGATTAAGCCAAAAAGAAAATAAAACCTTTTCATAATCGATAATTGCACCATACTTAAGGAAAAAATCTGAACCTAGAACTCCATGTATACTAGAATCGAAACTTTTAATAATTGTAAAATCATGAGAAATATATTCATTGTTCATAGTGAATAAAATATTTGCAGATCCAGCTGAATATGTTGAGCCTGCAATTCCTTTAATTTTAATTTTATTAGTTGTATTTATAATACTACTATCTTTCAAATAATTCTCAAAAAAACAAGAAATACTTGCACCAGTGTCACATAAAAATATCATTTCTTCCCTTTCATACCCGACACGCACATAATTTAAAGCATTCATATTAAAACTAGCTGTATCATTATTTTTTAAATTATTAGAAACGAAAAAACTTATTTCCTTGAGATTCCTCGCTGTTTTTATTTATGTTACTACTTTCCACATCATCAACAAAATATACACTATTATTTGAAAACTGCTGACGCCTACCTCCTCGACGAAAATTTGACCTACTAAAGCTGGAACGACCTCGGCCTTGGTACTGCGAATTATTTTGCTGTCTGCTAAAATTGTAATTATTAAAGTTTTGCCTACTCGGGTTACGAGATTGATTATAATTATGAATTTGTCTAAAATTTGTAAAATTACCTCTAGACCGATTTCCTCGATATTGGTGACGCCCACGCATATGAAATAAGTTATTAGAATAAGTTGGGGTTAAATTTAAATTTTCTTCTTTAGCGCCAGTTATCGCGTCCTTTAAATTATTGTAATTTCTAGCTTTTATTATTGTTCTTAAATCTGAATTTTTTAACCCATTCGCGAAAGCATTTATCGCCAATTTTTCATTCACCGGTTGTAAAATTTTTGCCGAATTTTGATCACCGTCCGCTTGCGCTAAGGTTAAATTTAATAAAAGTTGCTCGATAGTTTTCGCATAATCATCTATACTTTTAGTATCTTGTCTAACGTTATGCAACTGATTAGCTAAAGCTGGTGCAGATTGTTTTGTAAGAAGTTGGTTTTTTATATCTGTGACCAAAGCACCAACATTAGTATACGTCGTTTGTAATCTTAATTTCGCGTTTTGTGTTAATTTGGCCTTTAAAACATATTTGATTAGCAATACTTTCCCGTTGTCGTCAAGCAAGTCGTTATATAATTCAATAGCATCAATCAACATTTTCGTAGTTTCTTCGGTACCATCCATAGATGGCAACAAAGAAGCTGCGGTTCGCAAATCAAATTTTTCACTCATTGTTGAATTAGGATGAATGCCCAAAACCAAATCAGTCTCTGCGAGCTGTAATTTTTTTTTATCTTTTATGGCAATTAACCGACCTGATAAAATAGATCTAGCTTTATCTATGTTTTCTCTTATTTCTAATACATATTTTTGAAAATGTTCTAATTTATCGGTGTCATGCACCTGTTTACTATACTGATCTCTAAGCTGAAAAAATTTATTTTCTAATGTTTCTACGTTGCTACTTAATTTATTTACCCTATCCAAAGATTCTCTACGCTCTAATGACTCCTTTTTTATATTTATGATAAATAATGAAATAATGTTATTCAATTTATCCAAATCGCTTAAATCTACTACACTCATTAAATAAAATAATTATCAATAAATTTAAGGCAATAAATAATATCCAATAAAATTGTATAGTGCTAAAACTATGACTTACTAATTATGTTAATACTTAAGTATGTTCATTGTCCATAGTCGCCTAAGATAAGTCCATACTGTCCATATTCACCAATACTAGGGGCTTTATCAATCCCAACGTTGCGCACTAGCGGCCTTTTGCCACACTAGCACGTGCCCTCGTTGCTGACCACCGGATTGGTTCGGCCAGTGTCTTCTTTTTTTCTCGACTTTATAAGTCTTGGCTTCTTCTAATTTCTAGACGTATTTTTCTTTCCAATTCCTTTTTACTGCGACGGCAACACCATAAAACAATTAAGGTAACTGCTATCATTATAGCTACAACTCCGCAAACTTGCCAAAGAGAATAGTTACTGTTGCTACCCTCTGCAGTCGTACCACCACTGTTGCCTGCCTGGGCAATTATAACTTCTTCTTTTGACTGTGTTTTTCCCATGTTTTTCTTTTCTTCTAAAGCACCATAACGATATTTTTGCACTGTTAACTTAAGCACATAGGCTGCAGGGTCGCCATGTAATATCTTCTTGTTCTGGTTCGAACTACATGCTTAAGAAAATAATCAGCGTGCACTCCTTACTGTGTAACACTTTATTCTGCTCTTTTTCTAAATCTAATTACAATGGTATAAAACTACTTAGACTAACCTAATTAATAAAGTAAATAATAATTTGATGATTCTATAAACTATTACTCCATATTTACAACAATCGAAAAGCTGTGTTGGACATTGTTGCAATAAGTTATTGCCTTAATTATAGTTCAATGATATGGCCTACTTTTGCAACTTGGATTCCATCACATATATCAAAAAAATCAATTTTTCAAAAACTTTTTTTGATTTTTTCTAAAAAAAAATTTTGTTTTCTCAGTTTTCTAAACAAATTTTCTTTTTTTTTATCTACCTTGTATGCTGTTTGACTTGCAACCATTCTATGTACACTTTATATGATTATCGAGGATGCACCAACTTTTGGCAATATTTTTATTTTGATTGTGTAGTTAATAAAGAAAATGCCCATATGTTGCACACTTAAACGACCACACTGTATATAATCAAGATAAACATCAAACCTGTTACAATTACCATTCAGAAGAAAGTTGGCAAAATGTGTATGAGGCTGATTTAGTCGAGTTGAAATATATATTTTTTCATGAGACTTCATTATTTTTACAACCTGTGCTTTCTACTAAAATTAAATAATAACTGGGGCCACATAAATTTAATATGAATGGTTGAGTTACTGAAGATGTTAGGGCAGTAACGCAAACAGTTTTGTTATGCTATGAACACTTTTGTTGGGAGTAAAACCTTCTCTTTTTAGTGCATGAAGCCACTTCTTTGGACTTTCTTCGCCCTTTGGAAACTAAAAAAATGGAACCTTAGGTCCTTTCGGATAGTTTCTATTGCAATCAGGTACACAATAAATAAAGGGCATTGTTCTAAATTAAAACATTTTTTGAAAATCCACTTTTTATTAGAATTCAAGTGTTAACCTCACTCCCACAAACTTATATTTTGACGAAAGTTTTATAGCACCAGTCTCAAAACTAATAGCACTAACACAAATATGTACAGAAATAGTTAACAACTACTAATGTTCTAATTTATTTGTAAACACGAATGCAAAAAACACGTCGCAAACGAATTTACAGATATAGTCGAATGCGGTCTTATCGTGCGGGTCCAAATGTCATCAACATTATGAATCAAATGAGAAAACACAGTGAATACCAAAATGTTGTGTGATTCTTTTATCGAGCTATTAAATCTCGATGGGTTATTTACAAATATACGGGGAGACAGAAAATAGTTTTTTTTGTTATATTACGCAATATTATTAAGACAGCCACTTAATATTATTTTATGTATTAAATGCCGAGGGACTAAATGAGAAAATTCGCTAAATATGTATTTGGTTAAAATTTTTTGGTTGGCAAAAACAAAAATACACAAAATGGCAAGCGCCTTAATAAAGTCGGAAGCCGGTTCGAATCAGTGGAGCAATCAGGATATGTTCTGTTTATACAGCCACTTAATGAAAGTGAGATTTTTTTATCAATCACCAAAAATCATGAGCCCAGCTTGATCTAAAAATCTAACCACTTATACAGTGTCATTTATTTAAATGCGGGCCACCCCTGTGCAAAGAAAACTTCTTTTTTTTTTGTATTGTGATAACAAAAAAAAATTATTTTGCAAAAATATTATACACTTTTGTTAAAACCACAAGATAATGAGTTATTACTTCCCTCGTGAGATTTTTTCAGATCTTTACGTTTAAGGGTCCCTAGATGCCGGAAAACATGTTTTCTCAATTCCGTCTGTCTGTAGGAATGTCTGTTAGTCTGTCTATTCGCAGCATAGCTAAAAAACTACTTATCCGCTTTCTTCAAATTTCAGCCTAAAATTAAGGGCCATGCATGCGAAAAATACAGGTTATATATATTATATATATATATATATATATATATATATATATATTTTTTTTTAAAGAATTATTTATTTCCTTAACGTTTCGCGCTTCATAGAGAGCTTTTTCAAAAAGATATTACTGGCCTACAATAAATGCAAAACTATAAAACATCGATTGACTCACTAAAAACTATAATAATAAAATGTTAAAATAGGACGTTACAATTTTTAAAGCTCCAGTTTGAAATTAATATTAAAAATCATGTTAAAATACATTGGTATACGTTAAATATATATATAAATATATACAGTGTGTATCAGCCAAATGGAATAAATTCGATAATAAATAAATGGGGGCGTGTTCGGAAAAACGCTTGGACCCGTCGATTGGTATTTTTAGTTGCACATTTTCTCCAATAAAAACTTTTTATACAGGGTGTGTCCTGTAACAGTGGTCAATGCCAACTTTCTTATTTTAAATGCAACACCCCGGATATTATTTAATTTTTGGATTCTTTAGAAGATTCTAAACATATTTTATGTTCAATGTCCTATACCTATCTTCAACTATTTCGTCAATATTAAGTGTTTTCAAATTTATTGCAAAAATTAAGATTAAAAAAATAAAATTATTTATTTCTTCATAATGTATAAACAAAAGTAAAAAGTTAATTTAGGAACTGTTGAATATGCTCGCCGCGAACGTCTTGGCAAATTCCTAATCTTAAATAAAAATTTCTTCTAACGTTATTTAGCATCTCAGGCGTGACCGACCTAATCGCAAGCGTTATTCGCCTTCTTAAGTCAGCTAAGTCGAGGGGTTTAGTTTTGTATACAACATTTTTAATATGTCCCCATAAGAAAAAGTCTAATGGCGTCAGATCAGGGGATCGCGCTGGCCATTCTATCGATCCTCGTCTCCCTATCCACCGATTTGGAAATATTCCGTTGAGGTACTGCCGGACATTAATTTGGTAATGGGGCGGTGCTCCATCTTGCTGAAACCTTATCATATTCGATGGATCTTGTGGGTTTGCTGGATTCGGATACAAATTTGTCAAAGTTGGCACGACATTATTTTGGAGCAGTGCTAAATAATTATCGCCATTCAAAATGCCGTCAATGAAAAAGGGGCCTATGATATGATCCCTAACAATTCCTGCCCAAACATTAACCTTTTCAGGATATTGAGTATGTTCTTCGCTGATCCAGTGAGGATTTTCCCTAGACCAATAGCGGCAATTTTGACGATTTACATGACCGTGAAGTGTAAAGGTGCACTCATCCGAAAACAAAACATGTTCTAATTGAATAACATTGTTATCTAACATAGCCATCATTTGTTCACAAAAATAAGTTCTCCTATCATAATCGTCTTCCATGAGCTCCTGAGTTGGTATCACTTTATAGGGATGCATTTTATTTTCTTTTAATGTTCGAATAATCGACGAATGGCTAATATCGAACATTGCGGCGGCTTGTCGACTAGAAATATGTGGGTTTTCCTCAAACTCAAGCATAATATCCAATTTAGTATCATCATTTATTGAATTGGCAGCTGCTTTTTTTATCTGCCTCACATGTCCAAGCTCGCGAAACTGCTTTTCTATTTTACTAATTGTCCCTTGGGATATATGCGGCAAATTTGGAAATTTTTCATGAAATAAGCGAGCAACTTCCACTTGTGTTCGTGTGTTATCTCCATAACCAATCATTTGTAGAATTGTTATTTTATGCATTTCTGTTAAATGAACCATTTTTCTGATATTAGGTATTATGCAGTTAACGAAATTCAAAAGACTATGACACTGACACTGACAACAACTGTTTTACAAAGATTAAAGTAAACAAAACTGGCTCTTTTTGTTCCATATCAATAAAAAGGAACGCTAAAATGGTTTTTGCTTACATTCTTAATATGAAGACCTAAATGGTAAATAAGTATTGAGTGTGTTGTAGCGAATTTTTGTAATCAAATAAATAGTTCAGTAACCAGAGCCACTTTCATGAATAATAATAAATTCGAAATAAATAAAATAAAAATAAATTTGAAAACACTTAATATTGCCGAAATAGTTGAAGATAGGTATAGGACATTGAACATAAAATATGTTTAGAATCTCCTAAAGAATCCAAAAATTAAATAATATCCGGGGTGTTGCATTTGAAATAAGAAAGTTGGCATTGACCACTGTTAGAGGACACACCCTGTATAAAAAGTTTTTATTGGAGATAATGAGCAACTAAAAATACCAATCGACGGTTCCAAGCGTTTTTCCGAACACGCCCCCATTTATTTGTTATCGAATTTATTCCATTTGGCTGATACACACTGTATAAATATATATATAAATATAAATAAATATATATAAATATATATATATATATATATATATATATATATATATATATATATATATATATATATATATATATATATATATATATATATATATATATATATATAACAGTTCACAGTTCATATCATGGTAGTCCATACTTTTGGATGTTGAAGAAAATAGTAATCTCGCATCTGGGAGAAATCCTTTTGAAGAACCTACGTGCAAAATGATGAACCGTTTTCCAGTGCCACATCTCTTTTTTCTCTTGACACTTTTTGTAGACTCGTCCTGCCAAGATTTCGAACCACTTCCATTAAAAAATATCCAAGTCTCGTCTAAAAATACTACATTTTCATAACTAGATACGCTGACTTGCTATATGTGGCAACTCGCATAAAAATCTTCGATTACAGTCCTTTTTATATCGAAAACCCAAAATTTCTATTAATTTTGACAACGATTTTAGTCCAATTTCCAATATGCCTCGATTTTTTAAAGCTTCTTTTAAAACTTGAAGGATTATGGCTTTTTTCGTGTACATTTCTTAATCTTCTTCGGTAGTAAATTATGCTTTTTTTCACGGACAATTTTCTGCACAGTCCTTGTACCGATTCCCAGAGCTTTTACTACTGTCTCCTGGATATTGGCCGGTGAATTTTCATTTTCGTAATATTTTATTAGATTTAATACCATTTTTTTCGCTTGCGGATGCAAAAAACCCGAAAATTGTTTTCTATTACTCATTTTATCACTGACTTGTCAATCTGACTTTGAAGTCACATCGCTCAAAGATTTTTGCAACTGCTGGTATTTATATGTTTATGCTCTTTTTTCATATGAAAATATCATAGGTCTATCTAATTCATCTTCCTGATTTTTTGCGGAGGATATGATTACACGTAATAAAAGAAAAACAAACTTAAAAATTTGTCATTGCTAAATCGTATGACCCGCATGATAACACTGCTTTTCACTATAGCAGTTAACTACAAAAATTAATTACTAGGGATGACACATCGCAGAGACGGTGTTGTTTAAACACGCTGAGGCTTAAAATAAGCAAAATAAGGCACCAATAAAAAATATACCTTTATTGACGTTTGTAGATGTTATTTTATAACTTCTTGGGTCCAACATAATACAAGATAGATGTGGTTAAGATTACAAAAAAAAAGGGAAAATTGTACGCTGTTATATTTAGTTTAGTGCTCGGGAGGAAAAAAACTAGAATCAAATCCATTGCAAACTTTATGGTGCGGAAATTTTGCAAAACCGAACAGAAACCGATAAATATGTGAAATACTTTCGTAGCTCTATTAAGCAATATTAGTATGCGACACAAACACTTAATACGCCATGTTTTACACATAAAATATGGGAAATCGTTTAAATAAAATATAGCCTGCTCGATTAGGTAATAGGCATGCGATCGGAGCGACACAGTTTCGATGTCAAAAGGTTAAAAATTGCTAAATTACCACGATTTTTTTAAAGATCCTTAAGCGAGTTCCAATTTCTGTCACGACTCAGTTTCGTCGGAGGAACAGATCGTGTTCATTTTCTGCCGAGGCCTTTACCTCCTTAAGATAAGTTATGCGGCAAGGAATCTAAGCTATGTTCATATTTACTGTGCCGGCAATAAAACATGACATAACTTTTATCTATAAGCATGATTTTTTTTACAGGGAATGTAATAATAATTTTTTCCCATGAACTTTTTCGACACTTTAAAACAATGTTTGGAAGATGATGGGTCAACGGAACTTCCCTTGTTATGAATCTTTTGTTTTTGGAACAATGAAGTGTAGCCCAATTTAGTAGCGCATATTAAACATTTATTTAGTTTATTTATCAAACAGTACTCTAAAGAGCAAAGCTCCAAATCGTATTACATTGATCATAATTATAATTTTTTATAAAATGCATGATTTGCACGTAGAATATGTAAAAACAGATACAGAGACATTTTAATGAAATAGTCAATGCGTAGTCAATTTATAAAAAAAATAGAAATATTCAAAAAACAAAACTGTAAAAATATGTCAAGATACATCCGATCGATGATGAACAAACATAAGTACATACAATATAAGTATTAACATAAGTGACACGGGTGTCCGGATTTGGTTGCAAAAGCAGGGTATCTCGCTTATTTTTAAAGATAGAACCTTGCGGTTTTCACGAACCTGAGCTAATTTTTTGTGAAACTCATGAGGCCGTAAACAAAATTTTCATAGCCTTCTTCGTTTATGAGATACAGGGCGAAATAGAAAATTTTGCATTTTGGGACCCCCCTCGTATCTCGGTTATCCTTTAACTTAACGCAAAGGGAAAAATTATGCAGTTTTTTATGCTGGATCCAGTGGCGTAGTCATATTTTTCATTTGAGTTTTTATTTTTTAGATATGACTCAAAGTTGTGTTTTTTTTTAGTGGGACACTCTGTATATTTGTCCAGAAATTGATTTGTCCTTTTAAAAGCTTTTCAAAAATATATAATAGTATGGGTCTATTTTAATAAATAACAACAAAAATCCTAATTTTTATAATTATCATCCCAAATTTTGCAGTAGGCCATGTAAAACAATGCTGCCTTTTATTTAAAGTCGTTAACAATATCTACATCCTAACAATAAATCAAAATAAATATGTAATTAAATCTATTTATCAAAATATGTATTGATAATTTCGCACCAAAAAAGTACCACCTACCTAGATTTATGTAACACAAGAACAAAACAGTAATAAATTATTACGTAACAAGCCTTTCAGCAAAAATCAACTGTCGTATAAGAACTATCGTAACCAAGGAAATCAAAAGAACTGTTCAAACTGATTTCCATTTTGTTCTATGCATGCTTCGCACAATTTTCGTATTCGTTTTAGGAAATTAAGGAAAATAACGGGATGATTTTGTAAATAGCGAAAATTTTCTCTTATTGCATTTCCAAAATCTTGGACATTATCATAGTGGTCTTTGTAAATTCTATTTTCCAGATAACTCCATATAAAGAAATCTAAAATCGACAAATCTGGGGACCTAGGGGGCCATCTTATAGGTCCATTTGTTCCGATCCATTGATTGGTAAAATTATTGTCCAGAAATAATCTCGTCATTCCAGAATTGTATGCAGGAGCACCGTCCTGTTGAAAATAAATTTCGTTAATTTCCGCTAGAGAAACATCGTCAAGTAATTCGGATATAGCTGCCTCTAAAATTTCTATATAGCGATTGGCTGTTAGATTTCCCTCAAATATATAAAATTTTATATGTGTTCCTAATATGAAGCAGGACACATTTAGACCAAACCTGCCCTGCTGTCTTCTGGGAAATATCTGGTGTTGATTTTCCTTGGACCAGAATCTACTATTGTGCCTATTGAGTATACCAGAATTACTGAAATGTGCTTCGTCTGACCATATATAAAATCTCTAACCATATCGCATCTTTCTCGAAACCAATTGCAAAAGACTACCCGACGCTCTGCATCCCCTGGCTGTAAGTGCTGCACGAGCCTAAATTTGTATGGGTGGTATTTGTGCTTTTTTAGAATTTCTTGAACTCTAGTTTTTGGAATCCCTATGCTCTTTTCACTGGCCCTACAAGAGCTTGTAGGGTAAGTTTCTGCATTAGCCAAAACCGTAATTACCTCAGCCTCCCGATTTTCTTTATTATATGTTTTCGTACGAGGTTTGATCAATGATCCGTGATTAAGTAAATTCTTTTTATCCGATAAAAAGTGGATGTATTAGATTGCCTCCTTTCTGGATATCTAAATAAAAATTAAGCAATAGTATTTCAACATACCTAAAAATTAACTATTTACCTGTTAAAATACATCTCAGAAGCCGCTTCAAGATTTTCATTACTTAATATAAAACAAGCTAACATATCGTTCTTTTCATAATGTTCGAGAGTTTGGTTTTCTTCCATAATAATACAAATATATTTTTACACAATAAATAAATACAAAAAACTAGCGCTATATTTTATATACGCCTACAAAATTGGGAAATGTCATTTGCTTCCAAGAAAACAAAAGAAAACGGCATCGTTTTGCATGGTCTACTGCAAAATTTGAGATGATAATTATAAAAATTAGGATTTTTGTTGTTGTTTATTAAAATAGACCCACACTATTATATATTTTTGAGAAGATTTTAAAAGGACAAATCAATTTCTGGACAAATATACATGGTGTCCCATTTAAAAAACACAACTTTGGGTCATATCTAAAAAATAACAACTCAAATGAAAAATATGACTACGCCACTAGATCCAGCGTAAAAAACTGCATAAGCAGCAATTTTTCCTCTTGCAAAATTTTTTATTTCGCCCTGTATCTCATAAACGAAGAAGGCTATGAAAATTTTGTTTACGGCTTCAGGAGTTTCACAAAAAATTAGCTGAGGCTCGTGAAAACCGCAAGGTTCTATCTTTAAAAATAAGCGAGATACCCTGCTTTTGCAACCAAATCCGGACACCCGTACAGTTAAAACCATTAAGGAAACAATAGCATGAAAAAAAAATTACACATTTAAAATAATATTCTTAAAACTTTCAAAGAAATAGCTGAAAATATATATTATAATAATCATTGTAGGTTTTAACAAGTCGGTCAGTCACTCCCCTAAATCCGTAATTGCTACGGTGTGGCCTTTCATAAAATAGATGTCTGTTACGAGCTATTCTCATTGAAGCTTTGAAATAAATTCTCGATAAAAGTTCACTACTTTTGATCATTCCCTTAGTAGTTTAAAAAGAAAAAAACATCATCGCGTTGGATAACAATAATTTTGATAAGAACTTAATAAACCTAGTGGAAGCTTATCTTACATCTTCTTATTTCATTTTTCAAGGAACTTTTTATGAACAAACTTCAAGAGCAGCTATGGGATCTCCTCTATCACCTGTGGTAGCGAATATCTTTATGAAAGCCTTTGAGGATATTGCTCTAACATCCGCTCCACTAAAACCGAAGCACTGGTTTAGATATGTAGATGATACTTTTGTTGTTTGGCCTCATGGTCAGGATAATCTCCCTATATTTCTGAACCACCTTAATCAGCAACATCATAATATCAAATTCACGATGGAAATTGAATCTAATGGAAAAATTCCCTTTCTAGATGTACGTGTTCAAAGAAAGGAAAATGGTACATTAGGACATTCTGTGTATAGAAAACAGACGCAAACAAATAGATACTTAAACGCAAATTCTCATCACTAGCCAGCACAAAAGAAATCGGTTATTAACTCACTAGTATTCAGAGCTATTTCGATTTCCGATCAAGATTCTTTAACATCGAAAGCATCGAAACTGACCAAAGCTCTCAGAGGGAATGGCTATTGCACTGAAGATATTACGCGTTCAATCAAAAGACATAGTAAACAACTCCGACAAAGGACACTACATACATGGCACTACAGACAAAATAGGACGATTACTTCGCCGGTCCAATATAGGTACAATTTTCAATACACATAAGAAGATGGGACAATGCTTGCGATCCCCGAAAGATCTTGTACCTTCCCAAACAGAAGGAGTATATAAAATTCCTTGCTCCTGTGGAGAAGTGTATGTGGGAGAAACAGGACGCTCAATATCAACTAGTTTTAAGGAACATGAACCGTGGATTAAAAAGAAATAAATTGTTCAATTTGCTGTAGCTGAACTCCAGCATAACACTGGCCATTTCATAAATATAAAGGAAACCAAAGTTGAAATATTTAACATACAAAAAATTTCGATATAGATACGGGTTACGGTCTAAATCACACATAGAAACCGATCTTAATACAGCCCACCTGAATCTCTCTGAGCTCTTTCAAATCTTGTGCAGCAAAGATCCCTGAAGATGTCTTGTGCAATCGAAGGCGAAACGTCGGATAGTAATTCCAATTTGACGCGGTCTAATCCCAAGAACCATGATTTCTTAATCTCTAACTCATTTTACTGTTATGTTTGTTTGTTGTTTTCTAAGAACTCGTCGGACTCATTATGGTGCAAAAACGGTGTTAAAGACTTAAAACAGTTAAAAGAAAAAATAAAAAAACATGCGTTTTCTGCAGATCACATGAAATGTTCGGGGAACTATACTACGGTCGAAGGTGTTGATATTCGCACTCAGCTAGACACAGCTTATAAAAAATCCCTTAGTGATTTTGATAAAAATGTATCCAAAAATCGTTATATTTAAAACAAAATTATAGATTGCGTAAAATTGTGTGGGGCATTTGAGCTGGCACTACGTGACCATGAGGAAACGGTTTTGTCTGAAAACCGAAGGGTTTTTCGAGGGCTTATACATTTTGTTGAGGAGTTGGATCCAATTTTTAAAGAGTATATGCAGAATGCAACTGTCTTTAAAGGAACATCTAAATCCATTCAAAATGACCTATTTGACTCTATGCTGGATGTGGCTCAGGAACAAATTAAGCAAGACATTCAATCAGCTAAATATGTTGCTGTGCAAGTAGACGAAACAACTGACAGTTCCACGAAGTTCCAAATGGTTATTATAATACGTTATATTTTGTCTGGCACTGTCCGTGAACGATTTGTTAAATTTGTAAATTCTTTAGGGACCCCAGCTTCACACCTTACAGACATAATTCTTCATGAATTAGAAAATCTAGGTATCAATAATACCCCCTAGAAATTAATTGGGCAAAGTTACGATGGGGCGTCCAGTAGGAGTGGAAAATTAGGGGGCGTACAAAAAAAAATTAAAGAGCGTTATCCTGCCGCTAATTTATACATTGTTATGGCAACCAATTCAATTCAATATTACACAAAAGGAACAGGTCAAGATAATAATGTAAAAGTTTTCTTTGCAAATGTACACTGTTTCTGAACATTCTTTAGTCGTTCTCCAAAGCGCACAGCAGTTCTTGATGAGTTAGTTAAAGTTCGCTTACCTAAAGCTGCTCCCACGTGGTGGAACTTCAATGTACGTTGTACAGGGTGTCCCACATAAGATCCTCTATCCCCTTATCTCGAAAGATATACAATTTAGGAAAAAAAGTTATATATAAAGTGTTATTGTTTTTAAGTGAACTTTTATATTATATACCTTTCATGTATACAGGGTGCTCAGTTTTTCCTGGTTAGGAGTCAACTCCTAAAAATTAAATGGGACACCCTGTATATTATCCTGGATATGGATTCCTTATTAAAAATAAGAGTAACTTTCATTAAGATATTGTATACCTGTCTCTCGTCGTTTAGGATATAATAGCCGTTTTATTTAATTTTTTGCTAAAAACGTATATATTTAAGGTAGTAGAAAAAAATATAAGTATATAATATTTGGTGAAGCTGGCATTTTTATATTAAAGACAACACCACAATATATAATTTAAGTTGTTTACTTTGACTACAAATTATACAGGGTGATATCAGAAATTCAATCGATCGATATATATATAATTACTTATAAGTCAATAATCTTAAATGGAACACCCTGTATATTATTGCAGATTTCGATGGTTCACAAAAAATTTAAAGTAACTTTGTATATAATAACCTATACCTATCTCTAACCGTTTAGAAAATATTCGCTATTAAACTTTTTTTATGCAATAAAAAATACCTTTGGTTTAAATTTAATGACGAAATACGTCACAAATATTTTTTAACGGGCTGACCATAGTAGATTTTCAACAAAATACTGTAGTTTACAATTTTAACTAAGATGTCTGTATTTTCTGAGAAATTAATTCTTTCCAATGATCGATATAATAAAATACCTATGGCCGACATAACAAAAATATTAATCTTTTATTTCAACGAATACGAAATTTTAGCAAATATAGAAATGTTTTAACATTTAACAATATGTAAATTTTGTGAACTATTAAATAAGTATGTAGTAAGAAGTTAAGTTAATAGAGAACATTTACATAATTACAAATGAATTAATGTGTAAAATCAAAAAAACAATTGCATGTATAACGAAAGGACCAATATACCTAATGCAAAAGGGAAAATTAAAGTAAATTTGCCACATGGCCTCCATTTTGGGCAATACAAGTTGTGTAGATGACTTCCATTTTTCTTAAGGCATCTCTTACTGCAGCACTTTTATTGATATTTTGAATTTCTTCCCTTATTCGATTCTTGAGATCATCAACATCTTGAGGTTTATTTTTGTATACTTTATCCTTTAATGTTCCCCACAGAAAATAGTCCAGGGGCGTCAAATCTGGACTCCGCGGAGGCCAGCGAATATTTCCATTTGGTCCAACGACCTCTGCATAGTTAACAGTTAAATAAGTTCTTACTTGAATGGTGTTATGGCAAGGTGCTCCATCCATTTGGTAAATAATATTATTTATATTACCATTGACCTCTAGTAACGGCCTGATATTGTTAGTCAGTAGCTCTAGGTACCTCGCACCATTTAAATGGTTATCCAGAAATAGAGGACCTATTACTTGATTCCTGTAAATCGCACACCAACAATGAACACTACGACGACCTTGATGTTGAATAGTTTTGATGTTGTGTTTGTTTTCTTGAGACCAATAGTGAGTATTCTTTCTATTAAATATCCCTGAGGTAGTAAATATCGCTTCGTCCGTCCAACAAATTTGGTTAAAAAAATTATGGTTACGAAAATGTCGATCCATCATTAGGTCACAATATTCCAATCGTAGAATATGATCGGTAGGTTCTAGGTGTTGCAATTTAGTGAACTTAAACGCCCTGTAGTTATTCATTTTCAGCGTCCTATGAATATCAGTTCTAGCAATACTTAAGTCTTTTTCTGCATCTCTGATGGAATTTTCTGTAAATTCTTCGAAATATAAGCATATATTTAATTGCGTTTCATAATCCAAGATGCTTTTAGGTTTATTTCTTTTTTTCATATTTTAAAACACCATGCTGTTCGAGATCTAGTTCAATTCGCCCAAACATGGATCTTTCCGGTATTCTTCTCTCCGGATACTTTTCATGATATGCTCTTATAGTCAGTCCAACGCTTTTGTTATTTTGAAGATAACACTGATATAAGTTCAACCTTTCTTCGGCAGTATAAGACATTATAAGATAAAGATGAACTGAACGCACAACAAACCAAAATTTATTATATTATTTGACAAATATTGTTTACGTTGGTTTTCAAAGCACTTTATTTGTTTTCCATGGCAGTTTTGATTTTGCAGCGTTAGTTAATTACATGCAATATTTGGTTTCATTTTATGATTTGTAATGAATTATTTTCTCAGGAAATACAGAATACAGACATCTTAGTTAAAATTGTAAACTACAGTATTTTGTTGAAAATCTACTATGGTCGGCCCGTTAAAAAATATTTCTGACGTATTTCGTCATTAAATTTAAACCAAAGGTATTTTTTATTGCATAAAAAAAGTTTAATAGCGAATATTTTCTAAACGGTTAGTTATTATATACAAAGTTACTTTAATTTTTTGTGAACCATCGAAATCTGCAATAATATACAGGGTGTTCCATTTAAGATTATTGACTTATAAGTAATTTTATATATTCCGATCGATTGAATTTCTGATATCACCCTGTATAATTTGTAGTCAAAGTAAACAACTTAAATTATATATTGTGGTGTTGTCTTTAATATAAAAATGGCAGCTTCACCAAATATTATATACTTATATTTTTTTCTACTACCTTAAATATATACGTTTTTAGCAAAAAATTAAATAAAACGGCTATTATATCCTAAACGACGAGAGATAGGTATACAATATCTTAATGAAAGTTACCCTTATTTTTAATGAGGAATCCATATCCAGATAAATATACAGGGTGTCCCATTTAATTTTTAGGAGTTGACTCCTAATCAGGAAAAACTGAGCACCCTGTATACATGAAAGGTATATAATATAAAAGTTCACTTAAAAACAATAACACTTTATATATAACTTTTTTTCCTAAATTGTATATCTTTCGAGATAAGGGGATAGAGGATCTTATGTGGGACACCCTGTACAGAAACTGTGTTTGTTTATCAGGCAGACATTTTATTATGTTTACAAAAAATAATTGAAATAGCAGAACACGATTAACCAAGCCTTTGGTTTAAAAAAGGTTTTTTACAAAATGTAGATTTTTTATTTTGGTTGAACTTCTTCCATCTTATATTGCCCTATTTTGAAATACTTTTTAATGAACTTCAAAAACGTGTTATCGATGTTTTATCAGTAAAAAATATACAGGGTGACAATTTAAAAACTTGAAATGGCCATATCTTAGGAAGCAAAAACTTAATCAAAACGCTTTCTATAAAATGAAGAGGGAACAATAAAAGCGTATTATTCGACCCCTATCTGTAACCCCTTGCGCAGGGTGAGATACCCCCTAAAATCTTAAATAGAAAGGGGGGTCGAGTAATACATCATCTTAAAGCACTTGAAAAATGCTTTCCAATAGTACCATAGAAAGCAGTTTTTCGTGAACTTCTGTGTTTATTAAAGGAAACAATAAATTAAAACACAAGTGTGAAATTTTTTATAATTATTTAAATAAATGTTAAAAATGGTTCGCGTTGTTTTGAAGACAATAATAAAGCCTTTGTTCAAACTCTTCGCGTACATTTGCAAATGTTTCTTTGGATATAGCACGGCATTCCTGAACTATCCTGTCCTTGATTTGCTCTATTGACTCAGGTTGCGTTTTAAACACCACAGATTTAAGGTGACCCCACAAAAAGAAGTCAAGAGGTGTTAAGTCTGGGGATCTATGACCTCTTCTTCCACTCCACTGGTTTGGATAATTATCATCCAACCACTACAACTACATAATGAGGAGGTGCCCCATCCTGTTGAAAATGTAGTAAGCGTTCTTCTAATGCTATATTTCCTTGTATGTCCCTCTGATTTTCTAATTCCCGCACTATCAGTGGTTCAATAGACCTCTGTAGTATTTCAGCATACATGTCGCCATTTAAATTCCCTTCTACAAATATTGGGCCGATAATTACGTCTCCCAATATACCAGCCCAAACATTAATTTTCTGCTGGTACTGGGTATGCCCTTCTCGAAATACGTATGGGTTCTCGTCATTCCAGTAACGACAGCTTTGCTTATTAACATGTCCATTCAAATAAAAGGTGCATTCATCACTGAAACGAATATTTTTAACTAGTCGAGGTTCTGCCGTAATTCTATCTGTCATTATTTCACAAAACTGGATTCTTCTAACCGGATCGTCGTCACCAAGTTCTTGTAGTATGCGCAGTTTATAGGGATGAAACTTATGAAATATAAGTACCTTTCTTATTGTTTCACGAGATAAGCCAGTTGCTACCACTGCTTGACGGTTTATAAAGTTGAACTAATTGCAAACTGCCCGAGAACTTCAATTTGCGCTGCTTCGTCAACTAGTCTCGGTTGATTTCTCTTTTTATTCGCGACAGAGCCAGTTTCTTCAAATTTGGCTACTAGTTGGCGAACATACTCCGTTCTTACATTTTGACCTGGATGCCTTACATTAAATCTTTGAGCTGTCCTAAAGAAACATTAATCCTGAGAACCATAAATGAAAATCATTTCTACACGTTCAGCTGTGTTGTACACCATTATTTAAGATAAGTGCTACTTTTCGTTTAAACTGAACCAAAAGTCAACTGTTAAAATATCAATACTAATAGTACAAGTTACTTTTAAAGTAAATATAGTGATAATAAAATGCGAATACTCACAAACAAATAAAATACCAGGCTTAAAATGTTTAGAATTCTTAAGAATCATTTTGAAAATTTACTTAAATTAAAATAAAAATGTTCAAACCTGTGTTTTTATTTATTGTTTCCTTTAATAAATACAGAAGAATTTCACGAAAAATTGCTTTTTAACGTATCGTTGAAAAGCATTTTTCAAGAGCTTTAAGATGATGTATCACTCGAACCCCCTTTCTCTTTAAGATTTTAGGGGTGTATCTCACCCTGCCCAAGGCGTTACAGATAAGGGTCGAATAATAGGCTTTTATTTGTTCCCTCTTCATTTTATAGAAAGTGTTTTGAGTGTTTTTTGATTAAGTTTTTCCTTCCTAAGATATGGCCATTTCAAGTTTTTAAATTGTCACCCTGTATAGACTCCTTTAAACGTTCCATCCAAGCAGTTCGCCATAAAATTCTAAACGACCTATCTTCAGAAATGCTTTTAATTTCATCTAAAGCTAGTAAACGGCCACGTAAAAATGAAGATTCTAAACGTCGAGTGGCTTTGAAGGTCTGTGACCTAATAATTTCTAAAATCCACCACCGCTTTAGTTTCAGTGATCATTTACTGATCAGCCAACTAGTTTATAGTGATTAATTTGAAAACTACAACAATAATTTTCCTGATATTATATATAATTTTATTTATTTATTTATTTATTCACACAATACATATAGAGTAATAACTCCAAATTGAACATAAAAAAAGTTTTAACTAAAGATAATCAAAATCAATCCTTGGTGCTTCTAAAAAGAACTATTTCTCTAAAGTTATCGTTATAGTTCCTCATAAGCCTATCAGTGAAGCACTGGTGCATGCCATAATTAGTTTGATGACACTGTTTGCCTTTGAGGAATGCGAAAATATATTTTAGACAGTAGATGGCTGCAATCAGTTTTACCATTTAGAAGCTTATGCAAAAAGCATGCTAAAGCATTATGCCTTCGTTTTTGTAGGCATTTAATTCCAGCAAGTTGAATGCGTGTTGCATAAGTTAGGTCCTTGTATGGAAATCTTAACTTAAATAAAAGAAACTTAACATATTTATTTTGAAGCATTTCCAATCGCTGTATGTGACAGTTATAACTAGGACACCAAATAACACTGTTATACTCTGAAATACTTCGCACCAAACAATTATACAATGACTTAATGGCCCTAACATCACAGATCCTGAAACATGTGCGACGAACAAAACCTAACATCCTAGAAGCTTTCATTAAAATTGTGTCAATGTGTTTGTTAAAGCTAAGATCCCTATTAAAAGTAACACCCAAATCGTTAAAACTATGTACAGATTCCAAGACAGTATTTCTAATGGAATATGGATATTCTAATGGACATTTACACTTGTAAAAACGCATAATCTTATACTTAGACACATTAATTTGTAAAAAATTTAAGTCACACCATTTAGCTAAATTATTGAGGTCATTCTGGACGGCCACACAGTCCTCTAAGCTTCTCACAGCGTAAAACAACTTTACGTCGTCGGCATATAAAAGATACTGACACTTCTCAAAGACAGATGTAATGTCATTTATAAACAGTAAAACCATACTGGCCCTAATTGGGATCCCTGGGGCACTCCCGACGTCACGTTTACCTCCCGGGATGCTACACTGCCAAGTTTTACACACTGTTCGCGGTTCCTGAGGTATGAGTCTATCCACTGAATGTATGATCCAGTTACTCCCATAGCAGAAAGCTTTGCTATAAGTAGTTCAGGGCATACCCGATCAAACGCTTTTGCAAGATCGGTATAGACCACATCCACTTGTGAACCTCCCTCGATGTTCGTTACTAAGTATTCCTGAAATACACCCAGGTTGGCGGCAGTAGATCTTCCTTTAAAAAAGCCATGTTGTTTTGGGGATAGGCGATGCTTAAAAGTCTCAAAAAGTTCTTCTGTTATGATGGATTCGCAAATCTTGGACATGGTTGGTAACAATGAAATTCCACGATAATTCTGAATTTCCTTTTCCAAGAATGCTTTCACAGGGCTGGAAATTTTCCCTGATCGAATGAGGCCTGAAAAACCTTTTCCTTGTATAAATTACTAAAAACTAGAAACTGAACTGCAAGTTATTTATGATTGTGCTGATTTTCGCGTAAGTTCTGGAGCTACTTCAATGCTTCAACTTTTTATACATTTTAATAATAACCTAGTGATACGTTTTCTGAAACCGTCAAAACATTAACTTTACTGTGCACTTTGCCAATGACAACTGTAGAAAGCGAGCGTTGTTTTCCGACCTTAAATAGAATAAAGACTTTTCTACGCAACACTATGGGCCAAGATAGACTATCCGCTTTAGCAATGTTAAGGATCGAGAAATCGTTTATAAAAGGGATGTGTAATTTTAACGAACGTGCCATTCAACATTTTTCCAATTCTAAAGAACGAAGAGTAGACCTAAACTTCAAGAGAATTTAAAGCTCAATTTAAATGTAAGATATTTATTTTTATTTTAAGTATGCCTATTATTAAATTTGTTATTGACCTCCCAATATAATTCACCACGAGCCGCCACTGCCTAACGGTGACTCCTTATCATTCGCCTTTCGCAGAGTTAGGTTCAATTTCCATTGTTAGAGCAATATCCTCAAAGGCTTCCATAAAGATATTCTCTATTACAAGCGATAGAGGAGATCCCATAGCTGACCCTAAGGTTTGTTCATAAAAAGTTCCTTGAAAAATGAAATAAGTAGATGTAAGCTTATTCAGTGTTCAGATGCCGTGGAGTAAAAATCCCTGAAGATTCTTCGTGCGATCGAAGGCGAAACGTCGGATAGTAATTCCAATCTCAGACGGTTTAATCCCAAGAAACGTGATTAATTGACCAAAGTTTAATTGACTAAAAGTATCCACCCCAAATAACAAGTCGCCAAGACAAAAAAAAATAAAAGCTCGGACCCGTCGATTTTGCTTTTGAGGGGGAAACATTTTGCGCCTATTTTCAATTTTGCAACATCACCCTCTGAGCGGGGGTGAGATTCACCCCCAAAATGTTAAATGGAAAGGGGGGTCGAGTGACACCTTATTTTGAAGGGTTTCTGACCCTGATTACAACTGCCAAGTTTGAAGCCTCTGCTGTCATTCCCGAAGAAATGGCAGCTTGTCCAAAGAAAAATATTAATAAATTAACTGCAAGAGTTGGCTGCTTTAAATTTAGGGAATGATGCAAGCTAGTGAAAAGATTTTAATAATAATTACTCCGGACGAGAGGAAAATAAAAATAGTAAATGTAAATTAATCGGGAATTTTTGCGTTTAAGAAGTGTTTTCTACAAAGACTAAATTATTTTATGAATTGTTCGAAATGTTCGCCATTTACTTCCATGCAATGATACAGACGAGCCTCGAATTCCTCTCGAATATTTTGAAATGTTTCAGGTGTTAACTGACGGCATTCAGCTACTATTCGCTGTTTTAAATCCTCAAGTGATTCTGGCTGCACCTTAAAAATCTTTGTTTTCAAGTGTCCCCAAAGAAAGAAGTCCAACGGCGTCAAATCAGGTGATCGTGCCGGCCATTCGATGGAACCTCTTCTTCCAATCCAGTGATCGGGAAAAGTATTATCGAGAAAATCTCTTACCGGACGAGCGTAGTGAGGAGGTGCTCCATCTTGTTGAAAGAATATCTGATCTTCAGCTAAATCCTGGTCGTTTTCTAGAATCTCAAAAATCTGCGGATCGATCGCATTTTCAAGTAAATTTAAATAACTTTCACCATTTAAATTGGCTTCTATGAAAAAAGGTCCAACAACGTGATTGTCTAGAATTCCCGCCCACACGTTTACTTTTAAAGGATGCTGGCTATGGGTTTCCCTGAATAAATGGGGGTTGCTGTCGCTCCAATACCTGCAGTTGTGACGGTTTACTTCTCCATTTAAGTAAAATGTGGCTTCGTCAGAAAAACAAATATTGTACAATGAAATGGTATGGTTGTTTAATTTTTCAGAAATATTCTCACAAAACTCTACGCTGCGATCAAAGTCATCTTCGTTCATTTCGTGAAGCAATTGATATTTAAAGGGTCGAAACTTATGGGATTTTAGAATCCGGTGAACACTGCTTCGGGAGACTCCTGATATTGCAGCTGTTTCTCTGATGGAGTTACTTGGGACCATAGCAACATGGCCAAGGACTGCAACCTCAACATTTTCATTTCTTATTGGTCTTACTCTTTCACGCTTTTTATTGACAACTGAGCCGGTTTCGAAAAATTTGTTCCACAGTTGTAATACACTTCTATGAGTCAAAGAATGTTCGGGATGAGATTCATTAAAACTTACAGCTGCAGCTCTCGCACAATTATTGTTTCTAATGTAAAGAACAATAATTTCGATTCTCTCTTGTATCGTAAACGTCATAGGCAATTGTTAGAAACTTTCGTCTTTTAACACTTTCAGACAAAATAAATTTTAAATAAAATGCACAAACTGTAATAAACGCATGAATGCTTGACACTAAATAAACGATAACAATGTGATTTTATTTTGTTTGTTGCTGATGTTTTATGATAATAGAAAGAATGGAATACTGATTTTTTTTATTAAATTTTGTACAGTGACAATTCGACAAGTTAGCTTAAATGTTTTGGCAACGGTCTGTTTCATTGCAAGGGAGTAAATGGCGAACATTTCGAACAATTCATAAATTAATTTAGTCTTTGTAGAAAACATTTCTTAAACGCAAAAATTCCCCATTAATTTACATTTACTATTTTTATTTTCCTCTCGTACGGAGTAATTATTATTAAAATCTTTTCACTAGCCTGCATCATACCCTAAATTTAAAGCAGCCAACTCTTGCAGTTAATTTATTAATATTTTTTTTTCGACAAGCTGCCATTTCTTCGAGAATGACAGCAGAGGCTTCAAACTTGGCAGTTGTAACCAGGGTCGGAAACCCTTCAAAATAAGGTATCACTCGACCCCCCTTTCCATTTAACATTTTGGGGGTGAATCTCACCCCCGCTCAGAGGGTGATGTTGCGAAATTGAAAATAGGCGCAAAATGTTTCCCCCTCAAAAGCAAAATCGACGAGTCCGAGCGTTTTATTTTTTTTTGTCTTGGCGACTTGTTATTTGGGGTGGATACTTTTAGTTGGGACACCCTGTATATTTAATTTGCTAGTTCTCGTTTAAACATAAAAGAAACATACTAAGTGGACTTTGAAAATCGTAGCAAAGTCACACGACTCTACGGTACTACTAAATCTAGCAATGTAAACTGGGCTTTACCGGTCGAAATTTCCACTCATAAATTACATAATAAATTCTTCTTAAAATTTCACAACACCAATTAAAATATATGCCTTAAATCAAAGCTTTCGTGTCTGATAGAAATCAAAGATACGTAATGAGATTATTAGAGAGCCAATGAGTCATGAAATTAAACAGCCGTGAAATTATTCCAAAAAGCGACGGCGGTGCTCAAAATTCTGCATACACCTATTTCGTATGTCCCGTGGACCGGAAAATTTGAAATCGACGTTCAACTTGACCTTTGTCTATAAGTGTTTATTAATTTTGTAATAATCCTTGATAACGGGTCGTATTTTGCGAATCGAGGGTAAGCTGATACAGGGTTTTACAGAATTCTGCGGGATTTGACGATGATGCCATGTCATTTATAAGAAAGTTACTGGCGAAATAGCCAATATTCTTACTATTCTGTTTAATGTTTCAATTGAGTGTGAGCGGAGTGTTTTCCGAATACTTTAAAACTGTAAAAAGGCAGAAATTCAGATAAAAAATAATATGGCGTCTCTCAAGGATGCGTTTTGTTCCCTCTTCCAGTGGCGGCACGCGGGTGAAAAAGTAAGTGAAGTGCATATTATATATATATATATATATATATATATATATATATATATATATATATATGTGTTGATTTTTACTCCTTCACGGATGGAAAAATACAATGTGTTTTCATTCCGGGTGTACATCCGTTCACTACTGTCGTTCTGAAAAGAACAGTTTTGCTGACGTTTCGCCAAAATTACATTTGGCATTTTCGAAGCTTTCTTTCTCGCGTCCGAATAGAGACTGAAGTGTTGGTGACTGCGACGCTTCCTTTTATACCCCCACTCGGGGCCGAAGGTTATATCTGCGCAGGCGTTGGTCGTTATTTATGTTTTCCGGATGGTGCTGGTGTTGTTGCGCTAATTGCGCTTGAGTTTTTGCGATTTTAGATTTGTCGATTATTGTCTTCCATACAGTTGGTAGTTTTAATGATTCGTCCCTTTTATTCAAATCGTCTTGTTTTTCAATTTCTATGGCTTCTCGGATTATTCTGGTCTTATAATGTTCTATATTGGCAATCTCCCTACACCCATCGAAATTTATTTTATGGCCGGTTTCCTGATGATGTAGGAATAAAGCTGAGGTTGTTTGTTTATTTCTGATGCTGAGTTTATGCTCTTCCACTCTTGCTCATATTCGCCTGTTAGTTTGCCCCACGTACACCTTTTCACAGCCCTGGCACGGAATGCTGTATACTCCGTGGTTTTCCAGTTTAATTTTATCTTTTGGGTTTCCAAGTAGTTTACCTATAGTTGTTTGTGGCTTGTGTATTGTTTGTATGTTGTGTTTCTTCAGAATTCCTCCGATTCTTACTGTTGTGCCTTTTACATATGGTAAGACTACTCGTTGCTTTCCCGGCTCATATTTTTTGTTGTTCGTTGTTCGAGAAACCTGTGCATTAATAGCTTTATCTATGTTGCGATTTGTGTAGCCATTTTTCTTTAAAGCACTAGATACTACCTTAAGTTCGTTTTGTCTCGTCTGTGTTTCAGTTAGTCGCACGGATCTAGATATTAGAGTATTTGCCACAGCTTGAATTGAATAGGTTTCCCGAACAACGAACAACAAAAAATATGAGCCGGGAAAGCAACGAGTAGTCTTACCATATGTAAAAGGCACAACAGACAGAATCGGAAGAATTCTGAGGAAACACAACATACAAGCAATACACAAGCCACAAACAACTATAGGTAAACTACTCGGAAACCCAAAAGATAAAATCAAACTGGAAAACCACGGAGTGTACAGCATTCCGTGCCAGGACTGCGAAAAGTTGTACGTAGGGCAAACTAACAGGCGAATATCAGCAAGAGTGGAAGAGCATAAACTCAGCATCAGAAATAAACAAACAACCTCAGCTTTATTCCTACATCATCAGGAAACCGGCCATAAAATAAATTTCGATGGGTGTAGGGAGATTGCCAATATAGAACATTATAAGACCAGAATAATCCGAGAAGCCATAGAAATTGAAAAACAAGGTGATTTGAATAAAAGGGACGAATCAATAAAACTACCAACAGTATGGAAGACAATAATCGACAGATCTAAAATCGCAAAAACTCAAGCGCAATTAGCGCAACAACAACAGCACCATCCGGAAAACATAAATAACGACCAACGCCTGCGCAGATATAACCTTCGGCCCCAAGTGGGGGTATAAAAGGAAGCGTCGCAATCACCAACACTTCAGTCTCTATTCGGACGCGAGAAAAAAAGCTTCGAAAATGCCAAATGTGATTTTGGCGAAACGTCAGCAAAACTGTTCTTTTCAGAACGACAGTAGTGAAAGGATGTGCACCCGGAATGAAAACACATATATATATATATATATATATATATATATATATATATGTATATATCTATATATATATATATATATATATATATATATATATATATATATATATATATATATATATATATATATATATATATATATATATATATATATATATATATATATATATATATATATATATATATATATATATATATATATATATATATATATATATAAATATATCGCAATAATTTTTTTTCCAGAATTTTATTATATGTGGAGGGGGTAGAATATATTTTTAAGACTTACCTAAATTTTGTATACTAAATCAATTCTCCTATCCTCTATAGCAGCAAATTTATTTATAACATCCTCATAAAATGGATGAGTAGCCCTAATCTCCTTCCAGAAATTAATTTTGAATTGAAATATTGCTTAGAGAAGTAAGTTTTTCTTGAGATATTGTATTTCTTAAACAAGTTTTTGCATGTTTGAGGCAAGAGAAACTTCTTTCCACTGAAGCATTTGTCGACGGTATTGTCAAAGTAGGGGAAAACAGTCGGTAAAAATATCTTTATTTTCATCAATTTTGTTCACTTGCTCTTGTAGCGATGTATTCCAATTACTCTCATTGACAAAAATAAGACCAAGCTCATTTTTAAGTCGTTGACTTTTTGAAAATATTCCCCCATATAACTGTAACAAGTTTTCAGTCGGAAAATTTAAACTATATTTGGAAAATTTAGCAGAATCTGCCAGACATAAAAATGTAAGTTTTTCACAGTCTTGAAATCTTAGTGTCATTTCCATTAAAATATGGTCCAATATTTCATAAAAAAGGGTTCTATACTTAGCCCTAATTTCTTCAGGTGAAAACTTAGCAAGCTCACGTTTGTAATAATTTATTTCCGTAATAGAATTTGCTTTATCAAACATGGTATTAAAAAAATGCTCATTCCTTTTTTTACAGAGCGCCTCACGACAGCGTTTTATATTAGATACGCAAAAATGAATGTCAAGCGATTTTTTTTTAAAAACGTCAAATAATATGTCCGTGATTGAGAAAATATCATTAAACACTAATTCATCATTCATCTCACCTAAAAATCCTTTCGCAAGCCGGATTGATTTTTCATCAGATTTGTCACAGTTTGTAATAAATTCAAAGAATTTGAAGACCAACGAGGTTCTGTAATTGTTGGTATACGCCTCGTAGATGCAAATGTAAGAGCATACGTTCATTTGGCTGAGTGTTGAAAAAATGAGGGAATACCACTAAGGCTTGCAAAAAAATTCGACATTTAGAAATATTTTTTAGACTTTGCTCCATCACAAGGTTAAGACGATGCACAAGACAATGGACAAATACAGCCTGCAGGGCTTTTTCTTTTATTTTTTTTAAGGCGATTTAGATGCCCAGACATCACAATTGCGCCATCGTAACATTGCCCTATTAATTTATGTTTATAGTCAAATTGGTTCAAAATTTGATCCAATAGAGAATATAAATTCTCCGACGTTCTATCAGAGCTGACGTTATAAAATCCTAAGAATCTCTCGACTACTGAGCCTTCTGAATTAACGTATCTTAAAATTATGGAGCACTGGGAGGTTTGCGTAATATCAGTACTGTCATCCACTGGTACTTTGTGTTCATTATTTCATTTTTTACATGATAATTTAAATAATTTATTGCATATAGCAAACATTCGGCCTAAAAACAAGATATAATGACATTAATGAACATATTAAAGAAAAATGGTCCAAGCACTGACCCTTGCGGTAACCCCGATGGCTGTACAAATCTCTCAGAACTTTATCCACGGAACTGTACGTATTGATACCTATTTGATAAATAGGATTTTATTAATTGAACCAACGGATCTGAAATACCATATGCTAAGAGTTTCTTTAATAAAATCCTATGAACAAGCCTGTCAAAAGCTTTGGAAAAATCTGTGTAGATCACATCTGCCTGACTTTGTTTGTCAATCTTCTCAGAGATGTCTTGGATAACATCCATAAGGAACCACGCTGTTCATCAGACATCGTCCCCGAGGTGTGCGCAGCCGTATATTTATGCAACACGATCTCGAATAGCTTGCTGAAATTGCACACAATAGCCACTGGTCTATAGTTATCTATATCGCTGTCGGCATTCCTTTGTGGACCTTATATTACTTCGTTATTATACGTTAAAGTTTGTGGAATTACTAATAATTTATTTTTTATATGTAAATAAGACCAGAACCTATTGGGAATACATTTTCTATTATTCTGCGAACATAATTAGTATGTAAAACTTTTAATTCACATTTAATCTCAGATCTAATATCATGATGGTAGGAACATCTGCCGAAACGTAACAAAATAAAAAAATACTTGATATTTGGTGTATTTTAGGAAACTTCAACCCTTTAATTTTAAATTTTGTTAGTCACAGATATTTGTTGTGTTAATAAAAATGCAGTTATATGTTTTAAACAAGATTTAGGCATAGCACATGTTATAAGTTAGGCTATAATTTTATGTAGAATTAGAAAATACATCAAGAAGTACACTATCCAATTAAAACATTATGACTTTTGTCTTTGTGTTTCACCTGTATATTTAAAACAATTTTTTTACATACACACACACGAGATCTACAAACTTTTTTGTAACGTTTTTTAATTAAACGGCTCAAATTCGAGATATTGAAGGGGTCTGGGATTTTTTGAAAACAGTGTTTATTATTTGTTCATAGTAATAAACGAAATGATTTACTAATCAGTCATCTTATTTGTTTTTTCGCGACATAAGTGAAGACTGGGCACGTAAATAAAGTGTCCCATTGTTTGATATTATTAAACGCCGCTGAACAATCTATTTTGAATTATGCCTGACATTTGTCGCTTTAAACGTTTCAGAAATTTGGCCTTCATGAAGCAGATCCCGATTTGCCCATTAAACTTGATCTTTAACGCATCCGCCTATGTTTTTTAATGGGAGCATTGGTAATTAACAACTGACGAACAACTGAATCTTCGATAAACGAAAGCACTGGAATCTAGCTCCCTTGGGTGATTCAACTGTTTTCGAGATATTAACAATTGCGTATTTTTAGATTTTTGAAAGACTGTAAAACCTAGATGGTTCCATTAGGAACAGAAACTTTTTTTAAATTTCTGTTTTGGTTTTTTGTAATATTTGATATATTTAGAGGGTGTCACATTTTCGATACTTTTACATCTCGTATATTATTGTCTTTGAATGTACAGAGGGAAAATGAAAATTTGTACTTTCCAACCACCCTTTGTATTTTAGGTATAATGCAAGGTAATGAAAATGTAAAAACGGGTAGTTATAGAGTTTTTTTGCGTAGAATGCAACGGCGTAGCTATTTTTTTTCTAGGAGCCCCAAATATTGAGTAACAGACCAAATTTGTATTTTTTTAAAGGAACATCCTGTATATTTTAAAACAGTTGATTGCACATCCTTTTACATCTTTTAAAAATCGTCAAATTTCCTTTACCCAGAACTTCCTTCCTGGTACTTTACCAGTTGATTGGCCACCTTATCGGTCCATGAGTGTCAATCCCTATTTCGGGAAAACTATTGTCCAAAAAAGGGTAAATAGTATGGGAATTGTGACTAGGTACCCCATTTTGTTGAAAGTAAGTAATTTTTTAAATTTTAGAAAAAACTATTTAATATTTTAAAGATTTTCATTAATTTGTTGTCAACACGACGTGTTTCTCATATAGAATACCTTCTTCAGATGTTGAGGAGGTACAACTTAACTACTACGATGTTAACATGTAAAAGGTAAACAGCAGGTAACAAAAATAGGGAAAAACATAAACTAGGTGGTGTTACAATAAATGTGTATTTAAATATATGTGTTTATTAAAATGAAACGTGAAAATTGTTTTCACAATAAAATTAATTCGGTTTCATGCTACACAGTGAATTGCAGCAACTTATATTATTTGCCTTTACTACTACATGCATTTCTTACTATCGGCTCGAGAAATTTTAGTTTTCAGATATTAGTATGTATGTTTTATTGTATTTTCACGAAAAATTGTTTTGATGAGCAAGGTCTCATAACGCGTTTATTAAAAATGTACGTCATATTTATTACCCAACGTTTAAATTTAAAATTATTACAGTTTTTATGGAAGACCTATGATCATGAAAGGTCATATTATTTTATATTTTTAGATCGACTCTATTAACTCGCTCAGTTTCAGAAATCTTTTTTGAGAGATAAATTCATTTTCTAGTGGTCGACATAATAATTAAAAACGTTTTTCCTCTTTCTCAATAAAAAACACAGTTATTATTAATTTAACACACATTGAACAATGTAATTATTACTCTCTGTATAACAGCACACACTTGATTACACCGATGATATTATTTACTAAAATATTTTCATTGAAAACCTATCATTTTCTTTTCACGCTACAAGTCGAAGTGCAGCTATTTCTATATTTTGTAATTACTATTACATGTT
Source organism: Kuschelorhynchus macadamiae (assembly GCA_030620095.1). Classification (NCBI taxonomy): domain Eukaryota; kingdom Metazoa; phylum Arthropoda; class Insecta; order Coleoptera; family Curculionidae; genus Kuschelorhynchus; species Kuschelorhynchus macadamiae. The sequence continues at coordinate 325,840 of JAUTXW010003044.1, forward strand.
TTCCTATTATACACTCCAAAAACTTTAGTTTCTAACCGACTTGAAAAAAAGGAGGAAGGGTTTTCTCGACACCGTGCTATTTTTTCCCGAAACTAAAGATGCCACAAACAGATCTTAGCTAACCGTCACAGTTTCTGTGCTACAGGCTGATTTTGAAAATTTGTCGTTTTCAAGCAGTCAAGTATCTCGAATATTTTAAAAGCTATTGTAAATACGAAAACAGGACTTTATAGAACTGTTTCCGTAGAATCCAGTGGCTTACTCAGATTTATTCTAAGGGTAATATTTTAGATATTGACATAACTTGCCTTCTTTTAAATGGTACACACTATATATTTTTCTCTTATGATATGAGGCTCACTGAACGCTTTAGAAATAGTCTATATTTATTTTCACAAATAATGCCGCAAAATGTGTTTTTCAGTTTTTCGTAACGCGGGGAACAAAATCCTCGCTCTGCTATGTCAATACAGTTGTTTTCATTCCAATCTTCTAAATAAATTTGTTTTTCTTTTATTACGTGTAATCATATCCTCCGCATAAAATCCGAAAGATGAATTAGATATATAGCCCTATGATATTTTCATAGGAAAAAAGAGGATAAACATATTGCAAATTTACCTTGGATTGAATTTTTTTAAATGGAACACCCCGTATATTTTACTTTCATGTTAAAGATAACATTACTAGCTTTCAGAAAATACCATATTTGATACCTTTCTGACCAACAGTTTTTCAGGAAATTAGCTGTGAAATCAAAATTTCTTCATTTTAACACGAATTACTCTGAATTCACGTTGTTAAAATTGACAATTTAATATTAGGAGGCCATGATATCATCATAAATTGAACAAAAGATTGACAGTCCTGTCAAAACAGCAAAGTGTCAGAATATTGTCATCAGTAAATAAATAAATATTGTTCTTTGATGATGCGATGCCGAAATAAAAACAAGATAGAAGCTTTTGTAAGTTTATCATAGAGATTTTAAGACACAGGAAATGTTGCTTTTAAAAAAAACGTAAAGTAATTAATAAACCAGTTACCAATGAAGATAATGCTTTGACAGTATTAATAACAGATCTTTTTTTACAAAAAAAATAAATTTAATATAAATCAACAAAAACAATGTAATTAAAACTTATAAAAGATGTTCAACTAAACCACCGTTTTGCTGAAGGCACATTTCGAGTCTATCCAAAAGTGAAAGTTTCACTTTACTCAAAGTCAGGTCTGAAATGTTGCGAAAACTGCTTATTATTCTCAACTTCATATCTTCCACTGTGGTTGGAACCTCTTTATAAACTTCTTCTTTAACATGTCCCCATAAAAAGAAATCTAGTGGCGTTAAATCGGGTGACCTCGCAGGCCACTTAACTGGTCCACCTCGCCCAATCCAATGCTCTCCTTTCCAATTATTGAGAAAATGTCTTACATGCCTATGGTAATGCGGGGGTGCTCCATCATGTTGGAACCATAAGGAATTTCTTAACATTAAAGGTAAGTCTTCGAGCAATACGGGCAACTCATTTCTCAAAAAATTTAAATAGACTTCTCCCGTTAAATGCTCTTCAAAGAAATGTGGTTCTATAACATAAGAGCCAATTATACCTACCCAAACATTATTTGACCATTTATTTTGATGGTCCACCTGACGAATCCAATGTGGATTTTCGGTTGAATAATAGTGCATATTATGTTTGTTAACCAAGCCGTTGCTTTTAAAAGTTGCTTCATCTGAAAACAGCACCCTATCTACAAAACCTGGATTATCCCAGATTGTATTTAAAAACCAAATTGAAAACTCTTGTCGTTGGACGTAATCGCGATCATACAGTTCTTGGTGTAATTCAATGTGGTAGGCATGATATTTATGTTGTTTCAAAATCCGTTTAATACTAGTGCGTTAAATATCAGTAGTTCTCTCAATTTCCCTGGTACTTGTGTGTGGATTTTCTTGCACTGTTAATAAAACTGTCAAAGCATTATCTTCATTAGTAACTGGTTTATTAATTACTTTACGTTTCTTAAAAGCAACATTGCCTGTTTTGCTTGCTAGTAAAGGGTTTTTTTGACACTCGCCCAACATAAAAGTCATGTTTGTCAACTCTGGAGTACTCAAACTCATTGTTACTTAACAATATAACAATTTGTCGGCTTATCGTCAAAAAACAATGGTAATTGATGCCAATTCTCTGACACTTTGCGGTTTTGACAAGAATGTCAATCTTTCTTTTCATTTATGATTATATCATGGCCTCCTTATATTATAGGTAGTCAATTTAAGCAACGTAAATAATACCGTTTCTGTTAGAATGAGTAAATTTTGGTTTCACGGTTAATTTACTAAAAAACTGTAGGTTAGTAAGATATCAAATAGGGTATTTTCTGAAAGCTGGCGATGTTAGCTTTAATATGACAGTGTTGCATTTAAAAAAATTCAATCCAAGGTAAATTTGCAAAACTTGACCACCCTGTATAACAGTGAATAATTTTGCGATTATTGTAATCCTAGATACAATACATTTTATAGAATATTTGGTTTTTCCATACCTGCTTCAATTGTTTTCAAAAAATGTCCGGAGTATAACCCTTTTTTCCACTTTAACCTCGTCCCATTCCCTTGGTATAAATTTTAGACCCAACAAACCTCATATCAAAATGATCGTAACGAATAGGAGAATAAACTAAAATAATAATATACCGGGTGTCCCATTTAAAAAAACACAAGTTTGATTCACCACGGACTTTTCAGACCACCCTGTATAATGGGTATAATTTTAAAACACAGCGTTCTTGGCTATCAATCATATCCCAAAAATGTTTTTTCAAATTCCTCTCCGTTTGCCCACAATCGTCCACCCCATCTTGGTTGCACCACCCTGTATATATATTTTCACAATCATATATTTTTTCTATTTGTTTTAGTATAAACTGTATATATCTATATACATTTAATTTCAAGAACTGAGTGAAGTAAGTAATTCTTTTATTTTAATTTCTTTATTTCCATTTATTTTACTAAAAACTATAGCTATGTACATTTTTTTAATACCAACTTTTTTTGTGTCAATTTGTCGTTTATATGGGTTTTTTAGCCCTGATGAAGACCCGGAGATTGTCGAAACGTCGGCAATTTATTTAAATTAATAAACAACCTATCGTCTAAACAAGCTGTTGTATTATTTTAAGAGTTTGATACGTAGTGGACGTGAACGAACAAAACAATCACTAGAGAAACGACCTCTACAATTTGGCTTTTGATTCAGCAAAATCAACCTCCTCCTTTTTTTGAAGTCCGTTAAAAATGGGGGATTGGCGCAAATGACAAGATATATTGCAAGAAGTTTTTTAATATTCTACTCTCGCGTCTTGATTCTACGCGTTCACCATTATATCAGGAAAAAATAATATGCTTGTGGTTTAGATGTATATAATAACTATTTTCACGAAAAATCGTTATGATGGGCAAGCAGGTATTAGAATGCGTTTTAATAGTAAATAAATTTAAAATTATCACAATTCTTATGGAAGTCCTACGACCAAGAAAGGTCATATTAATCATACGTATATTTTTAGGTCAGCTCTATTAGCCGGTTGAGTTTCAGAAATCTCCGTCCTTTTTACAAGGTAAATTCATTTTCTAGTGGCATAATAATTAAAAACCGTTTTTCCTCTTTCCCAATAAAAAACACAGTTATTATTAATTTAATACCTACTGAGGAACATAATTGCTACCTATACAGCAAAAAATACTTGATTACACCGACACTATTATTTACTAAAATATTTTTATTGAAAACCTATCATTTTGTTTCCATGCTGCATGCTGAAATGCAGTTATTTCTATTATTTATAATTACTATGAGCTGAGGGTTCAAACCTCAGGGAGTTTATCTCATTCATTAGATCCTCGTTTTTACCAATAACATCAAGATAATTTAGACAGAGCAATTGAATTGAAAAAAAAAATAAGTGACAACATCCTGATTGTTCTAATTGAAACCTAGAGTTGGTTAATTTTCTCCCACTGACAAGTTTGTATTGTATTTATTTATTAGTGGTAATACAAAGATAAGTTTACACACGTCAAAATATCACTAAACTAAAGAAAATACATGGATTAAAAATATAAAATATATAAATTAAAAATATAAGGTCATACAAAAGGGCAAAGTTGAGGGCGATAACACACGTACTAGATTACACCACAAACCAACATTAATCTAAATATCATTTTTAAATTTATGGGCAAAAAATTCATCGACTGAATAAAATGCTATTGATAGGAGGAATTTTTTTATTATATTATAAAATTTCTTTTTTTAAAAACTCTTTAATTCTTTAGGAAGTTTGTTGAACAATATTAGTGTAAAGTAGTTCAATGCAAATCTCGATTTATTTATTCTATGATATTCAATTAAAAAATTTCCTCCATTTCGGGTTCTGTAAGAATGCACATCGTTCACTGTAGGGTAGGGGTTCGCGAGACCACGACACTAGTCTCGGTCTCGGTCTCGAAACGAGAAAATTTATTTCGAGACCGAGACCGAGACTTGGTGTTCGAGACCAAGACCGATACCGAGACTTACCTATCGAAACTCTCGGTCTCGATCTCAAAGTGAAATAGCAAAATAACTAATGTTCGTAAATTATTTGTTTTGACAAAATAATTCAAAAAATATGTTTGAAGGCAAATTAATTGATGCAAAAAATAATTTTTCTATAATCAATTATATTATACTAGCATTGTGTATGTTCTTATAACAATGATACTAGTGAAATAGTCATTTAAAAAACGATATAAATGACCATAAAAAGAGAATTTCCCAAATTTAGAAATTCTACTTCACATGTCGAAAACCGTAAATTGCTACCCTGTTCTCAAAGAGAGACACTTGATCACAACTATACTATATAGGATTTTGATATTGTGATCTTTATAAATTTGTAATCGATTTTTATGTTTAATTATTGAAAGTAACTAAAATCCAAAAATTTTTAGTTTTTTGGTTCAATAATTAATAACTAATAGACTATAACAACTAAAAACATCGCAATATCATATTCTTATATAGTATAGACACGGTAAAGTCTCCAATAGACGAAGTAAATATGGTGATTTTTGTTAAAAAAATTTCCGACTTAAAATAAACAAAAAATTGTTAAAAAAAACAGTGAAAATTTTTCTTAACATTTTCTTCTTTAATCGCCTTGATGACTTGCTAATTAAACAAGGTATGTGTTTTATAGAATAATATTTCTGTATTGATTTTGTTTGTATTCAAAAATAATGCACGATATAAATTTTTTAACTATGTGTTTAATAAAAATAATACATATACATACGGACAAGATTTTCAACAAACAAAACACAAAGTAGAATTACGCTTAAAAAATAACGAACTGTTCTAATAACAAAGTAAAAATTTAAATTTCTAAACATACATTATAAGCATATTTTTAGATTTCATTTCAACCTATATAATAAACCTAAAAATATTACAGAAAATTAATAAGTTAAAACTAATATTTTATAATTTCATTTTTCAAGTTTCTTTTATACCATGAATGAATACATAATAAGCATTTGTTTGAAGTTTCATTTAAAATGCTTCTTAGTTTTGTATTAATTCACCCTGCTTGTGAAAATAAACGCTCTACTGTTACAGAGGTCGCCTGAATAGACAAAAGATCTTTTGCCATTTTGGCTAAATTTGGAAATTGTTTATCGTGTGCTTTCCACCATTCTAAAATATCTGTACCCTTTGGAGCGCGCTTTAATTGCGAATATTCTATTATTTATTTTCTCCAATTTTCGGAATCACTTTTTTTTTCAAATAGTGATGTACAATCGATGTCATAGTTATCATCGCTTGGGGAACTTGATATTATTAGTGATTCAGCAGGCACAATATATATATTTATCCCTGTATATTTTCTCAAAAAAGGTTATATATTTATCTTTCAGGCGATAAATTGAACAAATAACAAGTAGATATTTGTTTAATAAATAAATTTACTTTTAAAATCTACTCCACTTTTAAAATTTATAGTTAATTTACCAAAAAACAAAAATAGTTGTTTCACAAGTAGTATTATGAACCATAGCCGCCTTTGTGCAAGCACAACGTGCAGACCCCTAAGAACGGTCCTGGTTAAGAAATACGCATCAAAGTGATAAAAGTTTGGTTCAAAATAGCAAAGTTTACAGAATACCTAAGGGTGCTTTACTTGGTCATCGATCGTTTTCTACCTATTGAATTATAACGTCTGTCCCTAGAATACCCAACACGTTGCTTGCATGACTTCGGCAGCATTCTACAGTGTGTCCTTATTTTGTGTTTAATATATCTTATTCCATTCGTATATCTTTCGAAATGTCAAATAATTATTGTTCTGTGGATGGTTGTTTAAGTAACTCTAGTGATGTGTAGCCTTTCTGGTGATGTTCAAAGAACAAGGGATATGTGATATTTATTTTGATACACCTTGTCCGTATATCTCCATTTACTGATTCCATCTGTTGGCAACATCATTTCGAATTATAGATTTTTGGAATAATTTTTTATATAAATATACCTACATTTTTTCTACTTTACTGAAATTGTTGGGTTTTTTTACATTAAATTTTTAAGATCGGAAAAACTCTGGGTTTCGAACGTAGGCTTCCATGTACTTTTGTCTAAATAACATCTCGGCGAACAATTATTATTTTTAAAATTTTGTTTTCGAGACCACCGAGACTTTCGAGACCGATACCGAGACTAAGAAACACCGTAAACATTTTCCGAAACCGAGACCGAGACTGATTCAGTCTCGGTCTCGCGAACCCCTACTATAGGGTAAGAGGCTGAATTATTCTATTTGTATTTGAGACATTTCAAAATATATAATGAAGGCAAAGTCATAACATTAAATTATCTAAATGTATGTATATCCCTACAGTCTGCTTGGTAAGATCACCCTGTAATTACACGAACAGCTTTACGCTGCATTGCAAAAATGATATATGCGACTGAATCAATGCATAAAACGTCATTATTGACATGTTTTTTGAGACAGTTTTAACCAAATTTCTTAAAACATATTTATTTGTTTATTGTCGAATGAAAATAAGTCTTTTGTCACATCAGTAGAAGTACTGAGAGTGAAGAACATACTGTCAGTCTTAGCATACTTTTTAGATGACGAACTAGTTGAGAGTCGTCTTTTCCAATTTTCGTTGATGTGGTGTCATCTGCAAACAAGATAAAGTCGGTGCTTAAATAGTAGTGGTCCCAGCACCGACCCCTGAGGCACTCCATATTTAATTGGCAGAAGTTCTGAAGCTCTATTATTATAACCTACAATTTGATACCGGTTGGCGAGATAGGAGTGAATTAATTTAAGACTTCGGAGGGAAAAGTTGTAATATTTATAAATCAGGAGAGACACACTCAAATGCCCTGGTTAGGTCACAAAACTAGGCTGCTACATGATTTCTGGTGTTAAATAAGCTTATTTATGGCTATCGCTGTAGACATTCTATTTCTAAATCCGAACTATTGTTTGTTTAAGCATAGGAACAATGGAAATGGGGCGGTAGTTGGTCACATCATCTTGATTACACTTTTTGTAAATTGAGAAGAGTATTAATACAATAACAATCTTTACTGTGGGAATTTTTTAGGGCAAATATAATATCGCGAACCTCAATAAATGACAATTTACAAAATTCAAACCGCGGTACGTTCAATAAAGTTTAATAAAGGTAATTTTTGAAGATTAGTATTAGACAGTAATTCCAATTTGACACGGTCTAATCCCAAGAACCATGATTTCTTAATTGACCAAAGCCGTGAAAGCTTCCGTTCTATGTTAGGTAATCTCTATGGGGAGGAAACCAAGAAGGATGCGAAAACTTTTGGCGATCTCCAGAATAGCAAAAAGAAGTTACTCTGCCAGTTGGCCTTTCTCCTTAGATGCCGAGATGAAGAAGTAGTACCGAAATCGCTACAGGTGAGACATCACATTACTTCTAGAACTGCTAAGAATATTTATAAGCGTGCTAGCATTGTATTAGTTAGAGAAAGGATTAAGGCAAAACGTCGTGATTTAGATACAAATGCCCGGAAACTATTAGAAATTCATCCGAAATTAACTTCTAGACTAGAAAGAACTACATTTACAACTTTGGACAACATTACCAACGTACAGGCAGAAAAAATCCATCAAGAAGTTACATTTAAGCAACAAAAGAAGTTTGAAGCCCTCCTGAACAGAAAAAATCCAGTGCAACTTCCGTAGAACACAGTTATCAACCTGTCATCGAAGCCGTTAACCGAAGCAGAACTTTCCGTCCTTTCCAAGGGCCATAACTTCGCAATAGCACCGAGTACCATTCCCGTAGAAGACATATTATCTTCTTTTGAAGCAGCAATCAGAAGATTACCAGTGGAACAAGCCTATGAAGTCAGATGAGACAGCGAAGATCATTAAAAACTCAAAACCACCGAAGTCGAACCTCTCCGCAGCCGAAAAAACAGCAATGAAGTCCTTAAACGAAGACGCAAACATTCTGGTACTTCCAGCAGATAAAGACAACGCCACAGTCGTCATGGACAGAACAGAATATGTGGAAAAGGTTACTCAACTTTTGGACAACAACTATATAACAACAACCTATAAGGTTATGCAGGCAGACCCCACAAGTAGAATAGAAAGACGCATTACCAATTTGATCAACACATCCAGTCTACCACCAGCGGAGAAAAAATCATTAAAACCAAGCAGCTCCAAGACTCCCAGGTTCTACGGTCTTCCGAAGATACACAAGGATAACGTACCACTTCGACCGATCTTCAGTGCAATAGACTCGCCCACATACAAACTAGGTAAATATTTTTGAAATTTTCCTAATCCATATACTGGAAAAAACAGATTCTTTTATTAAAAACTCTGCACATTTCTTGGGAAAACTCAAGACAATCCAGTTGGATCCCGAAGATATTTTGGTCAGTTTCGATGTAGAATCACTTTACACAAATGTTCCTGTCATCGACTCAATTTCCATTATATCAGACATACTGGATAATAATAATCTTGATAAGAACTTAATAGACCTGATGGAAGCTTTTCTTACAAATACTTATTTCATTTTTCAAGGAAATTTTTATGAACAAACTCCAGGGGCAGCTATGGGATCTCCTCTATCACCTGTGGTAGCGAATATCTTTATGGAAGCCTTTGAGGATATTGCTCTAACATCCGCTCCACTAAAACCGAAGCACTGGTTTAGATATGTATATGATACTTTTGTTGTTTGGCCTCATGGACAGGATAATCTCCCCACATTTCTAGACCACTTTAATCAGCAACATCATAATATCAAATTCACGATGGAAATTGAATCTAACGGAACAATTCCCTTTCTAGATGTATGTGTTCAAAGGAATGAAAATGGTACATTAGGACATTCTGTGTATAGAAAACCAACGCATACAAATAGATACTTAAACGCAAATTCTCATCACCATCCAGCACAAAAGAAATCGGTTATTAACTCAGTAGTATTCAGAGCTATTTCGATTTCGGATCAAGATTCTTTAACATCGGAAACATCGAAACTGACTATTGCATTGAATATATTACGCGTTCAAATAAAAGACATAGCAAACCAACTCCGCCAAAGGAGAATGATAAAGAGCTACCATTAGGTAGTGCTGTTCTTCCCTACATACATGGCACTACAGATAAAATAGGACGATTACTTCGGCGGTCCAACATACGTACAATCTTCAATACACATAAGAAGATTGGACAATGCTTGCGATCCCCGAAAGATCTTGTACCTTTCCAAACAGAAGGAGTATATAAAATTCCTAGCTCCTGTGGAGAAGTGTATGTTGGAGAAACGGGACGCTCAATATCAACTAGACTGACTTAAGGAACATGAAGGTGTATTAAAAAGAAACAAATTGTTCAATCTGCTGTAGCTGAACACCAGCATAACACTGGCCATTTCATAAATGTAAAGGAAACCAAGGTTCTAGCATCGGTTCCAGGTTTTTATAAACGAAAAGTTAGAGAATCTATTGAAATATTTAAACATATAAAAAATTTGCAGAGTCCGAGGACGACAACAATGAAAACTGGTATGAAGAACCAGAAGAAAATATACATTTAGTTATTTCTAAAGTTAAAGAAAGTAGGTTTGTTCTAATCAAATACGTCAAAAAGAAATTAGTAAAATTTAAAAAAAGTGACCAGTGTGCCCCGCTTTCCCCTATCTTATTAAGATGTGAAGAGGAAAGCCTGGAGATATAGGGATTAGAAAAATAAACAACACCCATGTTAAAAATTTTATTATTACTAATTGTAACAACAACAACAAATAAATAGTAATTTAAACACATACATATTTTTAACATCTGAACTATTATTAGTAAACTGAATCATACTGGACCAAAAATAATTCGAAAAATAATATACAGGGTTATTCACGCAACCCGTTCATTAAAAGTTTTTGATGATGCCATTTAGATAAAAATTTCAAATTTTGGGGTTAAGATAAGGTCAAACGGTACTTCTTTTTTGAAATATTTTCAACTTCCTGTCACTTCCGGTCTAACCGGAAGTTGGTATCAACTTGCTTATTTTAAACGGAACCCCCTATATTTTATGATATTTTTGGATTCTACGGAGAATTTTAATGCTATTTTGTGTAGCATGTCCTATACCTAGGTTCAAGCGTTCTTAAGATATTTGACCTTGAACCGAAAATGAGCCTTCGGGGTACCAAATTTTAAAATCTCATATTTTTGTAAGTTTTGAAGATTTAATCTTCATATTTTGCAGACTATCGGTAAATAATCTTAGGTTTCTATTTTTTTTATTGAATTTGTCTATTTTTATACAGGGTGTCCTAAATTCAGCGGCAAACTTTCACATTTTCAAAGCCGCTAAAGTCCGTTTTTTTAAATAGGACACCCTATAAATTTATGCACTATCAAATGTAGAATTTCATTTTCTATCGAACTGTATTAAGGTTCCCTATACCTATTCGCAACCATTTTCGAAATAATTGGGTTTTATAAAAATATCGTATGTATTTGCTTAAATGTTTACATGTTCCAATGGTGAGCCATGGAAAAACAATTGAGATCCAATATCCAATATGACAGATGATTAGTATGCGTTATTTATCGAAAGCTGTCAGTGATAAACTAAATCTTCTAAATCGAAATGGAAGAATACTCAAACGCTGATATTCTCAATCTATTTTATATTCATGGAGAATGTTATAAAATTTTGGAGAGAACGTGTCATGTGTTTAATGAACGCCACATGTATTTGCCGCCAATGAACAAGTCAAAATTCAATAGGATTGAAACGAACTTTTTGCGTTTTGGCAAGGTTTAAGTTACAAAAAATGTTCCGAAACCAGTGACAAATGCCGAGGATAACGTAATAAACACATTAGCTTATTTCCACGCAAACCCGCAAAGTTCAATACCGTGTGCAGAAAACGATTTGAGAATTTCTTCTTCATCTGTCCAAATAATCTTGAGCGAACATCATATGCTCCCTTATTCCTTCCAAAACGTGCAAGCCTTGAGACCTGGTGATGACGTCCGACGAGTAGAATTTTGCGAATTCATGTTTTTGAAAATTCAAGAGGACCCTCAATTCCTTTCAAAAATATTTTGGACCGATGAAGCGAAATTTTCTAGAGAAGGAATAACAAATAGAAGAAACGAACATTTCTGGGCAGCAGAAAATCCGCACAAACGCGTTCTCAAGAGAGGTTTAGCTTCAATGTTTTCGGTATAGTATTAAATGATCAGGTGCAGTACCGTATTTATGAAGACAATTTAAACAGTGATAAGTATTTGGAAATTCTACGAGGGACGGTTTCTGAATTTATAGAAGAAATACCTATTGGTGAGCTGCAACATTATTGGTATCAATTAGATAGGGCACCAGCACATAATTCCGCTGCAGTTTATCTCCAATTATCTCGAATTTTTGAAGATCGCTGGATTGGTCCCAATGGCCCTTGGAGATGGCCCCCGCGAACGCCTGATTTAACACCCCTAGACTTTTATTTATAGGGATTTATCAAAGGTGAAGTCTATGCTTCCCCAGTAAATAACCAACAAGATTTACTGGACAGGATACAAACAGCTTTTGCCGAATTAGAAAACGGACAAATTCAACGGGCCACAGCAACTGTACAAAGAAGAATTGAAATGTGTCTTCAAATGAACGGACAGCATATAGAACATTCGTTATAATTCTATTTTATTATTTTATTTATTTATTGTTGATTGTTAGATTGCTAAAATTTTTAAGTTCACTAAAACAAGTTTAGAACAGTCTCGAACTTAGTAGATATGGTTAAAAATAATATAAACAATTTATTACATTTTTTATAACTTTAACTTTTCCGAAACGAAAAAATTTTGTTTCAATCCTCTTCAATTTTTTCTTGTTCATTGGCGATAAATGAGGATCTTTTTCATTAAAAACATGGCACATTCTCTCCAATATTTTATCACATTCTCCGCGAATATAAAATAAATTGAGAATATCAGCTTTGAAGTGTTATTTTATTTTAATTTAAAAGTTTCAAATCAGCTGTCATGTTGAATAGAAAAGCAAAACAATTGTTTTTCCGTGGCTTACTACGGGAAGGTGTAAGCATTTAGCAAACACATATGATAGTTTAATAAAAACCTGATTATTTCGAAAATGGTTATGAATAGGTATAGGGAACCTTAATACAGTTCGATAGAAAATTAAATTCTACATTTGATAGTGCATACAGTTAAAGGGTGTCCCATTTAAAAAAACGGCTTTGAAAATGTGAATGTTTGCCGCTGAATTTAGGACACCCTGTATAAAAATAGACAAATTCAATAAAAAAAATAGAAACCTAAGATTATTTATCGATCGTCTGCAAAATCTGAAGATTATATCTTCAAAACTTACAAAAATATGAGATTTTAAAATTTGGTACCCCGAAGGCTCATTTTTGGTTCAAGGTCAAGTATCTTAAGAACGCTTGAACCTAGGTATAGGACATGCTACATAAAATAGCATTAAAATTCTCCGTAGAATCCAAAAATATCATAAATTACAGGGTGTTCCATTTAAAATAAGCAAGTTGATACCAACTTCCAGTAAAACCGGAAGTGACAGGAAGTTGAAAATATTTCAAAAAAGAACCTTACCTTAATCCCAAAATTTGAAATTTTTATCTAAATGGATTAATCAAAAACTTTTAATGAACGGGTTGCGTGAATAACCCTGTATTTTTATAGAAATTTTATATTAAATTAATAGCTTATAAATAAGTTGACAACAACTGTCAAGTTGTTTACCAAATGCTGCAATCATTTTCCAAGGTAAGGCAACGAAAAACGGTTAATTTCTATTTTCCTCCGTGCTTTTTGTATGCTACAGGAATATGCAATTAAGTGTATTTTATTGTTTTCCCAAATACTAAGCAAGATAAAATGCAAATAAATGTAAAAATTACAAAAATTTCATGGCCGATTGCAAAAAGCTCAATTAAAGTTTAGAATGTTCAACGCAATGTCAAATTTGACAGCGAGTTCCTAGATTTCTATAAGCAGCTTGTCAAATCCGAAAGCTTCCGAAATTAGCCTCTTAATACTATAAATAACACTGCCAAATTACAACAAAATTGGGTAAAGGATATTTAAGATATTTACGAAAAACCAATGTTTAAAGAAAAGTTTAACATCCTGTATCTGGAAAACGAAACGTTTGTGGATCCATATTTATATGAACTTTTTGTCTTAAAATTACTCAAAAAATTGTCTGTTTAATTCATTGCACATAGATAATTAACACCCTGTATATTTAATATGGTTGAAAATATTAATATTACTAGTTCTAATAAATGTTTTTCTCAGAAGTTTTTTAAAAATTTTAAATATCCTCAAAATCGAATTTTTTTTTAGATATTTATTTCCAGATGTTTTAAACATTAAATCAGAGATTTACGGCTGCTTCTGGGACATCGTAACGGTTCAGCGCTCGCCGCGGGGAGCTCTATTTCTAACATGAAATTAAGAACTTTGTTTTAGAAATTTCTAAATGTTAATAGTTTTCGAGTTATTTGAAAAAAAAAACCATCATAATGTGCTAATAACTTTTGAAGTTGTTTATGTCCAGGTTTGAAACTTTTGAATATTTTTCTAGTCGTCATTTCGAATTCCATGAGCCTACACATATATTACTATCAATTGCAGGAACTAACACCATTTTGAGCTTGTGAACTAGACTGTGACATGCAAGCTGAAAAATGACTTTGCCTACTAGGCTTAAATTACAGGTATTTTCTCCACAAAGAATCTACCCACCTATAACAGCCCGACATACATTTTTTTTGTTCTCTGAATTATACAGCGGCCCATTATATTTTAAAGCCACCTGTTTTTAGTGTTTTTTTATCTTGACTTAATACCTTTTTCAGAGTTGCTGGGATGGCTACCTGCAACTGCCCGGTGACGCAACCAGGGCCGACTCTAGCAGCCACCTGTGGAGGGGCACAGTTTATGCTGTTCATGGGACTTTTGGAAGTATTTTTAAGGTAAAAGTGAATAATTAAAAAGTCATGGTTCTCTAACTTTTCGTTTATAATAACCCAAGATTGATGCAAGAACCTTGGTATATTTTACATTTGTAAACAGTTTGTTTCTTACTTGTACAGGATACCTGAATTTCGATGGTTTTGCGGGGTATCTCCCTTACTACCAAAGAAACCACAAACACATTTTTACTAGCCCTTTTTGTTTTTGAGATGCAGGGTGAAATTGAAAATTTGCGTTTTCAGGTACCCCTCGTATCTCGATGGCCTGTCAACTTACCGAAAACTTGAAAACCAACATCGATAGAGTTTTTTGCGTAAAACCTAGTGGCGTAGTCAGTTGTTGGTTAGATATTATCGTTTTCGAGGTATAGACTAAAATTGGGTTTTTTAAGTGGGATACCCTGTATATTTTTTAATATTTGATTTCCGCTCATTTTTAGCTTCTCAAAAATATACAACACTTGATATTTATCTCAATCCGGTATCGCCAATTAAGTCAATTTAAAGACATTTTAATGTGTTTTTCTAGTAGGCCATGAAAATTTTCTAAATCTGAATTATCTGTACCAAAGTTTGCTATAAAACAATAAATCAGTTAACAAAGATTCATACTATTTAATTGTTACGCTAGGGAAACACAAACACACAAACATCTAAGAAAATCTACTAAAAACACATATTATAAACTAAAAATATATACATATGACGATAATTTAATTATTTTTCTGATGTTGACAATAAAATTGTATTCTGTCAAATACTTACTATTTGACTAAATTAGAAAAAAAGGCTATGCAGGGTGTAGAAATTACAGATACTGTTCAAACTGTTTCCCATTAATTCAATTATGTTCAATGGAGAGAGATCGGGACTGTTTGCTGGCCATCTTAATGATCCAAAATGGATACCTGTCATTTAAAAAATTGGTGACCGGCTGGACATTATGAGGAGGGGCACCATCTCAAATTAAGATATCAATTAATCGGTAGCTGTTTTAAATTACGTTTTCTAATAACTGCTGATACTTTGTCCGGTTAAATTCCCATTTAAAAATATAGGTCCAAAAACATGATTGTTAAGAAGGCCACACCAAACATGTAGGGATCTTCTTCCCTGAATTTTGACCGCCTGAAGGGCTCGCGGGTTTTCTTTTGACCAAAAAGGCTTAGTTTTCCGGTTAAACATGCCTCCAGTGGTAAATGTTTCCTCGTCAGTGAAAATTATGTTTGACAGATTTAGTTGGTTCACAATAACACGTCTTTCTATTTCTTGGCAGAAGTGTAATCGGTCTGTTTTATTTTGATCGGTTAATTCTTTAGTAGGTAAAAACTTATAGGCTTATATTTATAATGTTTTAGAACTCAGTGGATTTTATGCCATGATTTGTTAAAAAAAGTGGCTGCATCGGGAATTGAGCGCTCAGGATTTTCTAAAACAAGAGCAAATAAGATAAATAAATTATTTTAATACAAAAGTTTCAAAATTACCTTCAAAATATAATACAATATTTAAATCTTCTTCAGCGTTCCTTTCCACTATTCCAACTTTTCGCTTAAGTGTTTTTCTTTCATTCAATTGTTTAGCGATGTTTAATATTGTCCTACAAGTCGGTGTTGGTCTATCTGGAAACTGTCTATGATATTCGATACGAGCTATCAATGCATTTTTACCATGTAAATAAAATAATCATATCATGTCGAGTTTCTCTTCTTCCGAATAACCCATCGTCCAACGTATTAGATATTAAAAATGCTCGTATATAATTACTTTTGACCGGTAAACGTCAAAAAGGCGTCGTTCATTGCAATTGCCTTGACTCACTATGTTTTAGCGCAAATTACCTTACCATTTCTTTAATATTTAAACATTTTATAAGTTTTTAAAGTTTATATATTTGAAATTAGAAAAAAAAGATCTTCAAGAATATGATTTAATATACAGGGTATTTCATTAAAAAAAACTGACAACCTGTCAAAATTTGACATTTCCAATAATATTTTCGCACTTATTATATAATATTCTATATCTTCATAAAAAAACCCAACAAATTTTGTATTTACGACATTTCCGTATCTATTTAAATAAACTCTCTAGGTGGGTGGAAAAATATACGGAAAAACCCTGTACAGCTTTCATGTTCCTTAAATTTAATAGACACAAACAGTCCAGTTTCACCTATAGACACTTTACCGTAGGAAATTAAAAAAAAAACTTCTTCTGATAGCAGAGGAATTACATTTTTTTGCGAATGTTGGGGATCTCCGCAGAATTCTTGCAATTTTATCTGTGGTACCCTGAACAAAAGGTAAAACTGCACTGATTAATGATTGAGTATCCAATACTGATTTAAATCTGGAATTGTTGTAATACCTTACCTAACCTAATTATTCAGGATACCACATATAAAATTGCAACAATTCTGCGGATATCCAACGTTCGCACAATCTTTAGTATACACAAAAAGGACACCAAAAGAATCAAATTCAAATTTAAATCATTTATTGGTGCCACTACAAAAAAATGCTTACACAAATCAAAAAATGGTAGATAAAATACAGTCCTTGTACATTCAATACAAAAATTACAATACAATAATAAAAATGACAAAAAGACAAAACAAATTCACATTTTAAAATAGTTATTTATAATACGTCCTTATGCCAATAACACTCACAACCTTTACAAAAATGGCTCTGCCTTATAATTGAATTAAAACAATTAAATATTGCCAAAACCAGTCTTAAAAAACCTCGATAGAATATAAATTCTTCTAGTGAGTAAAATGCATTCTTTGAGTGGTAATGTTCTGACATTATGTGGTAATTTGTTATAAAAGTGTATGCCTAAATAACTTTTTCCACTCTGATTCCGCGCCAGCCTCCTGTATGACCCGCCTTTCTTGTGCCGTATTAGTGCACATTTTCCGTGTATATATCAGGATTCCTCTTAACATACAAGAAGTTTTTCAAATTGTATAAAGACGGCAGTGTAAGTATTTGATTTGTGATAAAAACCTCTCTGTAGTTGTCCCGATATCCCAGACACGCAACTATTCGAACAGCTCTTCTTTGCAGTCGGAAGGTTCGAGCAGCATCAGCAGCATGTCCCCATACCAGCACCGCATAACTCAAGTGAAACTGAAACAGAGCATGATAAGCCTGCATCAAGACTGACTTCGAAATCTGGTTTGCCAAATTGTCGGTTCCACAAAAGCCTAGAGTCCAGCGTTACACCCAGAAAACCAACCGATGCTTTAGCATCTTCCAGCACTCTCATGGACAGTGCCATTTCATGAGTTTTGGCAGTATTGAGAAATAGACTCTTTGAGATAAACCATTCATTTGCTCTGGAAAGAGCCTCTCTCGATCTGTGCGTCGACTGAGCGTAGCATCCACCCCTGACCAGAATTGTGGTGTCGTCAGCAAAGAGAGTATATTTTTCATTAATTGCGATTTGAAGTAGGTCGTTGATATATATTAGAAATAGTAACGCTCTTAATACCGATCCTTGCGGAACGCACGTTGTAATATCTCTTTCGGCAGTTACTTTCTTTGCCATCAGGAGTTTATAAAATGCCTTGTTCCTGTGGTAAAGTGTATAATAGACTTAAAGGAATATAAAATATGTATAAGTAAGAAACAAATTGTTCAATCCATTGTCGCTGAACACCAGCACACAACAGGACAATGATTAATGTAAAAAATACCAAGGTTCTTGCATCATTCTGATAAAGCTAGATTCATGGAACAAGTCCAAATGAATTAAAATCAAAACTATTATAACAGTAGAGGTAAAAATAAGCGACACTTTATTTTATATCCTGACTTTTTGGTAGAATTTTCAATAAGTAATAATGGTTCTTTTTTTAAAGGTAAAGTTTTCCAAAACGTAATTTTAATTTTTATATATACTTAATTATACTGCTGATATTTATACTTGTTTTATGAACGCAACTTAACACACTTAGGCGTTATTTTTTTCTATTTGAAGACTAAAGACAATAATTTACAGATCCCAGTGCGACTTGGAAGACCCCTGCGGACGGCCCAAACCCACCCCTGTTTTACCCGAATACGATTTCATCGTGGTGGGAGCGGGGAGTGCGGGGTCGGTAGTAGCCAGCCGATTGTCCGAGATACCCGAATGGAATGTACTTTTGATAGAAGCAGGTAAATTTCTAATCATAGATTAACATAAACCTAACCTTGTGTCTTATTATACCCTATATAAATCGTCTGATGCCTTATATATATATATATATATATATATATATATATATATATATATATATATATATATAGGGGAGACTGTTGTATACTGGGACAATATTTTTTAAATGAACATAAAAAATTATATTTTAGTAGTATTTTGGGATTTTTTGTGTTAATTACATTTGAAACACAATAGTACTTCCAAATATAAATTTTATTATGAATACAGTAAAATGCTGAACCAAAAAAGGCATTGTCCCACTACACGCCCGAGTCCCACTATACAACAACCCCTTGTTTTATAGTGGGACCTGAATGTGTACATACTGGGACAACCTGATAATAATAATGTTTAATTGAAATAAAATACGTATAACTCAGCAACAAGATACAAAGACATATTTTATTTATAACTTATCAAAAATATGAAAGCATTACTTTGTAAGTTTGTTGGTAACTAATATAATATATGTAAAACAAACAAAACTAATTGAAAAACAAATTTAAATGAACAAGAAAATTATTCTATGTTAAAAGAAGAAAAGTCATAATCAAAACACCATATCTTGGCTGCTCGTTCGGTCCCCCCTGATATAAAAGGAACAGGAAGTTTAATAACAATATCATCCTTTAAAATTAAATCGTCGTCTCTTTTTTCTGGGAAGAAAAATTTATAATTGGCAGTCTTTTTTAGGAAATTGACAAGATATTCGTTTGCTTCAATTTTTTCTACTTGACCAACGTAATATTTTATTCTCTTTTTCAAAGGATATTTTACAAGGACAAAATCAGTAGGCTTTACTTCCAAATCTGCTTCTCCTTCAAATTCATCCGAAATATCAGAACTGTCATCTCACAAATCTTTTATGGATACGTCACTGTCACTACAGTCTATAAATAAATTCTTTGTAACAGCCTTTACCTTTGCACTCTTTTGTATTCTTTGTGTATCTTTCGCTATTTTTTCTTCTTCTTTTCGCTTTTTTTCTTCAATTACTGGCGTGTCAGTTAGAATCATTGATGTGATTTTTTTTCTTTTCTGATTTAACTTTCTAGCTGCTGCTTTTAAATGTGGTCTTATAGATTCCGGAGTAACGATATTCTTTTTAGGCATTATTTCCTTTTCTGGGTTGGTTCTGGAACAGCCTGGCTGAGTGGTAAAACATTTGAAGCCAAATCACCAGCATCAGGATCATCCATAGAACTTTCAGCAAGAGATTATGTACGGTTCGTGACCGACGAACACAAATAGTCTGATTCCTGAAATATCTCTGAATTTAAAGGGTAAATCCCTGTGTGTTGAAATCCTTTAATTATGTTACTTGATGTAAAAGCTAACCCAAAAGATTTTCCAACTATTTCTGCTATATTGTACAAAGTTACTGGAACACCAGGATGATTTATCAGCCATTCGTCCATAGCTTTATTATAGTATCCTTTAAATGGGCCGAAACAAGACACGTCAAGAGGCTGAAATTTGTGACTACAATGTGGCGGTAATGTAACCAATACGATGCCGTTTATTTTACAATATTGTAGCACCCTAACATCTGTATGACTTTCATGATCATCTAATATTAATAATATATTGTTGTTTGTATTACAATGTACTGCATCTGTTACGTGTTTCAAATATTCCAAAAAGTTGGTTCCAGTCAACCAACCACTTGGATGTGCTGCTCCTTTTGAGCCAGGTGGTGCACCATTAAGCATGTGCGGTTTAAAGTTTTTTCTCGGAAAAACGAAAAACGGCGGTACATATGTACCATTAGCAGAGATAGTGGCACACACTTAAACTCCTCTCTCGGCGCTCGTTACCTTACCTACTTGCTTTTGACCACACGGAGCTATTATTTTTGGGGGTCTGTGTACAGTTGTTACAGCGGTTTCATCGCAGTTAAATATATGGTTAGAATTAAAACCATATTTTTCAAATACATTAAGAAGGTTAGTAAAAAATAAACCAACATTATGTTTGTTGAAACTTGTTGCACGGCTTAAGCTTGTGGCTTCAGGGGTTCGTAAACTTATATTGTGTCTAGCTCGAAAAAGCTTCATCCATTCTTCTCCGGCACACTTATTTTTGTTCCAAGATTCAGGAATTAATTTTTCATTCGAGATAGCAAATCTATAGGCAAACAAACGGGTTTCTTTAGCTGATAATCCGTAACACATATTTGCGGCAGTAATCAAGTATTCACTAAGCAACTGTTCTTCGTCATCCGAAAATATTTGGGAAAATCCATGATGCCTCTCAAAGCTAAAACTTACTTTCTGCTCCTCATTGGTATTTTGATATTTTGCAATATATCTCTGTAAGGCAGATTTGGATACTTCAAATTGACCGGCGGCCTCCCTGATTTTAATATTTTGGTTAATAACAGCTAAAACAGCTCTCTTCATTTTGTCTGCATTTTCCGCATGAGCTTGTTTACTCTCTTTGTAAGATTTGTTGTTTTTTCGGGGTCTTTTTTTATCGCTCATTTTCTCTAATCAAAACAAAAACAGTTACCCACGTATTATGTATCAACTTTATGCCAATTTAAGTTTTAAATGTTGTGGTAATTCTAACTAAAAATATATATTTTATTATCTTCTTTCATGCTTTCGAACACGTAACGTGAGAATTTAATAAAAAGCAAATTCAGCATTTTTACTCTGGCAAACCATAAAAATATCCATTAACACACACTTATAAACCGTCGGGTGTATAGTGGGACAGACCCAGTATGCACCATATGCTTTTGTCTCACTATACAACACTAGACTTATTTTAGGTTATGCCTCAATGTTTTTAACAAAAATGTAATTACAAGCAATATATATCCAAACTTACCTTTAAAACACTTTGGGCACTATGTATACGAATATTCACAAACTAATTTTAATAAACAAGGGTAATATTCTACCCGATTTCAACAGGAAACTAAAAACTTATGACTGCAAATTCACGTGTTCGCCGGTTTCAGACATACTGAACAATTTGCTGATAAATATTTATAGCTACCAATAGAGGGCAGTGCATGAATATATTCCTGTATTTAATTCGGACTTTTACTTCGTTTAGTTTGCGGGAAATTTAAATTGTCCCAGTATACAACCTGTCCCCCTATATATATATATATATATATATATATATATATATATATATATATATATATATATATATATATATATATAAAGTGGATGTTCACTACTTAACATTCAGAGGCTCATTGTTATTCTAAGAGTAGAGATTTCTTTAATTTGTAACATTTCTAGAGTAATAATAATAATAAGCGCTTTGTGGTTCTGCCTCTGTCTCAATCCACTCTCAAACACACTGAATAACACAAACTTCGGATTCCAAATTAAACACCAAAAAAATAACCTACACAAAATAAACCATTCCTTGTTCATGGATGAAATAAAATTATATGCAAGCACAAAGGCACAGCTAAAGAAACTCCTTAAAATCACAGAAAGGTTTACCCTGGACATCAACATGGAATTTGGTATAAGTAAATGCAAGCTACTTCATATCAACAAGGGACAGTGGAAAGACCACCCTACGGAGGAAACAATCAACAATGAAACTATAGATAACATGCTCAAAGAAGAAACGTACAGATACCTAGGCTTCCATCAAAGCACCAAAATTAACCACACTCATATCAAATCAGAGCTCAAGACGGAATTTGAAACCAGACTTACAAAGCTACTTAAAACAAAACTGAATTCCAAAAATCTAACGAAAGCTATTAACACCTTCGCCATACCTATTCTTACGTATTCGTTTGGTATCATTAAATGGTCACACACAGACCTAGAAAACATTGACATTCTCAAACGCTCTGAATTCACTAAACACAGGAAGTTACATCCCAACGCATGCAAGGAAAGACTCACTATCGAGAGAAAAGAAGGAGGAAGGGGAATTATAGATATACAATCGCTAAATAAAAAAGAAATTTACGAATTCAGAAAATTCTTCCACAACAAACAAACTAACCTCCACAAGGCAATAGTGAAGGCAGACAAGAATATACCGCTCGACCTGTCTCAAACGAGCCACGCAGCAGACGCACACATCCAATCACGAGTAGAAAAGATGAACACCTGGTCTGAAAAAACACTTCACGGAAGACACAGATACCACATAAAGCAAGACCATATATATACTACCATTATACACTAACATTTATACTTGAAAACGAAGACTACAAGCTCTACTGGGACATTGACATCCATACAGATAAAACAATCCCCGCAAATAGACCCGATATCACCTTTCAATCCAAAAAAGAGAAAATCACTTATTTAATTGACATGGCTGTCCCAACGACGAGAACATCCAAGCGAAATACAGTGAGAAGATCGCCAAATACACCGACTTGGCAATGGAAGTATAAAGGCTGTGGAAACAGGAAAGAGTCTTCATTGTTCCTCTCGTCATATCAGTAACAGGTCTCACCCCAACAACGTTTACACCGCATTTGGCTCAATTAGGACGGACTTAATACAGACATTTACAGGAACATCCAGAATTCGGTCATTTTGAAAACATGTAGCATAGTTACATCATTTCTTAATACACAATAGTTGTTTTTTTTTTCATTTCCTTTTTTTATTTTTATTTTTTGTACTGACTTGGTATAGCCCTTCAGTATAAAATACAACCACAGGAATAATGTGAGACAACAAGTCATAATAATAAATAATTTTTTACTTGGCGAAGGTCAGCATAATAGCTGTTTTTTTAACCGAGCATACAAAAACAAATTTATATAATAAATAAAATACAGATGCATTCTAAAAAGTAATACTAACTAAACTAATGGTTAACCATACGTGTATTAGCCCTATAAACATAGTAATTCCGAAAAATTAAAAAAGAAAAAGAAATTAGCCAAAATTATTTTGGTAAAGGTAAATATTAAACTTTTTGTCGTAGGTACTGGGTTTGATTACCGGTAAACAGCCTATGCAAAAACAACCAAAATGCAATAATCTTCTGTCCTCCGTATTAAGCTATTTATGTTCCATAAGTTTGGGACTCACATGATTAATGTTAGAAGAATAAAACCAAAATCGACCTTTCGAAATTTTGTCAAAATAACTTGCATTTTTATTTATATTATATGTATATTGAATATATGTTTACTACAATTCTAAATTATTCTAAACCCAGAAAAAGCAACTAAACCCTCATCTTTGACATCAGCTGTAATTTTTTTTAAATGGCAGTCTAGGTTATGCGGGGACTCTATGAGAAGGTCTTCTAAAACGGATTTTATAGTTAAAATTATTATTGGAGGGGGATTCTTAGTAGTCGACGTTTTTAAAATACTCTCTCCTTCAAATACCACCATAGAAAAAAATCTAATGGTGTCCGGAGTCTTTGGTGGCCTTTCAATTCGACCCCGTCGACTTATTCACCGATTTGGAATAATTATTATAATTGTTGAAACCATATTTTTTTATGGGGAATATCTGGATTACCCGCGTTAGAAAACATTACTGCTAATGCAGTTATTAAATCGAATGAGAGATTCTCATCGGAGAAGATAACATTTTGTTATTTTCATAATAGGTTTTCATCATTTCTCCACAGAATCTCCTATCGTAGTCATCATGTACTTTATACGGCTGATACTTCCGACTCAGGGGTGCTCAAACTTGAACTGCTGACGATCTCAATATTTTTAGACTACTTACGATCGAATCTGAGAGGCTGCAAGTATGTGTGATGCAGGTTTGTCGTACATACACGATATATACATACCCTACCTACCTAGGTAGAGTGTACCATAGCATATATAGATATTAGCTTTCCGTACAATATACATTATTTTAGTCAAGGTTTGGGTTAGGTTCTTCTTTACAATATCAATGAAAAAACTCATAGTTATTCAAAATTGCGAGTTTATTGGTTGTTACAAAACAAAAGAGTTACATATGGTGTTAAACTTAACTAAGGAGTGACTTTGGATGTTGAAGCTTGCCACTGCATGTCCTCAGCACACTTTTCGTAAGATGGTACGTAACCACTGAGTGCTAATCGCAAGCATGATGACATATGATCGTCAGTTAGTCGATTGCGATATTTTGACTTAATTATCTTCATTTCAGAAAATGCAGACTCGCACGAGTAAGTTGACCCAAACATTGCTGTCAGTTGAAGGGCGATTTGCCTTAGATTCGGATATTAATCTTCAGATATAAAATACCAGAAATTTGTATCAGATGCTGTAGCTTTGAGATGTATATCTGATATAATCTGCACCAACTTATTTTCAACAGAACATGAGTTCAAATTAAACTGACTTGCTATTTCAGTAGCTAATTCCTTAATGTTTTTACATGAAAAAGGATAACTCATAAATGATGCTACATTTGCCAATTTACTACAATCATAAAAACGCATTTCGAATTGTCCCAAAATATTTGATAATTCAGCCTCATACGTATCATAATTCAACTGAGGAATCCTTGTTTTCAAAGACGGAAAATGTTTCAGATCCTTTCTTTTCAGTTGATCTATCATAAGTTGCAATTTACTTTTGAATGCGTTTACTGCGCTAATTATCTCAATAACAGTTTTTCCTTTACTTTGAAGCTCCAAGTTAATGGTGTTTAAGTGCATTGTGATGTCAGTCAAAAATGCCAAATCAGTCAGCCATTTTTCGTTTTTCAACATCTGAGTGTCATCACCTCTTTCGTCTGGAAAAGCTGTTATTTCGGGCAATAATTCTTGAAACCTTTCTAGGAATTTTCCGCGACTCAGCCACCTGATGTCCGTGTGAAGAACTGAATCAGTGTGTTCAGCTGACTCCCTAGCTTCCAACTGCAACTTAAAGAGCCGCCGTTGCAAGCTACGTGCTCGGATGGAATTCACAATTTTTGTTGCAATGCCCATAATTTCCTCCGTGTTTAAAACTTTTGAACACAAAACTTGTTGATGTATAATGCAATGAATTGAAAAAAATGAAGGGAAATCTTCATTAGCTCGACATAATGCCACAAAACCGTTTTTGTTTCCAGTCATTGCTGGTGCTCCATCGGTTGTAATGTACACTAATTTATATATTGGTAGCTTGTAGTTTTTTACAAAATTGAAGAAAACGTCATATATATCTTCGCCACGGGTCTTCCCCTTCAGAGGAATGATTGTCAAAAATTCTTCCTTAGCCAACATGTCATTGAATACCATCCGAATAAAAATACACAGCTGGGCAGTGTCTGTCATATCGGTGGATTCGTCGAACTGTAAAGAAAAGTATGTACATTCCATGATATCATTTTTTAGTTTATCTGCCATGTCTTGACTCATGACTTCAATACGCCTTATGACAGTCGGACGAGATAACTGAAGTTCTCTAATAGCAGACATGATTTCTGTTTTATTTTTAAAATCTCCAAATAAAGTCTCATCCGCTTAAATAAATGCTTCTTTCACAACCGATCCGTCTTCGAATGGTTTCTTGTGTTTCGCCAATATATGAGATATTTTAAAAGACGCGATCGTAGCAGCTTTTGATTGTTTGGCTGGTCTTGTGAACATAATTTGTTCTTTTTTCAAACAAGATATCAAATCACGTACTTTTCGTTTTCTTAATTCACTCTGTGGCGGAAAATCCTTTTCATAGTTTTTATGAACCGTTTTATGATGCCTCTCTAAGTTACCACGCTTAGATATTGCAACTGACGCACGACAAATAAGACAAATGCACTTATCCTTCACCATATAAAACAAAAATTCTTCCTCCCAATCGTTATTAAAGTGATACGTTTTAGATTTCTTCGCTGCACTCATTTTGTACTATTTAATAATAAACTTTGTATCGACGTAGTATTGCCTTCAAGTTGCAATTCAGAATGACTCCAATTCCTGCAGGCGCAACATTTATATCGGCGTGAACGAAAGTCTCGAATGTTTCCGTCAAACGCGTCGCCCGAAATTTTTAGAAAAACGGCAAGAATAAAAAACGCGGCTTTTCTTTGACAAGTACCGCGCGTTCCTTTGATAAAGCTGCATTTTGCCGCTAGCAGAGTGTTATTTTATTACGTAATAAATTTTTGTAGTTTACTTAAGTACCTACTTATTAAAAAAAATTTTCTTCTCGAGATCTACTCAAAAAGCACTCGCGATCGACCGTTAGAGCACCCCTGTTCTGACTCTTTAATAATCGCTGTACAGAAGCTCTACTGACACCGTTATTTAGCGCTAAGATATTAGTTGAAGAATATGGACTTTCTAATTATCCCATGCTCTTCAAATTTGTAAAATATCCTACTCACATTTTGACCGCGTAATTGTATTCTCGGGATACTTTTCATTGAACAACATACAAATTTCATCCTGGTTCCATACTTTGTCTCCAATGCCGAATAATATAGTATTTGCCAAATAAACAACGAAATGTGGAAAAAAAACTCCCCTAGAATTTTAAGAATTTGGGTATCTTTTTACCTTTCATTTTGTAATGTAAAAATGTGTGAATTAGGAATAATAAATACCACTATCGTTTAATCAGTCCTCTCGAGATAATTCAATAAAATTTTCCCAAACCACTGGATAAGCTGATGGAGTCGAATAATAACACTGGCCGACAAAAAAAATTTTTTTGTTATAACACAAATCAGAATAGCATAATCTAATAGAATGGACCCATCCAAATACGAAAATGACAAATAGAAAGTTGCAGCACGTAGGGTTTTCTTGTTCGAGTTGTAGAACCATATCGAATGTTACGATACTTAATATCTATAGAAAAAATGATTTCAGAAAATTCTTAACCCTTTTTATTGACTATGTTTACAGTTTTCGCCTATTAAACATACCATACATCTAAGAAAAAAGCAAACGAGAAAAATATTAACTTAAAACACTAATTAAACTTTATTTTTTCCGTTTATGAGGTATCCTATCTTCTCTCTTCAAAAACCAACAGTAATCACCCATCATGGCTAGATCCCATCGTCCTTGGTACCGAATTTCCATTGTTCTGATATCTCGGTGAAATCTTTCACCCCGCGCGTCACTAACAGCTCCCAAATTTTTAGGAAAAAATGACAGATGGGAATGGAGGAAGTGAATTTTTAATGACATTCTGGCACCAAGCGCTTTATAGGCATCTAAGAGTTCATTAACTAATTGTTCAAAATTTTCATCCATATTGTTGCCTAAAATCTTGTTACTACATTAACAAATGAATTCCATGCTCTGAGTTCCCGCCTGGTAAGCTTTTCCGTAAAATTGACATCGTCCAGCAATTTTCTGATTTGTGACCCAATAAAAATGCCTTCTTTTAATTTGGCATCACTTAACTGGGGAAAGACTTGTCTTAGGTATTTAAATCCATCACCATCTTTATTCAAAGCCTTCACAAAGTTTTTTATCAGCCCAAGTTTAATGTGAAGAGGAGGCAAAAGGACATTTTTGGGATCAACAAGGGGTATAAATTTAACATTTTGAGATTCCGGTTGAAATCCGCTTCTCTCTGTCCAAATTTTTGTTACATATTGCTGATTTATTGCACGTCTGTCCCATAAACAAAGAAAACAGCAATATTTTTTAAATCCCCACTGAAGTCCCACTAAAATCGCCATAACTTTTAAGTCCCCTCATATCTGCCATTTATACCTATCGTAGTTTATTTTATCCAAAATCGTGCGCCTATTTGCATTGAATGGGCAACTGGTATAGAGGGTTTTAAATTTCCATTATGCAATAACACAGCTTTTAAGCTATATTTAGATGAGTCTATGAACAAGCGCCACTCACGGGGAGAATGTTCAATATCAAGTTCCTGCATTAAACTGTCTGTATCAGTACACGCGCACAACGAATTTACCATACTGTAGAATTCAAAAAACATAGCATTTCTTTTTCTGAAATTCGTAATTTTTGTTTCTTTGGCCAATAGGTTCCATTCCTTAAGACGGGAATCCAGAAGTTCTGACTGTTGCTTGGATAACTCTAAATCAAGCACTAAATCATTTAATTTACTTTGAACAATCAAATGTGGCTCTCCGAATCTGGGACCTGAGGTAAAAGTGGAATCGGTGCATTGTTCTTCTGAGCTGCCTGATGAAGCGTTATCTCCATTATCTCCAAAATCAATAGCTTGCCAATTTAAAGGCGCAATCGGCACTGGCAAATTTGCATTATGAGGAACAGGTCGTATGGCAGATTGCAAATTTGGATATTCTATATTGTGCTTTCCCTTTTTGGAATAACCTTCAGTCTTTATCTCCTCTCGCCATACCATTGAAACTACAAAAGACATACTTTTTCCCTTCCCCTTCATTCACTGCACCAATGATACACTACAACTAACACAGCACGCATGGGGAGCCCACCGTTTATCTTGATCTCCAATTAACACGCCAAAATATTTAAGGTAGGCCCTGTTTACATTTTCGGAAAGTGGCCTGGCTTGTGAATTCACCAGAAATTCTCCACAAGTATGACAAAATTTGTAAGGAAAAAAATTTGCAACTTCGGCGCGTTTGACTCGACATTCTCGTCTTCACATACACTTGCTTATCGATACACAGAGAACCACTCAATTTGAAACTCAACAGAAGAGTGATGTTTAACGTTTATTTTATGTCTAATGTTGTAAAGAACCCAGTCAAGGTAATTTTTCCGTTGTAAAATGGACCCATTTTAGCCGCCCCACAATATAATTGTTTACCTGCCAATATAAAAGGTTCTCATTAGGCTATTAAAGAATGGTACATATTAGGGATTTCCAAATATTTTTTTATTATTGGGAGGGTATTTCCATTGTGAAAATAATGAGCTGGCCTGTGTTAGACAAATCTTGTCGGCCAGTGTAATTGATGGTGAGGTCGTTCCGCGTTACACCATAAAAACGTTAATTTTAATTAAAAACTTATGGGGACTGGGCTTTTCTGTAACGAAATGGGTAGTTCACATGTTCCAGAGTTTTTGTGAAAAATGACTCATACAAATGATGAATTTTGTGGGCATCTTATGAACAACCCTGTATAAATATATTGTACCTTTTTGCGCTAAAGTCGAAGATGGTGTAGGCAAACTGCCTTTCTAGTGTGATTGTGAGAGAGACAGGTACAAACTTAGCAATGTTGAGATTTTATTGGAAATGGAAGAGAAAACTCCAGAAAATTGCCTGAAAACCTTTGACCAACCAATCTCAATTCACTCCCCTACGAAGGCGACTCATCCTTCTAACTAAGAACATCTTTCCCCAGTCAAACTGTTTCTTTCTTCTGTTTAATTCTTAATTGTTCTTTGAAGAGGGACTCGACGCCGAAGGTATTCGAACGTTGGCTTGCCCACCTTTCACACGCGTCAACAAGATGATGGGGATCCTCCTCCTCTACCATCCTAAGTTTAATCTCAAACATTCACCTTATAGCTCTTTTCTGAAGAGTGAATATGGGATAAAGACGATGTTGAGGTCAACTACTTCAAAATAAATTACCATTGCGTAATTAAAACCCTATTACCGCAAAATTAGCATTACGTACTGTTCCTTTGTCTACTATATTTTAACCAGGTTATCAGCCACGTCCCCTTGTAGAATACATCGAGGTTTTTTACTAATCTACAGTATAATAGTATCACATACAATGTGAAATGACTTTTAATGTCAATAAAGGCAAGGTTGTTAAAATATAACAAGAAAAGTAGTAACGCACTAGAATTAACCCTCTAAACATGCCAAGTAAAATATGACTTATACCAAGACGGTGCGCTACCTCTAATCTGATAAGTATTCAGTTTCCAGAGAAGCACTTGACGATTAGCTCAGTCAAAGGCTTTAAAAAGGTCCCAGAATACAACTGTTCATATTCACCTTTATTCAAAGCCAAATACAATTTCTCCAAAAATGTAAAAATACAATCTTTGTTGCCCACTGAATCTCTAAAACCAAATTGACTATTAACACTCTCTGCTTATGTAGGTATGTAATCTTTTTCTTATCAGAGATTCCATTATTTTGGATAAGGTGGGCATTAAAAAACAGCATTAAAGTAACAAAACTGTCACTAATCTCTGCGGTGGGAAACACACCCGACAAAAGATTCATTAAAAGCTTTTGCAACCTCAAAGACATCATTGGGTAAAATAGTAAAAAAAAATCTTTGATAAAATATCTTTAAGGGTATTTCATCCCATTCAATGGAGTGCTTATTGTTAATAATTTTATATATATCATTTATATCGTTTAATGATGTGGGGGTTAAGGAGAATGAATCATGTGAAACAATGTATTTAAGAAAACCTCTAGGATCAATTACTGTGTTAATCCTATTACGCAATTGCCCAGAAGAATTGATTAATTAAATTTGGCTGCAAATCAGATACAACACCTGCTCCTACCGTTCCACTATTCGTTCCTCTCAGATTATTAATAATTTTCCAAGCCTCCATTAGTTTCTTATGTAATTTGTCAAATCTATTTTTGTAGTGTATCTGTTATAATTAATAAAAAATATATTGTTAATAAAGTACTTTTCCGAAAATCGGAACTTAGTTTGTATGTAGCATTTTATGGTTGTCATACTTTAAGACACTCGTATTTCTAGCTGATACCATCCAACCTAATGTGATCCAAGCCGTTTTTGGTTTTTTTCTTAATATGTCTATATGGAAATGTTTTTTTTAAAAGCCTTATGCAACAAGCACCGGATTTTCTCGTTTTCAACCTAGTTTCACAACATTTGTATTAGTATATCTGTGTTTTACTGTTCTTTGTCTGTCTGAATGGCTTTTTGAAATATTAAAATATGTAAACTGTGAATCTATTGTCACTTCATAAATAGGTATTTTTTTCCTCAGGCAATGACGAACCCACGGGTACCCAGGTACCTTCTATGTTTTTGAATTTCATTGGCTCTGATATAGACTGGGGATATACAACCGAACCAGAGAAACAAGCATGTCTAGCAGAGAATCAGCAGAGGTGCTATTGGCCTAGAGGAAAGGTAAGTTCTTTAAAAAAGATTATGAATCCTTTGATTGATTGATTCCTTTTGAACTAAATTACTTAAATATTAATCAACGCCTCTTGGTTAATCAAAAATAATATTTTAGTCTGAAGTAATTTATAATAGAAGAGGGTATATAGATTCGAAAAATTTAATTATTCCTAATAATTTTCCCCTACGTACGGAAAAGGGCACTCCATATTGCTGCAAAAGAGTAGCCAAAGAATGTGCAAAAATTATTTTGTTGATCAATCTTGTTCTTTCGTTCCCACCCAGTCTACATTAATGACATATGTCTTAGTTCTAATTCTTATATTAGCGTAATCCTTGGTGAAATCGTAAAAAACAATTTCAAACTTTTTTTTAAATTTTTATTATTTTTTTTTTCAAAAAAATTAATTTTTCTACATAATAAGCTGTGATTTTTTTTTATTAGCCATTTGATATACATTTTTCTTGCTAGAGGGATCTTAAGTCATATTTGTTTAATAATGTGCACGGTCTGCACTACGCAGAACATATACAGCGTGCAAACAAAATGTGGCAGGGTTAGTTAAAATCCTAGCAATCCTAAAGATCATGTACGTATATTTCAACACCCAGTAGCATAAAAACTTAAAAGTGTTTACTTAAGTTTTAAGTGGTAGTGAATATTTTTTTTTATGTAGAAGGGGTAGAACATTTTTTTACGACTTACCTAAATTTTGTATACTAAATCAATTCTCCTATCCTTCATAGCAGCAAATTTATTTATAACATCTTCATAAAATGGATGAATTACCTTAATCTCCTCCAGACATTCATTTTGAATTGAAATATTGCCTAGAGAAGTGTCTTTTTTCAGATATTGTATTTCTTAAACAAGCTTTTACACGTTTGAGGCAAGAAAAACTTCTTTCCACTGAAGCATTTGTCGACCGTATTATCAAAATAGGGGAAAACACTATCTCTCGACTACTGAACCTTCTGAATTAACGTATCTTAAAATTATGGAGCACTGGGAGGTTTGCGTAATATCAGTGGTGTCATCCACTTGCACAGAACAAAACTGTGTGTTCAATATTTCATTTTTTACACATTCATTTAAATAATCAGAAATGCATTCAATTAAATTCAATTAATAATTAATTATTTCATTTTGAATAGTTTTCGAGTCACCAGTAAAAACATTTTTAATTTTTTTGTGATGATCTTTTAGTTCTTGGGAACTTCTCAATATAAATAAACATAAAAGTTTTTTAAAATTCCCCCTATTTATTTACTCGCTGCTCTCATCATGGCCGCGAAAGACTAACTCTTGTTTTGCAAGGTAAAAACTGCGTCAATTACCAAGCACATAAAAAGTCTATTTAATCGGACGTTTTTGTTAAAATATATTTTATTTTACAAATTTTTCTAGCATTAATTCGCATTTTAAATGCTCTGACGAGTCTTTATGTTTATGTAAAGCCCTTCATATATTTAACATACTTGCAAATCCTTCCTTATTCCACACTAAAGATTTATTGGAAACTAGTAAACAAGGCCAGCAAAACAATTTTTTTAATATTTGGCTACCACATAATCATTTGTACACCGAAAACCAGGATAACGATTAAAAGTTTAAATTAAAGAGTTTCCAACAAAATGCAAACCACATTCGTGATCGGATCCATCAATAATGTAAATTAATAAACCCGACTGCAAAGGAACTAACCGGCTGCAGCGAAATTCGCAAAAATAAAAGTAAACAACCATCCCAAACTGAACGACACGTGGGTGTAGTGTACTGCGTTAGCAATTCACCGAGAGCGTTGTATGGCGCTGGTTAACATTAAACTTCCATGCGGTCGACGTCATCACGTACGCGTTGTCATGGCAACGTAGTAGGAAAATCGTAAACTAAACATAGCACCTCCAGCCAAGTCGAAGCGGTTTACGCCACTGTTACAGTTGTCATAATAAAGTTCGATTGAAAGTTTTAAAAAGACATGCCACCAACGGTCAAGTAAAATGTTTATTCGAGATTTACAGTTTATTTTTTACCAATTAGGTGAATAAATGAATGTAAAAACTAAAATTTTAAGAGATATACAATAAATATAGTTAGATGTTTGCTTGTTTATTTTTCCAGGTGTTGATTTTACAGCCAAATTTACCAACATCGGGTAACACAAGAGACATATAACAGGCTGCCACCTTTTTAGTTTTACTTACCTTGCGATATATCGTTGAAAAGCTAATTTTAAGGTGAATACGATAATTAATAAAAATGTTTAGGGTTATATTTAAAATAAAAAAGTAGGAGTCGCTTCCGGTAGAATCGGAAGAAATTTTTAATTACTTTTTTATAGAAAAGTTACCTCTTCTTGAGTTATAGAAACGTCTTAAGTTTAATTTTATTGATATTTTTAGACCCAAACAGGTGGCAGCCTGTTACATGTGTCTTGTGTTACCCGATGTTGTTCACTTTGCCTGTAAAATCAACACCAGTATTTTCTAAAATAATAAAGTTAGAGAGAAAATTAAAAAACCGTTTATAGAAAATACTCGGTACTCCTTAAAACTTAAGTAAATTTAAATTCTTTTTTAAGCTACAGGTTGTTGAAATATACGCACATGATCTTTAGGATTGCTAGGTTTTTAACTAACCTTGCTACATTTTTTTCACTCCCTGTATATTTTCTGGGTAGTGCAGACCGATAAAGATATGACTTAAGGGCTCTCTAGTAAAAAATTTTTACATCAAATGGCTAATAAAAAGTTACAGCGTATTATGTAGAAAAATTACATTTTTTGACAAAAAAAATGAGATCTCAAAAAATATTAAATATTTTAATAAAAGTTTAAAATTGTTTTTGTAGATTCTAATATATCTATTAGAACCAAAAAATTGTTTTTGTAGATTTTCGGAAGAAATAAAAAATTGAAAGATTGGCAGTCTTGTTTAACAACCTGTATAAATAACTTTTTAGCTTAAGTAAGTTTTACACCTAACATCGGTTATATGTAATTACATTTGCAAGCTACAGCTGAAAACCGCACTTCAGTATCACGTCTCGTTTTAAAAATATTTGAACTTATATTTTACCAAAAAATGCAGGTGAACTGTGTCATGTGGCCAGCAGTTTATATATGGGGGTGCCTATTGCACTAAAGATCAGTCAAAGTGGAACATGGTGTATCATCAGACGATTGTACAACCTGGAAATTTTGGAGCTTGGCTTTAATGGTTTCTTCTCCACTGGTGGTAGGTTGTTTGCGTTAATCAGATTGGTGATGGTCTTTCTATTCGACTTGTATGGTCTGCTCGCACAACCTTATAGATGTTGTTGTAACAAAATTGAGTTACCTTTTCCACGTATTCAATTCGGTCCATGACGAGTGTGGTGGCCTTTATCTGCTGAAAGGTCTTACAGAGGCGTGCGGTAAAATTTTAAGAAAGGGAAGCAATTTTTAGAAACTTACCCATTTGTAATGTAATTCGATTCTTTGATCATTTTTTGCAAATTCGTCAATGACGTCATCATAAAAACATGTATGCTCCGACATATTTTGGAGAAGTTTATTTTCAATGGACAACAGCGATGTATGCGAAAGTCTCTCCTGCCCCGTTGAATTGCTCACGAAATTTTTTATACGTTTCAATACTAATTCATACAATTTCGACACTTTGGTGTAGGCATCTTCCAGCTCCTTGTCTTTTGAAAATTGTATTAGTTCCTTAGCGTTATTTTTTGGGCTGATGGCATCAGTTTCGTAAATCACTTTTAGTTCAGATCGCAGTAACACTCGGTCGAAGAACTAGCCATAATGAAGAAGAAGAGATTTAAACGCATCTTCTGGAAAAGTTTTTCCTTTAAATGCATCAAAATTGCAGAGCAGAGATCGATTAACGTCATCGTTTTCTCCCAAAATAGGTCATCTCTTTTTGGGCTTAACATGGACTTAAAATGATCCGCTTTTTTTTAGGCAAAAAGCAATATCATTTGTTTTAGTCTGTAATATATTAAAAACATTGTTCAAAAATGGAAATATTTCTGAAAATATGTTCAACAAATAATTAAAATTAAAATCTCGTTTCAAACAGTCCAAAAGCCCCCTCGAACTATTTATTGCTTCTGAGTGCCACGTTTCATTATTTTCTATTATATTCTCAAATAGTTCAATCAGTGATTCACGATTTTCAGATACTGTTAACACAAGTCTTCCATTATAGTTCCACCTAGTAGGAGCTACTTTGGGCAAACAGTTCAAAGCTGTGTACGTTTTGTTGACTTGGAAAAAAAAGCAGCCATGCCACTTAAAGTAAAGAAAAACACTTTACAGTCTTTAATGTGATTGATGGACTGGGATAAAACTAAATTTAATTTATGAGCAAAACAATGGACAAACACAGCACTTGGGAAAGTTTCTCGAACTTTAGCTTGCAGACCCCCTAATTGTCCTACCATCACTGCAGCTCCATTATAGCTTTTTAACTTTTTCTTTCCATTAATTTCTTTAGTAACGTTATAAACTACGGTATACAATGCATCTGCTGTACGATTTTCGGACACATTCTTAAAACCTAAAAATCGCTCTCGAATACTTTCGTCTGTTTTAACGTAGCGTATTACTATAGATAATTGGCTAAAATTAGTGATATCAGTTGTTTCGTCCAGAATAATAGCAGTGAACCCCGCTTTGCCAAACTCCTGCTTAATTCTTTTTAGAATAATGGTTGCAACAGCGGAAATTAAATCATTCTGGATTCGATTCGACGTTCTGCGAAAAACGCTAGACTGCTCTAAATGATTTTTTAAGCAATCATCATATTTAGCCATTAAACTAAGTAAATCTTGAAAATTTCCTCTATTTGAAGAAACCCTTGTTTCGTCATGACCTCTAAATCTCAATTCGTGCTGTCCGAGAAAACAAACAACATCGATAAGTCTTCTTAATATTTGTCTATTTTTCCAACTGTAGAGTCCTAACACTGGAACCTGTGGTGGAAGATAGATCAAAATACAAGAGTTCTAACCACACTACACCACAACTTGTTACGTTCTGGACGCGCGTTTCGCTAACCAAGTTAGCATCATCAGCACATGATATAAACTAAAGTAACAACGAACGTAACAAGTTGTGGTGTAGTGTGGTTAGAACTCTTGTATTTTGATCTATCTTCCACCACAGGTTCCAGTGTTAGGACTTAACATGGCTTCACGGTCAACGGAACAAAACCTTTATTGTAAGTACTGTACTAAGATTATGTTAATAGCAGCAGATATTTGGTTTCTAAAATCATGCAAGTCTTTTTCAGTTTTCCCTAAATTCATTTCAGTCAAGATCCCTAAACAATCACCCGTTACTGGGAAGGTTGAATCTTTTGCCAAACAAAAGTGGCTAGATTTAGAAATTAATACGGATCATTTAAAAAACTCACTTACAAGCTTAGTAATTTAGAATTTGAACAGTGGTTAGATTTCCAAAGAAAAATGTTCGTAGTTATCGATGCCAAATTTTTGAAGAAAATGTGTTCACTTAAAAACAAACTGAGAAAGTTGAAACCACAAAAACAAATTTCTTCGGAAGTCGAGAACATTGTAGAAAATCTTTCTTCTCAGTCTTTTGATAATAGAGAAATTGCCCTTTTGAATAAAGGTTTGAATTTTGCAGACCCTCCAGTAAAAAAATAGTTTACCAACTATTATAGGGAATATCGAAAGTTCCATTCAATATGTGCCAGAGTCAACTAAGGGATTCATTAGAGAGGCTTGCAGAAATCAAATCTCAAAAAACGTTGTTAACAACAAGTCAAAATATGTTTCTCGTAAAACACTGAAGTTATCCAGGGACTGAAGAAAAAGGAATGTTTTTATTTAAAAGCTGACAAAGGAAATAAGGTTGTTATACTAGACAAAACAGATTATTTTGAAAGAGTAGACAATTTGATTCAAACTGGTCCTTACGATTTAATAAATTAATTTTAATTAATTTAATAAACCCGTTATCAAAAATGATAACAGAAGTAAAAAGTACTTTAAAACAGTGTAAAAACCTTGTGTCCGATAAACTAAAATTCACAACAAAACACATAGTAACCCACAGTTATCTAAACTGTATTGCCTTCCCAAAATTCATAAACCTGGGAAGTCCATGAAACCTATTGTTTCAGCTGTTGGATCACCAACGTACAATATTTCAAAATGGTTAGTAGAAGAATTCGGCAAATTAAATATCTCGTATGATAACTTTGAGGTTACTAACTCGTTAGAATTCTTAGATAAAATTAAGAATGTTCACTTAAAAGAAGGTGAAATTTTAATATCTTTTGATGTAAGCTCATTGTTTCCTAGTGTACCCATACCACTAGCTTTAGAGTACCTAAAGGAACTACTTGAAATCAATAATTTGAAGAAAGAAATTATTGATGAGTATTTACTTCTCACAAAATTATGTATGAATCAAAATTTTTTTCAGTACAACAATAAATATTATAAACAACTAGAGGGAACTGCGATGGGCAATTGCTTATCTCTGTTTCTTGCAAATTTGTTTATGGGTAGAGTAGAAACCCAATTCAAAAAAGAACTCAAGTATTTCCCAAGGGTGTGGTATATATACGTAGACGATATATTTGCTATTTTTGATACTAAAACAGAAAATTTGGACACTTTCTTAGAAACATTAAACAATAAATATCCTTCCATTAATTTTACGTACGAAAAGGAGAACAATGGGCAATTACCTTTTCTCGACACGTTAGTTATTAGAAATAACGATAAATTAGAATTTGATATTTATAGGAAATTTACTAATACTGATAGATACATAACATCCGACTCATTTCAGTAATCCCATATGATCCCAGATATACGAGAGGTCTAGAAAAAGTATTTAAAAACGTAGGTTTTAGAGTAGCCTACAAAACGGAGAATAGTTTGAAAAATCTCCTTGGAAACCCCAAAGACAAAGTCGACTTGAGGGAGAGGAGTGGCATCTATGAAATTAGCTGTAATGACTGCGATCTAAAATATGTTGGGCAAACAAAACGCTCCATAAACATTCGTTTTAAAGAACACATGGCACATTTAAGATACGGAAGAACAGAAAACTCAAGCGTTGCCCAACATGCTTTGGAAAACAATCACCGAATAGGAATAAATATTCTTAAATTGATTAAAAATGTATCTAATAATAGATTATTGGATGCCTTTGAGAGTATAGAAATAGTTAAATGTGGTAAGAAAGCACTAAATAAAGACAGAGGGCCTATTCCCTATAGTCCCGTCTATTGTTTACTTGACAACGGTGCAGTCGGGTGCAACCAAGTGTGACCACATTTACCTATAAATAGTCTCGGTTAGGACAAGTTACTTTAGTTTATATCATCTGCTGATGATGCTAACTTGGTTAGCGAAACGCGCGTCCAGAACGTAACAAGTTGTGGTGTAGTGTGGTTAGAACTCTTGTATTTTGATGTATTTTTCCAACTGTTTATTAAGGGCGTGTTCAATTCTGGTTTTGCCGAAGACTTTTTCTTTTATGACGACCTGCAAATGCGCTTTGGACATAATGTGTCTTTTTACAGCTTTATGGAAATTGGTTAAATCGGAAAAACCAGTTTTATTCCAGAGACGTTTTTCATTTTCAAAAAGTAAACATGGCCAACAAAATAATTTACTTATATTTTCCTACCCTGTTAGCTATTTAAATTGTTCGTATTGTTTTTCCGGATAAAAATGTCTAATACAGTTTTTCATTTTTGTGGTTAAAAAGGCGGTTTTGCCCTTCCTTTGGAAATTATTTGAAGCTTCTCAGCGAAGTTTAATGTTGAAAATCCCTTTATTATTAAGACACACACCATACATTCACACACACTCTTTTACTGAATTCTCAAACATTTTCCACATTATTACAGACAGCCGAAGTTCTTCCATTTCGCACCATGCACGACCCGACGTACGTATCACACAACACACGGATAGCCGTTCAAACAAAGAATCTACTCCAACGTTAGCTTCCGCTACCATTTAAAGCACGCGACTGAAATGCAAAAATTGCAAACAGCCGGTGGAAAGTTCAATAAACTCTGCCTCGATTCACAGGAAATCAAGTGTACAGGACTTGGCTGCAGAGAAGCTAGCGGCCCACATAGGTTCTATTCGATTTTCTATTATGGTTCGGTCGGAGTCAAGGCCGCATTTATTATGGGCTTGATAATTAAGATAATATTTTAGCATTTTTAATAAACTAAATTAATGGTTTTCTATTTAAAAAATTACATTTTTGAAGATGTTTTGTAATTTATTTTGGGGAAGCACTGCTTCCCTTGTTTCCATGGTCTGCACGTCCCTAAAGGTCTAGGATGTCTGCGTTTTCATTTAAGGTCTTCATCGCAATTTTTTCGGCCGAGAATAGATTTTTTTCCAATAGACTAAAAATCCCTGAAGGGCCTCGTGCAATCGAAGGCGAAACGTCGGGTAGTAATTCCAATTTCACACGGTTTAATCGCCAACCATAATTTACTAATCGACCAAAGCTGTGAAAGCTTTCGTTCTATGATAATAAATGTATACTGTTATTTTATTGTTGTTTAGTGAGAATAAGAAATGATTACTAATATTTGCTAGCTTAGTAGGAAAATAATAAAGTCATTATTTCATTTATTGGTTTCCATGAGATTACGTTTTGAATATTTTTCAGGTTATGGGTGGCACATCAGTTATGAATGGCATGATGTACATCCGTGGTTCACGTAAAGATTTCGACGACTGGGATGCAATGGGAAACGATGGTATGTATTTCTTTTATTGATTAAATATTCTGACTGTTTTCTTAAACTTTTGCTATTTTTCTTATTACAGCATCCAACACAAACTTTTAATTATCATTTTATTTGGTAGGTTGGAGCTATAATGATGTATTGCCATATTTCTTAAAGAGTGAAGATAATAAACAACTAGACAGGATGGACAGGGGATACCATTCTGAAGGAGGACTTTTACAAGTATCCCAGTTTCCTTATCATCCCCCCTTGTCTAGAGCTATCATTAAGGCTGCAGAAGAATTAGGTATGTCTTTTAAAATTTTAATGAAAGTTAAAAATGTTTTGTCGTATTGGAAATTACAAGATCTGACAAAAATATTTTTATTTTAAAAAATTTCGATATTTAGCATTATGGTGATTTTACACTTGGGGATAGACACCAAAATAAATTCAAATCGGGTTTTGCTGCAATTTTTATTTTAAATTCAGGATTTCTAATAAAGAAATTAACATGTTTTGAAAACAATACCATACACACGCCAAAAAAAAGATACTTTCAATCCATTAAAACATTGTTGTATGCCATGTCGCGGTTGTGGTGGGGTCTCTCGACAAGAAAAAATTATTGAAAATCATGTATTTGGACTGGCACAAAATCAAACGTTTAACACACATCCAATCTACAGGGTCTCTCATTTTACTTGCAAATTGTGGGGTATCTCGCTTATTTTTAAAGATACCGCAAACAAAATAGTCATACCCTTCTTAGTTTCCGATATTGAAAATATTGCATTTTAAGGTACCCCTTCTATCTTAGTTGTCTGACAACTTGTTAAAAACATAAAAACGTATCCTTTTAGAACTTTTTACGTAGAATCCAGTGGCGTAGTCAGTTTTTTTTAAATATTTCTGTTTTTGAAATATTGGACAATGCTTGGTTTTCTAAAGGGGACACCTTGTATATTTGTCAATAAATTGTTTAGTCCTCATTAATAGTTTTTTTTTATTTTACTTACTTGATTACAGCATTATATATTTGTTTCGCTAAAATGTAATTAACTATAGGTAACCCAATCAGGGACTTGAATGGAATCTATCATACCGGGTTCCAGATTGCCCAGACCACCAACAGAAATGGTTCCAGATTGAGTACCGCCAGAGCTTTCATAAGGCCTTTCAAAAACAGAAGAAATCTTGACATCCTCATGAACGCAACAGTTACTAGAGTCCTAGTGAACCCCACTACCAAGCAGGCCTACGGAGTCGAGGTACTGACCGATGGGAGTACCAAAATGATATATTCGACTAAGGAAGTTGTAGTTTCAGGAGGTGAGTTTTTTAAGTTACAATAACCACATGTATAAATACATACCGGGATTTCAGAGACTAAACAATAGCAGACCTGATGTTTAATGACCACACGCAAAATGTAAATCCTTGTAATGTAATCCATCTTTGAGTCATTAGGAATTGCCATGCACGTCAACTCACCAACCAGAATTACTAAGACAAGTGCCAGTACTATAGATTACTTTGTGTCTTCTTTCGATCCTAGCTCCGTCGAATATAATGTCTTAAGTCCAGGTTTCTCCGATCATGAAGCAATTTTCACAAAATTTTCAATTACATCCAAAGCCAAAAATTTCTCTAGACAAGTAGGCCGTATTTTTTCGGTTAGAAATTTCATTAATTTCAAACACCTATGTCAAATAACTGACTGGGACTCTCACACTTATGATGTCGACACTGAATTTTCTCGTTTTATAAAAACTCTAACTAATATAGCTTCTGAATCTTTTCCTCTTAGGCCTATCAAAAATAAAAGAAGTA
This sequence comes from Kuschelorhynchus macadamiae, assembly GCA_030620095.1. Lineage (NCBI taxonomy): Eukaryota > Metazoa > Arthropoda > Insecta > Coleoptera > Curculionidae > Kuschelorhynchus > Kuschelorhynchus macadamiae. Next base: position 368,186 of record JAUTXW010003044.1, read on the forward strand.
AACCCTGGTCCACTAAAGGTTTACGTATATCTTCTAAGAACATGCGGTCACTATCTCATTTAAAGAAATTTTCGGACAGTGTCTTTTTTCATAATTATGTAAAATCATACAGAAAAATTTATCATAAGACTATTAAAGCCGCCAAAGATATTTGTTACAATAATAGACTTTCTAACGCCAAAAATGTAGCTAAAGAAACCTGGTCTATCGTAAATGATTTAAGAAACAAAACTCCTTTATCCAACACTATCCTTACCTCTCCTGAGGACCTAAACAATTATTTTGTAAATGTAGCCAAAGATTTGACTAAATCCGTATCTCAATCTAATGACCCAATTTCATATCTCTCTAATCATAGGGTAAACCTGCACAGTTTCTTCTTTTCACCAGTAGTTTTATCAGAACTTCGCAGTACAATTAATGATATCAAAAATAAATCTTCCTCGGGAATTGATGGGCTTACTTTAAAAATGTATTCAAGTCTGCCGGAATGCACTCTAGAGCATCTGACTGCTTTGATAAATATGTCTTTCCAAAATGGTACTTTTCCAAGCTGCCTTAAAACTGCAATAATCATACCTCTTCACAAAGGAGGTGTTTCAGAAGAAGCTTCGAACTATCGCCCAATTGCACTTCTCCCTACGCTATCTAAGATCATCGAAAGACTGGTTAAAAAAAGGCTTTTATCATTTCTGTCTAGATATGAAATACTTACAAAACATCAATTTGGATTTTTAAGTAACAAATGCACAAGCGATGCCATGTTTTCCCTTCTTAATAGAGTTTACTCCAGCCTAAACAACCATCACGCTACGGCAACAATTTTCTGTGATTTTTCCAAAGCTTTCGATTGTGTGAATCATAATATATTAACTAACAAGCTGCAGTACTATGGATTTAGAGGGGCTCCTCTCGATTGGTTTAAGTCATATCTTAGCAACAGAAATCAAGTTGTGAAAGTTGACAACAGGATGTCTTTTTGTAGGCCAATGGAATATGGAGTGCCTCAAGGCTCGGTACTAGGCCCTATCTTGTTTCTTCTGTTCATAAACGACATGGCTAATTTAAACATTAGTGGAAAAATATGTCTCTTTGCGGACGATACCAGCTTTACGTGGAGCCACCAAGATGTCACGGACCTACATAGGATTGTATCTAATGACCTAATCACCATTAAATCGTGGTGCGATTCTAATCTCCTATGTTTGAACATCTCTAAAACGAAAGTCTTGTCTTATAAAAACACGCTGCAACCTTTTGACCTTAATGGCACCACTATTGATGTCGTAAACTCTGTAAAATTTCTAGGGCTTCTTGTAGATGATTCTTTAAAATGGGATCCACATATCGACGCTTTATCAAGGAAGTTGGGTTCTGCTTGCTTTGCGTTAAGGTCTGTTTCCGAGGAGCTTAGCTTTTCTACTTCTAGAACTGTTTATTTTGCTCTTGTTGAGTCGCACCTCAGATATGCTATTCCATTCTGGGGTACATGTTGTGCGACTCAATTTGATCGAATTTTTATACTACAAAAAAGAGCTGTTCGTTACCTACTGAGACTTAACAGTAGAACTCACTGCCGAGATTTCTTTAAAAGATATAAAATACTAACCCTTCCTTGCTTATTCATTTTGGAATCGGTTTGCTTAATTCGTAAGCATGCACCTGCTCTATTAGAGAGACCTTCTCACAACTACCCTCTCAGAAACACTGAGCACGATCTCTATCTTCCAACCCCACACTCAGAGTTAATTAAAAGATCAGTAATCTACAATGCAAAAAAAATGCATAATCACCTGCCATTTAACATCAAATCCATAATATCTCTGACTTCATTTCGTAAGGCTTTGAAGTCATTCTTACTGGAAAGCGCCTTCTACACCGTGAACGAGTTTTACAACACATAAATTTATCCTTATGAACCCCTAGTGTGATAGTTGCCATTACCAACCATTTTTACCGAATTTTGTATATGTATTTTTTTAATTGTTTCGTACTTTTTTATTTTTTATTTTTTACTTTGCTTTTTTATTTTTTTTACATTATATTTATGAAAATGTTTATAACATAGTACGACTGACAAAGTACATTTCTAATGTACTTCTTTTAGGATTCTATTATATTAATATTCTAAATTCTTGATTTAAATATTATTTTTCTATAATATTTATGATGTGTTTTTGTTTTGTTTTGTTTGCTAATTTTGATGTTTGTAAACTATTTTTTTTACAACAGCTTTGTCCACAAAATTGTAAAATTTTTTTGACAATAAAGCATTTATTTATTTATTTATTTATTATTATTACTTGGCTGGGTTATGATTGAAAGTTTATGCACAAAAATTCGGCAACGACTATTTTTCTCGTAACCCTCTGTATGTGCTTTAAATTTGGGACGTAGGGGTAAGAACATGGTTTTGCATTCGTTGGTGATATCTGCGACGTTGTCAGAGCTACCACTTGTCAAGTATTCACACTATGCTTTCGCAAGATCAAGACCAATGTTGGTCTTAAAAAATAATTGCAGCCTTTGTCTTGGTCCTGTGGGTCAAGACCTAGACAAGACTTAACTCGGTCTTGGTCTTGATCTTGATCATAGTACTTTCATTATTAGTGTTTAAATTAGTGTCAAATATTTGTTACCCTATGTATATTCAGTTTAAAGCCTAAAACCCACCAATACGTTTATATTAATATTTTAAAGAGTATATATTTGCTTTTTCATTTGTTAAGAAATTAAATTATTTTTTTTGTGACGCGAAGAAAGTTTGACATTAACCCGTGTTGATAGGTAACAAAATTTTGCTTTTTATGAAATTACTTAAACTTTTTTCCCGGATATATATATATATATATATATATATATATATATATATATATATATATACATATAAGTAAAGGTAGATATTTAATTTTATAATATTTTATTATACACTTATACTTTTCTTTTATATGAAAAGTACAATTATTAAAAGTGCACTGCATGAATGACATGTTCCTTGAACGATTCGGTACAACAGTCGAATTTTCTTGTGTTGAAATCGAATTTTTTTCCTGCCATGGACATAACTGTCGTTGATGTACCTCGTCGCAAATCGGATGATATTTCAATACTGCCACACGTCATTTCGGTCCTGTGTGATACCTATTCAGCAACATACCCTTCAGCGTCCGTTGATGACTCCCAACCGCAATGTTTCTTTAGTCTCATCAAGTCTCCCCCAGATTCAATTAAAAGTGAAGAAAATTAACTACTATTTCAGGTGCCTTATAAAACTGATTTTTTACCCACAATCTGGTTGATACATGTCCCATTGCGATATGCATAAAAAAGGCGGCGATCCTTTGCTGCTGCTGGACGAAGGACAATGTACAGGGTGTCCGGATTTGGTTGCAAAAGCAGGGTATCTCGCTTATTTTTAAAGATAGAACCTTGCGGTTTTCAGGAACCTGAGCTAATTTTTTGTGAAACTCATGAAGCCGTAAACGAAATTTCCATAGCCTTCTTCATTTATGAGATACAGGGCGAAATAGAAAATTTTGCATTTTGGGACCCCCCTCGTGTCTCGGTTATCCTTTAACTTAACGCAAAGGGAAAAATTGCTGCTTATGCAGTTTTTTACGCTGGATCCAGTGGCGTAGTCATATTTTTCATTTGAGTTGTTATTTTTTAGATATGACCCAAAGTTGTGTTTTTTTTAAATGGGACACCCTGTATATTTGTCCAGAAATTGATTTGGCCTTTTAAAAGCTTCTCAAAAATATATAATAGTATGGGCCTATTTTAATAAACAACAACAAAAATCCTAATTTTTATAATTATCATCCCAAATTTTGCAGTAGGCCATGTAAAACAATGCTGCCTTTTATTTAAAGTCGTTAACAATATCTACATCCTAACAATAAATCAAAATAAATATGTAATTAAATCTATTTATCAAAATATGTATTGATAATTTCGCTCCAAAAAAGTACCACCTACCTAGATTTATGTAACACAAGAACAAAACAGTAATAAATTATTATGTAACAAGCTTTTCAGCAAAAATCAACTGTCGTATAAGAACTACAGTAACCAAGGAAATCAAAAGAACTGTTCAAACTGATTTCCATTTTGTTCCATGCATGCTTCGCACAATTTTCGTATTCGTTTTAGGGAATTAAGCAAAATAACGGGATGATTTTGAAAATAGCGAAAATTTTCACTTATTGCATTTCCTAAATCTTGTAAATTCCAGTTTCCAGATATCCCCATAGAAAGAAATCTAAAATCGACAAATCTGGGGACCTAGGGGGCCATCTTATAGGTCCATTTGTTCCGATCCGTTGATTGGTAAAATTATTGTCCAGAAATAATCTCGTCATTCCAGAATTGTGTGCAGGAGCACCGTCCTGTTAAAAATAAATTTCGTTAATTTGCGCTAGAGGAACATCGTCAAGTAATTCAGGTATAGCTGCCTCTAAAGTTTCTATATAGCGATTGGCTGTTAGATTTCCCTCAAATATATAAAATTGTATGTGTTCCTAATATGAAGCAGGACTCATTTAGACCAAACCTGCCCTGCTGTCTTCTGGGAAATATTTGGTGTTGATTTTCCTGGGACCAGAATCTACTATTGTGCCTATTGAGTATACCAGAATTACTGAAATGTGCTTCGTCTGACCATATAACCTTCCTTTCAAAATCTCTAACCATATCGCATCTTTCTCCAAACCTATTGCAGAAGACTACCCGACGCTCTGCATTCCCTGGATGTAAGTGCTGCACGAGCCTAAATTTGTATGGGTAGTATTTGTGCTTTTTTAGAATTTCTTGAACTCTAGTTTTTGGAATCCCTATGCTCTTTTCACTGGCCCTACAAGAGTTTGTAGGGTTAGCTTCTGCATTAGCCAAAACCGTAATTTCCTTAGCCTCCCGATTTTCTTTATTATATGTTTTCGTACGAGGTTTGATAAATGATCCGTGATTAAGTAAATTCTTTTTTATCCGATAAAAAGTGGATATATTAGGTTGCCTCCTTTCTGGATATCTAAATAAAAATTAACTAATAGTATTTCAACATACCTAAAAATTAACTATTTACCTGTTAAAATACATCTCAGAAGCCGCTTAAACATTTTCATTAATTAATATAAAACAAGCTAACATATCGTACTTTTCATAATGTTCGAAAGTTTGGTTTTCTTCCATAATAATACAAATATATTTTTTACACAATAAATAAACACAAAAAACTAGCGCTATATTTTATATACGCGTGCAAAATTGGGAAATGTCATTTGCTTCCAAGAAAACAAAAGAAAACGGCATCGTTTTGCATGGCCTACTGCAAAATTTGGGATGATAATTATAAAAATTAGGATTTTTGTTGTTGTTTATTAAAATAGACCCATACTATTATATATTTTTGAGAAGCTTTTAAAAGTACAAATCAATTTCTGGACAAATATACAGGGTGTCCCGTTTAAAAAAACACAACTTTGGGTCATATCTAAAAAATAACAACTCAAATGAAAAATATGACTACGCTACTGGATCCAGCGTAAAAAACTGCATAAGCAGCAATTTTTCCCTTTGGGTTAAGTTAAAGGATAACCGAGATACGAGGGGGGTCCCAAAATGCAAAATTTTCTATTTCGCCCTGTATCTCATAAACGAAGAAGGCTATGAAAATTTTGTATACGGCTTCATGAGTTTCACAAAAAATTAGCTCAGGTTCGTGAAAACCGCAGTGAAAATAAGCGAGATACCCTGCTTTTGCAACCAAATCCGGACACCCTGTACATTCGATAAAATTTAATATATTCTTCAGTAACTACAAATCTCCTGTTTACATCATTCTTTGTTTGCTTAAGTTTCACAGTTAATAACTCTCCCGAAACTATGTTGATAGACGATTTTTGCATATTTTATTTTTTTCTATTTGTAATATGACATTTCAAAAATAAAAATTGCGGGATATACAAGAGTTTTCCTAAAAAAAATTAATTAAAAATCACACTCGGTCACAATTTGACAGCCTAAAAATTTAGCAACGTTGCCAGACTTCAGATCTACCAATTTGTTAAAGGAAATGCAATGATCAAGTGAAAATTCTTTGGGCAACAGAATTGTAATTATTCATTGTTATTATTATAGTTTTAATGAAGGTTTTGTTGACGAACCTGGGCTAACCTAACGTTAACGGGACAAATTCATCTAACAATATAGATTTTTTTTACAGAAACATCCCCCTTTTAATATAGACTCGGAATTCGGTTGACGCGCTACCGCGCGCTTTCTTTACAGAGGACCTAACCTAAAATGTTTAGTCTTACGTGTATTATCACTTTTAGGTATTTCTTAAATTATGAATATGGCAACGCCGCAAATCAAATTAAAAACAAGCATGGCGATGGGAACAGTCAGAAAGATGTTTAGAATCAAAATTACCTTTAATTTGTATGATAATAATCACATCTTAAAGTAATTTTTGAGTGCTGATGAGAGTTTTCCACATATTTTCTCAATTTGGATTAACAGAATGGTGGATAAAAACAAAAAGACACGAAAATAAGCGAGATTTAAGAGTGTCAAGATAATTTACCGAAACCCAAAAAGGTAATTAGTTTGAGAAAGAACTGCACGTCTTTTTCATCTTCCATTCCATAAATCTTGAATACGCGGTTTGGTAAATTTTTACTAACTCAGGTGGAGTCAATCAGGAACCACTAAGTTTGCAATTTTTAACACAAATCACATACATACATTGACAGATATTTGATTACTGTTAAGGTTTCCTTAACAACGTAGTTCTAATTGGCATACAACAGCCTACCAGTTTAAAGCTTCAAATTTCACATCGATAATTTTTTGACCTCATTCAACTATTTTTAATATTAAATCGTCGCTTTTCCCGTCACAAAGAAAAATAGTGTATTAAGCACGGGAAAAATATTAGATTTTAGCCTTCGGTTTTATGTCGAAAATAACACAACCTCTAGCTAAAAATCTAATACTTTTCTCCCTTGTATAATAAATAACTAAGAAATTATGGTTCTTGGGAATAGACTCTGTCAAATTGGAATTAGTATCCGACGTTTCGTCTTCGATTGCACGAGGCATCTTCAGGGATCTTTACTCCACGAAATCTGAACACTGAATGAGCTCGAAGAGATTCAGGCGGGTTTTTATACCCGACTTGTGCTTGCCGAACCGTGACCCTGTGTAAAGATCGGTTTCCACGTGTGATGTAGACCGTAACCCGTATCTCTATTGAAATTTTTTGTATGTTTAAATATCTCAATAGATTCTCTAATTTTTCGTTTATAAAAGCCTGGAACCGATGCTAGAACCTTGGTTTCCTACATTTATAAAATGGCCAGTGTTATGCTGGTGTTCAGCTACAGCAGATTGAACAATTTGTTTCTTTTTAATACATCGTTCATGTTCTTTAAGTCTAGTTGATATTGAGAGTCCTGTTTCGGCCACATACACTTCTCCACAGGAGCCAGGAATTTTATATACTTCTTTTGTTTGGATAGGTACAATATCTTTCGGGGATCGCGAGCATTGTCCACTTTTTTTATGTGTATTGAAGATTGTACGTATGTTGGGCCGCCGAAATAATCATCCTATTTTGTCTGTAGTGCCATGTATGTAGGGAAGAACAACACTACCTAATGGTGGCTTTATCATTCCCTTTGGCGGAGTTGGATTGCTATATCTTTTAATTGAACGCCTAATATCTTCAGTGCAATAGCCATTCCCTCTGAGAGCTTCGGTCAGTTTCTATGTTTCCGATGTTAAAGAATCTTGATCAGAAATCGAAATAGCTCTGAATACTAGTGAATTAATAACCGATTTCTTTTGTGCTGGATGGTAATGGGAATTTGCATTTAAGTATCTATTCGTATGCGTCGGTTTTCTATACACAGATGTACCATTTTCCTTCCTTTGAACACATACATCTAGAAAGGGAATTGTTCCATTAGATTCCATATCCATCGTAAACCTGATATTATGATGTTGCTGATTAAGGTGGTCCAGAAATATGAGGAGATTATCCTGTCTATGATGCTAAACCACAAAAGTATAGAACCAGTGCTTTGGTTTTAGTGGAGCGGATGTTAGAGCAATATCCTCAAAGGCTTCCATAAAGATATTCGGCACCACAGGTGATAGAGGAGATCCCATAGCTGCCACTGAAGTTTGTTCACAAAAAGTTCCTTGAAAAATGAAATAAGTTGATGTAAGACAAGCTTCAACTAGGTCTATTTCTTATCAAGATTATTATTATCCAGTATGACTGATATATTGGAAATTGAGTCGTTGACAGGAACATTTGTGTAAAGTGATTCTACATCGAAACTGACCAAAATATCTTCTGTTTTTCCAGTAAATGGAATAAGAAAATTTAAAAGATATTTACCTAGTTTGTATGTGGGCGAGTCTATTGCACTGACGATCGGTCGAAGTGGTACATTGTCCTTGTGTATCTTCGGAAGACCGTAGATCTGGGAATCTTGGAGCTGTTTGGTTTTAAATGATTTTTTCTTCGCTGCTGGTAGACTGGATGCGTTGATCAGATTGGTAATGCGTCTTTCTATTCTACTAGTTCGATCTGCCTGCATAACCTTATAGGTGTTGTAGTCCAAAAGTTGAGTAACCTTTTCCACATATTCTGTTCTTTCCATGACGACTGTGGCGTTGCCTTTATCTGCTGGAAGTACCAGAATATTTGCGTCTTCATTTAAGGTCTGAATTGCTGTTTTTTCGGCTGCGGAGAGCTTCGACTTCGGTGGTTTTAAGTTTTTAATGATCTTCGCTATCTCATATCTGACTTCATCGGCTTGTTCCACTGGTAATCTTCTGATTGCTGCTTCAACAGAAGATACTACGTCTTCTACGGGAATTCTACTCGGTGCTATTGCGAAATTTTGGCCCTTGGAAAGGACGGAAACTATTTTTCTTGTAAGTATTAGTTCAAAATATTATATACAGGGTGTTTCGACTCCCACCATTCGCATCTCGGAAACTATAGGAGATAGGAGGATAGTTAAATTAAGACAAAGTTGGGCTTTTATGTGAAAAACCAGTAATTGAAGATTTCGATTTTTTTTCTGGCGTTAGTTGACCAATTGCCAGTTTTTTTTTCCGGATACACAATAGTGATTTCAGATTTGCCTACCGACGTTTTGTCTTTTGGCCACCATCATCAACTTTATTTTCTCTTATGGACATTATATTGTTGTATAACATTTTTAAATAGCTCCTTTTATTACCTTTTTGATGAAGTATCATATTTGCATTTGAAACTATTACTTAGGTTTTTATAATAATGATATAACTTAATGGTATATCCATCTCTCTCTCTCTTATGGAGGTTTTATAAAAAGTGCTTGAAATTAGTTATGAAAAGGCAAGTGTGATACCTTACAGGAAAGGTAATAAAAAGCCCTATTTAAAAACATAACAATCTAATATGGCGCCTTTGAAAAAAAATTAAGTTATTGATGGTGGATAAAAGACGAAACGTCGGATGACAAATCCGAAAACGCTGCTGTGAAGCGGGAAAAATGGCTATAAATATGTTCTTATATTTAAAAGTTCAATTGGCAGCACTAACAGGACAAATTTTGTCATTTGTACAGATTCAACTAGAAACCAGTGTCTATGAGTATTTAACAGCAAACATTATGAAATTTTAGTCGATATTTTAAAAGTTAAAATGATGGCGCCAACATGGAGGACGAAGTTTGACATGACATTTGTGAAGATTCAATTGAAAATCTATGATTTTCTTATGTAACGTGTATTTTTTAATATTTTCGGATTTCTTCATAAATTAAAAATACGTTTGGGTAAAAAAAAATAATGTTTTGAACCCAACAGGACAGGCACTAAAGCACATCAAAACAAAAACACATCGTTTTATGTGTTGTTGCCCTTGATATTTTTGCCGGTTTATTCGACTGGCCGGAACCTTTAATATTTGTAATGAATATTTTTTGCACGCAGTTGCTTTAGTCTACAACTTGTGCGTTAGACTTTCTTTGCTCATTTTTGGAGATTTTAATTAAAGAAAAAAACGTAAGTTAATTTTAAGTTAGGGTTTTTAGATTTAGACGAATTTGACATTTTAATATCAGAATTACGCCCCGAGCAAATGAGACTTAAAAATAGAAACATTTTTGGACATTGTCTGAGCTGAGCAACTTTATTTCAGGTGCTGTCAATTCCCCTCAGATTCTCCTTTTATCAGGCATCGGCCCTCGGAGGGAACTAGAACAAGTCAAAATTCCAGTGGTTCACGACCTCCCCGGGGTGGGCAAAAATCTACAAAATCACGTGGCGTTTTTCCTCAACTTTAACATCAACGACACCAACACGGCTCCGCTTAATTGGGCCACCGCGATGGAATATCTTTTGTTCAGAGACGGGCTCATGAGTGGTACTGGTAAGCTAATAATAACATTACTCATGAACATTTAAAATTGAAATCAAAGGAGCTAAGAATTCCAATAAAATTTGTGGTTCTTTGGTTTATGTAGCGGTTACTTGAAACATAACGGTCTATGAATTGGCAGAAAAGGGCATATTGAGTGGCCCACACCATCACTGGATTTGTCCCCAGTGGATTATGTTCTATAAATATAATATAACGCTGAAACTATGGTAGTCAGTTCAATTCATTAGAGATATTAAAATATTAAATTTTCCTGGTCTTACGTTCAACATTATAAGCAAAAATTATTTTGTTGAAAAAAAAAGATATTTAACATGTTTCATCGTTTTTTAAATAATATTTTCTTTTGGTTTTCAAAATACGCATCAAATTGTTTAATATTTTCACAGATGACTTTGAAAATGGATTAAAAGCCTAGGGTGGACGCTTCTAGTGTTAACAAATATAGTTTACATTCAGTTTGCAATACATTTTAGGTATTTCCGAGGTAACAGGATTCATCAACACTAAATACAATGATCCGAACCTGGACCATCCGGACGTTCAATTCTTTTTCGGCGGTTTCCTCGCCAACTGCGCTAGAACAGGCATGGTAGGCGAACGGGTGGACAATGGCTCCAGACAGATACAAATAATTCCTGCAGTGCTGCATCCCAAATCTCGTGGGGAAATAAGACTGAGGGACACAAATCCCATGAGTCATCCGTTGATTTTTGCCAATTACTTCACACATCCCGATGACGTGAAAGTCATGGTCGAAGGGATAAGATTCGCATTACGTTTAGCTGAATCTAAAGGTAAAGTATTTGTGTGTTTTATTTCAAATGTGTTGATGTTATTTATAAGGGCATTATCTACTTTAATGTATTTTTTGGAACGTTTGTTTTTTCTTTTTTTAGATATAAGTTTAAATAAGCATATAATAATGTTGAGGTTATTTCTAAACAAAGTTTTTTCGCATATAGCTAATAAAATTTTGAAGAAGATACCGCTCTGAAAACATGATATTCCAACAACACGGTATTACATCACACTACATCATGCCAGTACAGCAATTTTTGAACAAAAATATTTCAGAGAGGTATAGAGGAACAGAACTTACTGAGCGGCCTTCTCGCTCTACTGATTTGATCCCACTCGACTTCTTTTGTGGGGCCATTTAACTTTAAACAGATGATCTATTGCTGTGTGGAGATTGGTGGTAGCCATTTTTAACATTGGACTGAAACAGGACGAAAAATAATAAGGCATTTAATTTTTATAACGTAATTTCTCGAAAAAAATACCAATCCAACTTCAAAACTGTAGGTGTCACTGAAATATGAATATAAAGCTCTTTAAAAGATACCCTTTTCTTCCCCGCTGGAGCAGAAAGTTCAATTGATACAATTATCCCAAAAATGTTTTCGACTATCCACCCTGTACAGCTTTTTTCATCAGTTTTAAGATTTTAAAACTTTTTAGCCCTCAGAAGATATGGATTCCAGTTAGATAAAACCCCCGTACAAGGCTGCCAGAGTTTGACATTTGGATCTGACAGTTACTGGGAATGCGCTATGAAAAGGCAGACAGGTCCAGAGAACCATCAAGCAGGCAGTTGCAAGATGGGACCGAAAAGAGATGCTATAGCGGTTGTCGATTCGGAACTAAGGGTTAGTTAGCTTATCCTAAGTTCTTTTAGAACTCTACTACTTCTTACTATTGAATATATATATATATATATATATATATATATATATATATATATATATTGTTACGAATTTAGCCCTAGTCATAGACTTGTTAAGATTTAGATGAATTTATTTATTATTTGTTATTTTATTGAAGTAGACTTACCTTAATTTTTATCCATGTAACGACTATGTTAGTGTCAAAAATCGTTCTCGAATGTTCTGTTAGGCTTAATTCATCTCACCCTGTACTATTTAGATTATTCTAGAATTTTCTAGATCATTCCATCCTTTTCTAAAGGCTATATAAGCGCGCCGCGAGGCCTCATTTGGATTCAGTTATAATTGAGATTTCGAAGTGTTAAAAACTTGACATTGACAAGCTTAAAGTTACCTTAGTTACGATTGTTAAGTATAACCAGTCTCTACCTTTGATACCTGTAACCTGTGTTTTTGAATAAAAGGAGTGCATTCAGATTCTACGTGTTTTTGTACCGGCCAATCCGGAACAATATATATATATATATATATATATATATATATATATATATATATATATATATATATATATATATATATATATAAAACGAAACCAGTAACGGTAAGGATTACTCCTTCACCATTTTGTCGAGAATCGACCAAAACATGACGCTATGTATGTTTCCAGGGCCAAGATGCCAATCTGCTACCGTGGTATCTGCCCCGGCAAGGCTCATCAGGCAGTTTCCTTGGGGGGTATCGGTATTAAAACCGAAATACCCAAACCCTGAAACAAACAAGGTGTCATGTCATTCGACTTTGAAAGTCGACGAGGGAAATAGGCAACCAGTGGCGCCATCTGTAGGTACTATGGTGCAACTAAATCGCTTTAGATGCGACCTACTTTGGAGCACAAGACGACACATCTGTGCAAAAATAAAAGAGAAACAGAAATTTCAATTTCTGTGCGGTTCTTGGTCGTAAAAAGTTATATAAAACGAAACCAGTAACGGTAAGGATTACTCCTTCACCATTTTGTCGAGAATCGACCAATTTTTTGGAAGAAGTTAGTATCTCAAAAAAAGCAATTCAAAACTTTCGTAACAGGCATGTATGGGCTGAAGATAATCCACATTCAATAACAAAATCTAGACATCAATATTAGTTTCCCGTTAACGTTTGGATAGGAATTGTCGTTGAACATTTAATTGGGCTACATTTTCTACTCTAAAATTAACTGGTGTTTCATTTTCTACAAGAAGAATTGCCTCCTCTATCAGAACATTTACCTCTGAGAACTAAAAGACACATGTATTACATGCATGATGGTGCCCCAGAAGTATTTAAATCTTACTTAAGAAAACTGCTGGATAGGAAGAGGTGGGCCTCATCCTTGACCACCTCGATCCCCAGATTCAAATCCTTTAGATTATTGTCATTGGTGACATCTGAAAGAATTAGTTTATTTACCTGCGTTGGTCTTAAATTGGGTTTATTCATGAATCAAAAATATGAACCATTTATGATTGGTGTGAATGATTTCGATAACAAAAATGTCTATACCTTATTAATTTTTATTTAACAAATAAATTACAAAAATGTCCCCTTGAGGCTCTATTTCGAAGTCTAATAAAAAATCCGCTTCTGGATACAGCTGCTAAGAAAAGGGGCTAGCGTTAAAAAAATTATTTGGAAAAAATAATGTGTTAACGTAGATCTAGGCAAATATGAAAAACCCGTTATAAATCGGGTGAAAAAAGGTTTTGTTCCTACATTCTAATTTTACCATCCAAAGAAGCCAAAGTCACAGATTAATACAAATACCGCACTTTCGTTCGACGCCCAAATCATCACATAACCTCAATTTGGGCGGAGAATCTATCAACTCAGCAGCGTTGGGTCGGCTAGAGACTGGCATTATTGTTTCACACGTAGAGCAGTGGTGGCGTTTTTTGTTCTTCAAAGCGCCAGCCGCCGAAGAAAAATACAGAATAAATTTAAATATTTTAAGATTCTATTAGATATTATTATACAAAATAATATTAAAATATGAACACTTCGAGAAAAGTCAGTGGTATGGGTGTGCCTGCCTGCCAAACACTGCAAAATTACAAACTACAAATCATCTCATAGCTTTTTTAGATTTTCTCAATGATATAAGAAGATACGTTTTTCTAAATGTTATGTAGTTTTCCATCGAAAATAACAATTTGTAAAAATTTTAAGACAGATGCTAAAACAGCTCTAAATACGCTATAGCCTTTGCTATATTAATTCATATTTTAAAAAACACTAAATAAACTTCGTTACTAATTGTGTAAGTGACAATAAAACTGAAGTTGTGGAAACTACAGACAAAGAAGCGATCGAACGATCGATACACAAAGTAAGTGAGACCGTTTACACTCCATTTCTTCCGTGGCATGGTGTTATTAAATGTAGGGATTTTTCGAGATCGCGTTTTTTAAACATTCAGCCTAAAAAAACTATTTAATAGACTGATCTCAAATTGTGTCCTGTGGTATAGCAGATGAATAATAAAACTGTGATCTAATTCAATATCTATATTAAATGATTTGTAATCGTGAAAAAAATTCAAAGGTTTTATATATCTTCATATTTAGCGTTCCTTGTAATATTTGGTATGAAAAATGCAAAACAAAATGGCGGCCTAATAAAATATTTAAAAAATCACTGAAAAAACTACTAATTAGATTAATTTCAAATTATGTGCAAGCATTAAGTGTAATATAAGACAAACTGGAAAGGTTGTAGTACGAATTTCAAGATGGCGGAACAAAATGATGGCCAAATATTTTTTTTAAAAATTAATGTAAAAAAATCTTATTCAATTGGCTTTAAATTTTGCAGAGAAGTTAAATGTAATATATATAAACTGTGGCACTAGTTTGAAATGGTGGTATATGTCAATGTAAAATCTACTTATTGAATTAATTTTAAATTTTGCCCAAACATCAAACGTGGCATAAAAGACTACAATCTAACTGCATGGATTTATATAACCTAAAGTTTGGGCTAATCTGTAATTTTTTAATAAGTCCAGTAAAGTGTGTAAAAATAAAAAATTGTTTATAGTTTTTAAAAATCAGGAAAACCAGCTTTACTAATTAGATAAATTAGTACAAAATAATGTAATGTTGTTAAAATCAATTAAACGTAAAGACAAAGAAAGGAAAAAGCGAATCACACTTTTTTGCATAGTCGTTGAACAAAATATAGTTATTTTGCCCTTTTTTTTTGAAAGAATATAAGCAAAAAAATGTTTGTCATGTTGGCATTAAAACTGTAGAAAAATTCTAACCACACTACACTACAACTTGTTACGTTCTGGACGCGCGTATTGTAACCAAGTTAAATCATCAGCAGACTTATATAAACTAAAGTAACTTATCCTAACCAAGACATTAATAGGTAAATGTAAGACACACTTGGTAACGCCCGATGCACCGTTTCAAGTAAACCTAAAGTTATAGGGCTAATCTTTGTTTTGCTTTTTAATACATTTAACTATTTCTAGTGTGTAAAATTCAATAATCTATTATTAGATACATTTTTAATCAACTTAAGATTAATTCCTATTTGGTGATTATTTTCTAAAGCATGTTGGGCAACGCTTGACTTTTCTGTTCTTCCGTATCTTAAATGTGTCATGTGTTCTTTAAAAAGAATGTTTATGGAGCGTTTAATCACAACATTTTTTGCATAGCAGTTAACAAATTTATAGATTATCCTCTCTTTTAAGTCGACTTTGTCTTTAGGGTTTCCAAGAATTTTTCAAACTGTTCTCCGTTTTGTAGGCTACTCTAAAACCTACGTTTTTAAATACTTTTTCTAGACCTCTTGTATATCTGGGATCACATGGGATTACTATGAACTTATTGGAAGCATCATGCTTGAAGAGTAGTGGCATCTTTTAACATTTTCTTATCTTGTGTCTATTTACTAATTTATTACAAAATTACCATTATATCCACTACTTTTCTATATTCTCAAATGCGATTCATTTCATTATTAAAACATTTTTAATTAATGGAAAATTGACTATTCTGTGAGTTAAGAAATGAAATGCTGTTTTCTAAAAGTGTCGGATGTTATATACCTACAGTTTTAGTAAATTTCCTATAAATATCAAATGTGTAATTTATCGTTATTTTAATAACTAATGTTTATGGAGGTAATTGCCCATTGTTCTCCTTTTCGCACATATTAATAGAAGGATATTTATTGTTTCAATTTCTAAGAAAGTGTCCAAAATTTCTGTTTTAGTATCAAAAATAGCAAATATATGTCTTTAGGGTTTCCACACCCTTGGAGATTTTTCAAACTGTTCTCCGGTTTGTAGGCTACTCATAAAACCTACGTTTTTAAATACTTTTTCTAGACCTCTCGTATATCTGGGATCACATGGGATTACTATATATTTATTCTTGAACTGAAAAAAATTTTGATTCACACATAATTTTGTAAGAAGTAAATATTCATCAATAATTTCTTTCTTCAAATTATTGATTTCAAGTAGTTGCTTTAGGTACTGTAAAGCTAGTGGTATGGGTACACTAGGAAACAATGAGCTTACATCAAAAGATATTAAAATTTCATCTTCTTTTAATTGAACATTCTTAATTTTATCTAATAATTCTAACGAGTTAGTAACCTCAAAGTTATCTTACGAGATATTTAATCTGCTGAATTCTTCTACTAACCATTTTGAAATATTGTACGTTGGTCATCCAACAGCTGAAACAATAAGTCTCATGGACTTCCCAGGTTTATGAATTTTGGGAAGGCAATACAGTTTAGATAACTGTGGGTTACTATGTGTTAGTTTAAATTTTAGTTTATCGGACACAAGGTTTTTACACTGTTTTAAATTAAATCGTAGGGACCAGTTTGAATCAAATGGTCTACTCTTTCAAGATAATCTGTTTTGAAACTGGAGGCTCTGCAAAATTCAAACCTTTATTCAAAAGGGCGATTTCTCTATTATCAAAGGACTGAGAAGAAAGGTTTTCTACGATGTTCTCGACTTCCAAAGAAATTTGTTTTTGTGGTTTCGACTTTCTCAGTTTGGTTTTAAGTGAACACATTTTCTTTAAAAATTTGGCATCAATAAAGATCAGATCTTTTAGATAAAATAAACGATCTGCATAAAAGTCAGAAGTTATGTAGCTTACACTTGAATCATCTTCTGGCTTATATATTTATATTACAAAAAATATAAATGAACAGAAAAATTGAATTTGCGTACCAGAAAAGTGTGAAAATTAGAAACATAATAGTCCATTTTTGTGACGTGAGAAAGTAGAATAGCATAAAATATTTACGTTATTCACACGCACGCCAATGGAATAAGTGAAATGAATATAACATGCGTTTCTATATGATACTAAAACACAATGTTTTCAAGTCAGCGATATAACTGATCTAACAATAATATTAAATTTTAACCTTGCTCTTATTTTTTTATAAATCTATAAAAACTCAAACCTCTTTGTATGTGCATAACTACTATGTATACACTAATTTTTTAATATAAATATATTAAAATCCGTTAAACATTACCCACAAAATATTTTAATAAGGTCCTGCTGAGAATAAATCCAAATATTTCGAGTACATATCTGACTTCTCCGCCCAGCTAATGGTGTTCGAGTAGACAGGTTTATGAATGAAACTTCCAGGAGTGCGGTATCTGATTGGTTGTTAATCTGTGTCACAGTGTTGAAGCAATATGTCCGGAGTTTATTTTCTTTAACATAGTGGAACTTTCTTTCTGTTTTAGGTTCACGGAATCGACAGACTTAGAGTAATAGACGCTAGTATCATGCCGAAGGTGACGACAGGCAACACGAATGCTCCAGCCATAATGATAGGAGAAAAAGGGTCAGACATGATCAAAGCGAGGTGGCTCTCACCCCCAGGGGGCTTCTTCTTCGGCAGTTCGCAGCCCAGTCACAGGGTGAGCAGGCAGTGGAGCGGGTTAGGCATATGGGAAAGATAGTTCGAACTTTTCGGTATACTATTTTATCTACCGGTATGGTTTTTTATTACCTGTCAATGTAGAAGAGTTGGGTGTGTGTCATCAATACATGTAAAAAGGATATGGCACAAGTTTAACTTGTTTTGAGTCCCACGAAACTTCCTTTAATGTTTTATAGTAGAATTATTTCGGATATGCAGTGACGTAACGGCAGCACAAAAAGAAGGTATTTCTTAGCTGTTAACGGTTAATATACCGAGTTATTTAAGGAATGCACACACTTAAGCGTTCTCGACAGCAATCACGGTGGCGATCCTATGCTGTCATTTGGCCGTGATCGTGTCCAAGATCGTGCTGGTGCATGGCCGTCATTAAGAAGGATAAATGCTAATTTTAAGCTATGCAGAGAACAAAAACTATATATAATTATATAATTAAATAAAGAAAAGAAAAACAATATGAAATGCGATTTATTCATTAAAAAACGTACAAAATATAATTTTATTCTAAAATTTTATATTAGGCTATTATACAATAAAAAGCTGAAACTTTTCTGGGCTAAAAAAGTTGGTAACGCAAAGAGCCTATTATTCTAAATATCCTTTTTTTTAGCCGGAAAAACAACAAAAAGCCGCATGAATTTCTTGGACATTGCAAATGCGTTCGAAAAAAGAGCTTTCTCAACGAGAGGAAGTTCAAGATGGATATTTAATTTAAGTAAAAATTGACTAAAATCGGACAAGAGATTCAAAGAAGTATTATTAACAAGGGCAAAAGGACATTGCAAAATATTTTAAATGTAATATAAACCAATTTTTGATAGAAATAGTGTAACAATAGAAAACTTTATGTGGAGCAAAATTATTAAAATTAATAAATAAAAAATATTTTTAAATAAATATCCAACGATATAAATCAAAGATTGTCAATGTCAGAAAGCAGATCGTCGCTCTCATCTTCGTCGTCTGAATCGGTCACTATGATGGGGTTTATATCTAAAGTATCACATACTCTGACTACTTTCCAAGCTTTTAGATTCTCTTTTTGGGTGTGATGAATGTAGTTCTGCCAATGATTTATTAGCTAATTCACTTTTCCTACGTTGCCAAAACTTCAGAGGGTACTCCTTTTAAGACAAAAATATATTTGTCATATTTTCTTTGGCACTCTGGCCAAACTATTTCGATGGGGTTATATTGACAATGGTATGGTGGGAGGCGGAGAACCATAAATTCAAAAGGTTTTACTTATTCCTAAATAAAATGTTTTTTTTCAGTACTACGATTTTTTTGTGCCAAATCCCAGAATTGCTGCCTTTGGAAAGCCAATATTTTTTTCGGAAAGCGATAAAATTGATCTTTTTTTGGTCCAGGATTTTCGGGGTATGTCCCAGAGCCCAGAGTGGTAGCTTGCATTGTCCATGATAATTAATGATTTGGACGGCAAAATAGGAACAAAGACTAAACTAATTCCCTTGATAAACCCTTGCTCATTGCCGGCGTTGATGACGATGTATCTATAACCAAAAAAAAATCAACAGTTTTAACACGGGAGCAAAAGAAAGAAAATCTGTTTTTTCATATATAATTTAGAAGTCTAGTATATTTATGAACATGGATTCATTTCACCACATTTCATCACACGAATTCAAGTTTTTCTTTTGATCGAAATTATAAAAAAACTAAGTTTAATATTAACAATTTCTCAACAGCATTTAAAAGATAAATAATATAGGATTTTGGTCAAGTAATTATTTTTGTTAAAAATCAAAAAATAAACCTTTTTATTTTTTCACGGCTAAAAACGGTTGGCTATTAACCCAAATCCTGGTCGTGTTTATCAATTAAGTTACACTATCTTTGAAGATTTATAATCCTGATTATTGCGGGGATGTGAAAAGGTTATTTTAATCACAAAAAAATAAATATAAATATTTTTTATGATGCAAAATTTACTGATTTTTTTAGCCGTTTTCGACAGCTTATTTTCTCACACTCTCACATTATTTATCTTTGCAATACCGTTAAAAAGTTGCCTATAATAACCTTAGTTTTTTTATGATTTGGGTTAAAAGAACACCTTTACTAAATATCCATGTTTCATCAAGGAAGACTGGAGTGAAACGGTTTTCTAGTGAATTCATATTTTTTGTGTACTCCCTCAAAAATGTAATTCTTTTATTGAAAACATCTGGTAAAACCACGAGATACTTGCAGTTATTACTTCTCTTCCATCGAAAGCCAATTTCGCAGAAAACTAATAGAATAGTTGAAATGATTGGACATATCATAATTTAGTTTCTGATGGAGAGACTTTATGGTAATATGTTCTTTTTGGGCATATATGAGTTCAATGGTGTCCCGGATCGTACTTATTAAGAAGTCGGTTATCTTGATATGCTCTTTATTTGTTGTTGATGATAATTCTTTGTTTTTAAGCTAATATATTAAGAATAATAAGCTGGATTTGTTGACTTAATCGTCTGTTTCGAAATGTCATATTTAAGGATTTTTCAACGTGACAAGTTTAAGTTGAAATAAGAAAAGACGTGACTTTTTTAGTAAATTCACTGTGACAAAGATGCAAAAAATGACGGTACAGCATATCCGAAAAATGTCAACTATAATTGAAGTATGTTATTATGTGGATACTTTTAGCCATTGCACCCTACTTCGCAATTTTTAGGATCAGAAATCGGGGACCCCACGTATCTCGGTTGTCTTTTATCATATCGAAAAGGTAAAAACTGGCTCTTATAGAGTTTTTGATACATAACCCAAAGTTACGTTTTTTTTAAATGGACACACTTATTATGAGCTTTTCAAAAATATATAGTTTTCTATACTTATTTTAAAAATAAGGCTACAGTTTAAGTTTTTAATAATATATTGAGTATTTTTAAATGTGTTCAGATTATTTGTTGATACATTGACAAACAAAAACCCTGAATAAAAATATTTAACTTTTTTTTGAAAATGGGACACCCTGTCTACGGGATGTTTCGATACATAATATAAACAATATTATTTATAGTTTTTTACGTAGTCCTATTCGTCTTATTATAGAAAAGAATTGATTTCAAAATTTTAAAAAAATGTATAGTTGAAAAAAATCTATACTTAATTTTAAAAATAAATAGGCTACAGTTTAAAGTCAAATATTTTTTTCAGTTGCGAAAAAGCCAAAAAAAGAATATATTAAGTATATCTATTTTTCGTAATTAGCCAGGTTCAAAAGAACTGCTCAAACTGATTTCCATTTTCTCTTAGACATCTCTCACACACTCTTGCAATTTTACCCAGTGCATTTGAAATGACTACATTGCGTGCTTGTATTTGCAAAAATGCCTGCTCAGTTGTGTTACGCAGGTCTTGAACTGTGTTATGTCGGGTACGAAACATTAAATTTTTTAGGTGACCCCATAAAAAGAAGTCCAATATGGACAGGTCAGGCGACTTAGGAGGCCATCGGACATGTCCGTGCGTTCCAATCCAGTGTTCGGGGAAGTTCTCTTCTAAATACCGCCTCACAATTTGGGAGTTATGTGCTGGAGCTCCGTCTTGTTGGAAATATATTTGATTCACATGTGCTAAAGGGACATCTATTATGATTTCTGGCAATATATTTTGCAATATTTCAAGGTAGCGATTAGCAGTGAGAGCTCCTTCAAAAATATGAAATTTTATTTTGGTTCCTAGTATGAAACAAGCGACATTAAAGCCAAATCTTCCTTGTTGCTCGCGTGGAAATATCAAATGTTGATTTTCAGGTGACCAGTGTCTCGTATTGTACCTATTAAAATTACTTATATACGATTCGTCGGACCATATAACCGCCCTTTTAAAATTTTAGTATTAATTTTTTGTAAATACCACTGACAAGAATCAATACGTCGTTCTGCATCTCCAGGATGTAGATTTTGCACAACTCTGACTTTATAAGGTTTATACTTATGTTTCTTTAAAATCGTTTGAACCCGAGACTTGATTACACCCACTTCATTCTCTATTTTTCTACAGGACATTACAGGCGTTACATTTACACTTGCTAAATTACTAAATTCGATTTCGTTAGAATATTAATTTATCAGCCTCACGATATCTATATAATAAAAGTTTAAGTTTTAAAAAAGATTGCAACAATAATTATGAAAATAAAACATTACCTAATGAAATAAAGCTCAGAAGCAGCGTTTATGTTTTCATGACTCTCTATGAAACAGGTCAGCATATCATATTGCTCAAAGTTTTCAAATAATTGATTTGCAGCCATTTGTTAAAAAGTAAAAACTTCATCAACTTCAAAACATCAAAACTTCATTTCCTTTATGACAAAGCAGTGACAAAGCCATTTTTGACAATCACTCCATGGCTTACTATGAAAAATATAGATAGATATTATTACAAACCTAAATTGCAGCCTTATTTTTTAAAATAAATATAGAAAACCATATATTTTTGAAAAGTTCATAGTAAGGCGAATAGGACTCCGTAAAAATATACAGGGTGTCCCATTTAAAAAAACGTGACTTTGGATCATGTATCAAAAACGACGGCCCCGATTAAAAATCTGTCTACGCCACTGGATTCTACGTAAAAAACTCTATAAAAGCCGGTTTTTACCTTTTCGATACGTTAAAAGATAACCGAGATACGAGGGGTGTCCCAAAATGCAACTTTCTCAATTTGGCCCTGTATCTCCGAAACGAGGCGGGCTATGGAAAATCTGATTAATATTTGACAAAAAAATCGCGAAAACGTCATAAATATTTGCAAATAACGGCATATAGCATTTACAACCAAAATTGGACACCCTGTACATATAAAAAAAGACTTTTTGGAAGGTTTTTAGTTAATATGGTTATATATAGGCACATTTATGCGTATTATTTTAAGTGCTATTAACAACAGTACGTTTTATTAGAAAACATCAAAGTGTGCAAAAATATTTTTGTTATATAAAATAGTTCAACTAATAATTTGTTTCAATAATATGATTTTTTATGATCTATATAGCCTTCAACGCAGATTAAACTTTAATTCATTGCGCCATAGTTTTATTTAAAATATAATATGCCCGTAATAATGTTTAACCCTGTATACATAAGAACGATATCTGACAATAGTAATTTAGATCTTACGATGAAGAACTTCAGATCAAAATGGGTTTAAAACAATTTACGATGCCCGAAATATATGTCTGACAAAATTATAAAATTGCTACTTTTGACCCGTTAATTTTTGGCTAACCCTATATTTTCCGAGGATCATGCAATGGCAAAAAAATTGTTATAATATCAACAATTGTACTAAAATATTAAAGGACGTTTTAGGGAATACAAAAAATGTGCAATGTCCTTTAATTAGATAAACAGACTTGTAAAATCACTGACCAAGAATCGAAGTGATTTAAAGAAAATTTTTGGTCAGACTTAAAGGGGAATAAGTTTTGAAAGAAAAACGGTAGGAATATGATTTTAGTTTTATTTTGTAGACACATTGGCTACATTATTCTTATATGTAAAAACCTATAGCTTGGTTTTGGACAGAGATATAGAGTTAAATACGAAGTTAATGTTTTTTTCTTAAGAAATTTTGGGGTTAGTTTTGGATTGTCACTATCAATTTAAGAATATTGTAAGATACTTGTGTTGTAGCCTTCACATTCAGCTTTAATTAAATTTTTTGGAAACCAGTTCAATTTTTTACAAAAATATATAATGTATAAGTAATATCAAAAATGTATACTATACTAACTAACTATAAAAACTAATTTTAATACCGGGTTGGACTACTTCTTATACGTAGTACAGCTTAGCACTTTCTTTGCGTAACAGTAATGCTGTTATTTATAATTTGCTGGTTAATTAGAGGTCCTTCTTCTGCAACTGCAACGGCTAATTTATTTTCAGAATTTAGCACAACTCGATTAAGTCCATCAATGGGGATGAGATCTCGAGATTAAAAAAAATGGACAGATCATTCTTGTGACATCTTCTACTCCAAAAAAATTATTTGTCACATGGACACGATGGGCCTTGCGTTATCATCCAAGTAAATGGTAATAATTGGTCGCAAAATACGATTTAAATATCGTTCAGGATTAACTGCGTTATTCTCAAACACCCCCAAATATTAACAGATCCTCCTTTACCGTACACTATTCTAAATATCTTTCGCATAGTTCCCTTCAAACCCTTATTCGTCCATCAGACCCTCGTTGCCGAAACCTAGATTCGTCCTAAAAAGTCGAATTTTCCAATTCATCATTCCAATTAAAACGTTCGACAGCAAATTCTCGCCTTGATCTTCTGCGTCTTCTGACTTATAAATTTATTAAACAATCTGTTCTTGATATTGTTGCGCCTTCCATCATGTCTATAAGCTACCGTATTTCTGGCCTGGAACCTTCTTCTAGCTCGGCTTAGTACAGCAGGGATAGCTCCAAACTTTGTAGCAACAAAAATCCTTACTGAAGCAGAACAATCCGTCCTATCTAAAGATCAAAACTTCTCTATTACACCAAAAGACATACCCGTAGAAGATATAGTTTCATCCGAGCGACAATTAGAAGACTTCCAGCAGAAGAAGCTGACGCAATAAGGTATGAAACAGCGAAGATCATCAAAAATTCTAACCCGACCAAGTCGAATCTATCAGCTGCGGAAAGAACGGCAATAAAAACATTAAACAGCAATACAGACATTTTGGTCCTTCCAGCGGACAAGGGCAATGCCACTGTCGTCGTGGACAAAACAGATTACGAAGAAAATACAACTACTTTTGGACGACAACATCTACAGAGTGATCCAAGCAGACCCGACGAACAAAATTGAAGGACGGATAACTAACCTTATAAATGCACCAACCTACCAACAGAAGAGAAGAAGATGTTAAGGCCAAACAGCTCAAGGATCCCGCGGTTCTATGGACTACCTAAAATACATAAGGTTAATGTACCACTTCGACCTATCGTCAGTGCAATAGGATCTGCTACTTACAAAATTGGTAAATATCTTTCAAATATTCTTAATAATTTTACTTTTAATTTTGTTTTGATGTAGAACCGCTGTATACGAATGTGCCTGTAAGTGATTCAATTTCCGTAATATCAGACTTATTTCACCATAATAGTATTGACAACTCACTTTTAGATCTAATTGAAGCATGTCTTACATCAACGTATTTTGTCTTTCAAGGAACTTTCTATGAGCAAACCTCAGGAGCAGCCATGGGATCTCCACTGTCACAGGTGGCAGCCAATATCTTCATGGAAGCTTTTGAGGAGGAAGCCTTTGAGTCGTCTCCACTAAAAGCAAAATCATGGTTCAGATATGTAGAAGACACTTTTGTAATATGGCTACATGGTCCAGAAAACCTCCCTGGGTTTCTTGATCATCTAAATCAACATGCTAACATAAAATTTACAATGGAAATTGAATCAGAAGGCACGATTCCCTTTCTAGATGTTCTTGTACAAAGGAAAGGGGATGGTTCCTTGGCCTCGTGCAATCGAAGGCGAAACGTCGGAAGGTGATTCCATTTTGACACGGTCCAATTCCAAGAACCATGATTTCTTAATTGACCACAGCCGTGAAAGCTTTCGTTTTAACAATTGCTTGATTTGATTGGCATTTAGTCTAGGCATTTCTTCATTGATTTTTTTATGACATAATGCCTTTTTACATTGTTGCCATAGGAGAATAAACAAAAAATTCAAATTGAAGCTGAAAGACAAGACGACAACACGGGTATCTTACAATATTCCTAAATTGATAGCGGCAGTCCAAAACTAAGCTACATGTTTTTGAACACCAGCATAGTGTAGTCAAGACGTGTACCTAAAATAAGAACTAAAAGCATGTTCCTATAATTCTTCTTTCGAAACTTCTTAAACTTTAAATTTGACCAACATTTCTTTCGATCACTTCGATTGCCCGTCAGTACAGTTGGTGATTCACATAAGCTGTACGAAAAAGCGGTAATCTGGTATAAGAGAAATAAATATATTTTTTATATTTGTAAAATTGCAAGACATATAAGCAATTTTTTTGTACAGCTTTTGTTATCGAAAGAAATCTTTTATTTTAATTTTTTCTGATCGAGAAAAACTTTTTCTTTTTTTCAATTGATTAAAAAGCCGATGTTTACAAACAGTATTGAATATATTATAATAATAAAATATATGAAATAAACATGTACGCCAGTTTTTTTTGTATTTCTTCAGAAAATTAGTTCCTTATGTAGAAATTGTGTAAATATGTACTAATTTTATAATATGTATATTTATTGCTTTAATAAAGTACAGTTAGAATAATTTTAAATAAAAAAAAAAAGATATATTTGATTTAATTGACTTTTATTTTACGATTACCTTGGATTTTTCATTTGTAGGTATAAATTTTCCTCATATAATGAAAAAAAATTGTATAGAATACTTCGACCTTTGACAGAGTGAGTAAAAATTGCGAAGTTTAATAATAGAAAAATAAAATAACAAACGGGTTTTTTATATAAAACAAAATAATTGAATTTTAATTCACCATCTTGGATTCCTACCAAAATTTTATTACTTTATTCTTATGTAATAGTTGATTTTTGTGTAAAATTTGAGGTAAATTGGACTAATAAATGTTTATAGAAAAAAAAAATCAAATGTTGCTAAATAAACTTAATATATACAGTGTGTCCAAGATAAGGATGCACAGCATGGGGATCTCGGAAACGGTAAAAGATATAGAGTCGGTTAAATCAGACAAAAGTTGCATATTTTCATGCCCAACAAAATCCCGTTTTACAAATTTGAAAATTTTAAGCCGCTCCGGAAACATCCGAGAAAAACCGAAATATTGCGATTTCGTTTTAATTTCCTTTTGAAGCTATTTGAAAAGATATGAAAAAACGGAAAACACTTTTTCAATCTCACTTTTTGAGCTGTACAAGGTGACGTTAACAAATTTTCATTACAACGTTTCGTTTTGATGGAACCACCATCAACTTTGATTTTTATTATGGGACGGAAAAAAGTAAACCCAGTAGCGCTTTTCATTGCGAATTCAGCGATGTACAGCACAATATGATTACTTCTGTTTTTATCCAGAAATATATAGCTTTTTAATACATTTCTAGCATTTTATTACAGTAGGGCATGAAATCCTAACGATAAAAGGAAGAAAAAACGGTTGACAAGTTCGAATGAATGTATTTATTTATTTACTAACTATAAAAAATGTTCAAACAAATTACCTCCATTTTCTAAACAGAAGTACGCCCGTCTCACGGTAGACTCCAAAATATGACGTAACATTTCAGGAGTAATTGTATTAAATGCTGCTCGCACTGATTGATATAATTGTTCCTCGTTGTCAAAACATTCCTTAAATCCCTTATTTTTTATGTAGGTCCACAAGAAAAAGTCCAAGGGAGTTAGGTCCGGGAACCTTGGAGGCCAAGGGGTTTCACTGTAAATCCCAATGTATCTTCCTTCAAATCGTTCAGCTAAATATTGGCGAACTTCTATGGAGTTATGGGCTGGAGCACCAACTTGTTAGAACCAACAGCAGTGTACAGGGTGGCCCACATAAGATGAACCACTACCTTATCTCAGAATCTGTACGAGATAGGGAAAAAAGTTTTATACAAAAGTTTCTTAGGTTTATCTAGATTTTTTAAATATTATATTTTTATATATATAGGGTGTGTCATTTTGCGTTGACAGATGTCAACTTTGTTATTTTAAATGGAACACCCTGTATATTATTATGGATTTGAATAGCTCTCTTAGAGACGATTTCAACGATGCATTATAAGATGGGGCTACGAGGC
Organism: Kuschelorhynchus macadamiae; assembly: GCA_030620095.1. Taxonomy (NCBI): domain Eukaryota; kingdom Metazoa; phylum Arthropoda; class Insecta; order Coleoptera; family Curculionidae; genus Kuschelorhynchus; species Kuschelorhynchus macadamiae. The sequence goes on from JAUTXW010003044.1 coordinate 396,104, forward strand.
ACCGTTTCGGAGATATTTACGATCATCTTCAATTTTTGACATACTTTCAACTTGTATCTCTGGTATTTATCAACTTTTTTGTTTCATTTTTGTGCAGGAAAAAACATAATTTTATGCTTTATTGAACGTGTAGGTAAAAATATTGAAATTGAAAAAAAAATGTTACAGTGTTGTCACGTTTTGCGTACCATCAGTTTTCTCAAGATTTTTAAATGCAACCCCCTATATTTTATAACGGATTTAAATAGAGCATCGAAAGACGATTTCAACGATATCTTATAACATAGGTTTACAAGTCACGGTTCCCGAGTTTTGGGGATTTTCTTCAGGAATCAATTTTAATATTAAACAATTTTTACTAAAACATAATATAAACTATTAAACGTGACATGACATGAACGAAGACAACAAAATTAATATTATATGCTAAAGAATATCCAAATTAGATTTTCTAATTGCTTTGAATAATTATTACCACGCCGTTTTCCAGATCAAACGTAAAACTCTCTAAAAATCAGTTAAATACATAATGTGTTTTTTTGTTAAAATAGTGTGAATCTATTTAAAAATAGTTCTTTATGTTTCCTTCCCATATACTAAATAAGCCTTATCAATGTTATGATTAGCGATTACTAATCATTTTTGTTGTTTCGTTTTTATATAGAGCGTCTGAAAGTCAGTCGAGTAATAAACGTCATCAAGCTAAGTATTGGCTTCGTGTTTTTTCTCTCACAATTATTTACCAACCTTTCCACAACCCTATCAACAATTTTAAGTAGGCTGGGCTTCAAAACCATGAAAACAAACGAAATATTATTTGCATGAAATTTGACAGCTTGGTTGCATTTCTTGATTAAATTAGTAAATTTAAGAAATAATTATGTCGAACTACACTATTCAACAACGTTTAAATTTATATGAGTGCTTCATTAGAAACAATAAGAGTCCCGCACTAGCGTTAAGAGAGTATAGAAGACTGTATCCAAATAGCAGAATTCCAAGTAAGAAAATCTTCGTAAGAATTACACGAGATCTGGAAAATTGCGTTGTGATAAACAATAAAAGAAACCGGCCTAGGACAGTTCTTACAGAAGAAAATCAACTTGATATTCTTTTATATTTTGAGGAAAGCAATGAAAATTCCCAAAGGGATGCCGCACGGGACATACCGCATATTAGCCGAGCAAGTATTCAGAGAACACTTAATATCAACGATTACCATCCTTTCAAATTCACTCCGGTACAAGAGCTATCCATAGCTGATTTTGACAACAGAGCTACTTTTTGCATAGATATGATGGACCGCCGCTTTGATCAACCGGTTTTTGACAAAATTATTTTCACTGACGAAGCAATTTTCAACACTGCGGGAATATTTAACCGAAAGAACTGCCACTACTGGTCAAGGCAAAATCAACATAAAATCAAAGCCATCAGAAAGCAGGGACATCAAAGTGTATATGTTTGGTGTGGAATAATAAAGGACCGAGTGATTGGGCCGGTTTTTTATGAGAGGACTCTTAACGGACAGAGATACCACAGTTTGTTGCAAAATGAAATACAACCTCTTATTAATGAATTACCGGATGAAATTAAAGATGGTCTTGTATTTCAACAAGACAGTGCGCCGTACCATACCGTAAGACCTGTAAATGAATGGTTAAATGAAAGATTTCCAATGTGGATTGGCAGATTTGGGTCAATACCCTGGCCAGCTCGGAGTCCCGATTTTACTCCACTAGATTTTTTTTTATGGGGAAATATTAAAGACAAAGTGTATAAGAATAAAGTTAATAACGTAGACGATTTAAGGGGGAGAATAATGGAAGAGATCCATTTAATCAATGAGAGTGGAGCAGTTCGTAGGGCAATAAAAAAATTAGACATTATTTATACAACATGTATAGCACAGGAAGGTGGTTATATAGAAAATTTAATTTAAGTAATGTTTATTTTATTGTCTTTGTTCTTGTTATGTCATGTTTAATAGTTTATGTTATGTTTAGTAAAAATTGTTTAATATTAAAATTGATTCCTGAAGAAAATCCCCAAAACTCGGGAACCGTGACTTGTAAACCTATGTTATAATATATCGTTGAAATCGTCTTTCGCTGCTCTATTTAAATCCGTTATAAAATATAGGGGGTTGCATTTAAAAATCTTGAGAAAACTGATGGTACGCAAAACGTGACAACACTGTAACATTTTTTTTCAATTTCAATATTTTTACCTACACGTCTAATAAAGCATAAAATTATGTTTTTTCCCGCACAAAAATGAAACAAAAAAGTTGATAAATGCCAGAGATACAACAAGTTGAAAGTATGTCAAAAATTGAAGATGATCGTAAATATCTCCGAAACGGTGCCTCGTAGACCCATCTTATATACATCGTTGAAATCGTCTCTAAGAGAGCTATTCAAATCCATAATAATATACAGGGTGTTCCATTTAAAATAACAAAGTTGACATCTGTCAACGCAAAATGACACACCCTGTATATATAAAAATACAATATTTAAAAAATTTTGATAAACCCAAGAAACTTTTGTATAAAACTTTTTTCCCTATCTCGTACAGATTATGAGATAAGGTAGTGGGTCATCTTATGTAGGCCACCCTGTACAGCGCCTAACGCTAAATTATCTAATGCATCTTCTAAATCGTGCCTCAAGTTACCAAGGTACCGCTCGGAAGTTAATGAATTGTGAAAGAAAATAGGGCCTATAATCTTGCTACCAAAAATCCCACACCAAATATTAAATCCAAAGCGATCTTGATGTCTGGATGGTCTATTGACACGTGGATTTCGTTGTGACCAATAGTGGGTATTGCGCCTGTTAAAAATACCGTTATTGATTACCATGCTTTCATCAGACCAAATCACTTTATAAGGAAAATTAAGACTGTCTTCACACATCCTTGTATACCACTCACAAAAATGTCTACGTCTGGTCTTCAATTCCTCTGGTGGAAGTTTGTGGATTTTCAATAACAAATTGTAGAACGTTGTATTGGTTTTCTTCATTGGAAGGTTTTTGTCGGGATAATACAGGCTTTTTAAATGAACCATATTCTTTCAGAATAAATAGCAAACGCCGAAAAATACACTTGTCAGGTTGTCTCCGCTCTGGGTATTTGTTAGAATACATGCGCTCGGCTCCTACACAATTTCTTTGGCATAAAATGTAGCAAGATAGCATATCACATTTTTCTTCGTTTGTTAAATTACCTCCATCCATTGTAGAACAAAATAAATTAAAAAACGACAAAAACAATAACAATACAAACATTTACTTGTTTGAATATTTGTTAAATAAACAAATACATTCATTCGAACTTGTCAACTGTTTTTTTTTTCCTTTTATCGTTAGGATTTCATGGCCTACTATAATAAAATGCTAGAAATATATTAAAAAGCCATTTTTCTGGATAAAAACATAAGTAACCATATTGTGCTGAACATCGTTGAATTCGCAATGAAAAGCGCAATCTAATACTGGGTGTACTTTTTTTCCGTCCCATAAGAAAAATCAAAGTTGATGGTGGTTTCATCAAAACGAAATGTTGCAATGACAATTTGTTAACGTCACCTTGTACAGCTTAAAAAGTGAGATTGAAAAAGTGTTTTCCGTTTTTTCATATCTTTTCAAATAGCTTCAAAAGAAAAATAAAACGAAATCGCAATATTTCGATTTTTCTCGAATGTTTCCGGAACGACTTAGAATTTTCAAATTTGTAAAACGGGATTTTGTTGGGCATCAAAATACGCAACTTTTTTCAAATTTAACCGACAATATATCTCTTACCGTTTCCGAGATTCCCAAGCTGTGCATATATATATATATATATATATATATATATATATATATATATATATATATATATATATATATATATATATATATATATATAGTATATAAATACTGGGTGCTACAAAAAAGTCGCTCACCCTTGTAACTTTTTTCGTTTTCAAGATAATAAAATTAAATTTTGGTGGTTTAAATAGAACAAAATTTCTTATTTGTTGATAGTAATAGTGTTGCCATATCTTGCTTAGTTTCGTTAGTTTTTGCCACTAACTTTTGATTTTTAAATGGAAAAAACTATATATTTTTGCTTATTTACATATTTACATTCTATACAACATTCTACGAACAGACATTTGTCACATTTTGACATGTAAAACAAAATTTTTGATCCAGAGGGCTGCGAATTATCAAAATCGGTTAATTCATGCTCATGTAGTCTAAGAAAAATAGAATGTTCCCGTTTTTACATCGATTTAAATGTGAAGTAAACATATTTTCCTGGATTACTCAATTTTTTTCAATGGTAAGAGGGTGGCTCGTTAGGTCAGTCGAAAAAAGCATTCCCTTACGAAGAATTTGATATTCCACTTTAATATATTGTCTCAAAATAATTAGGTCAAAAACGTTAAAACATACACATTTAATATCTAGTCATCCATGATATTAAAATATAGTGTTTTTGAAAAAAAATATGTACGTTAAATGTTGTAAGTTGTCAAAAGAGCTTTCTGTGTTATACTTTCTAGTAATTACAATGGTTTATTCAAATAATGAAAAGACTGAAATGATTTTAATTTATGGGGAATGGTTGAAAAATTCCTTTCGTGCTTGCCAAACTTATGCAGAAAGGTTTGCGGACAGAAATCACCCATCGGGTCATTACTTCAAGAAGCTTGAACAAAAAATGAGACAAGAACCGACCAAAAAGGAAAATAGTATTATTGTTAGTGAAGAAATGGAAATAAGTGTGTTGGCTATGATAAGTTATGATTCAAGTATGTCAACTAGGCATATAGCAAAAGAGTTAGAATCAAATAAAGAGACTGTAAGAAGAATTTTAAAAAAGCACAGTTATCGTTCTTTCAAATAACAAATAAATTTTACATCAACATTTATACGAAGGTGATAACATTAGAACACTGCAATATTGTGATTGGCTGCTTTACAAATACAATGAAAATAACACTGGCCGACAAATTTTTTTTTTGTTGTAACGCAAATCAGAATAGCATAACCTAATAGAATAGACCTATCCAAATACGAAAATGACAAATAGAAAGTTGTTACATGTAGGGTTTTCTTGTTAGAGTTGTAGAACCATATCGAATGTTACTATACTTAATATCTATAGAAAAAATGATTTCAGAAAATTCTTAACCCTGTTTATTGACTATCTTTACAGTTTTCGCCTATTAAACATATTATTCATCTAAGAGAAAATCAAACGAGAAAAATATTAACTTAAAACACTAATCAAACTTTATTTTCTCCGTTCGTGAGGTGTCCTAACTTCTCTCTTCAAAAACCAACATTATACACCCATCATGGCTATATCCCATCATCCATGGAACCGAATTTCCATTGTTCTGATATCTTAGTGAAACCTTTCACCCTGCTCGTTACTAACAGCTCCCAAATTTTTAGGAAAAAATGACAGATGGGAATAGAGGAAGTGAATTTTTAATGACATTCTGGCACCAAGCGCTTTATAGGCATCTAAGAGTTCATTAACTAATTGTTCATAATTTTCATCCATATTGTTGCTTAAAAATCCTCTTACTACATTAACAAATTAATTCCATGCTCTGAGTTCCTGTCTGGTAAGATTTTCAGTAAAATTGACATCATCAGCAATTTTCTGATTTGTGGCCCAATAAAAATGGCTTCTTTTAATTTGGCATCACTTAACTGGGGAAAGACTTGTCTTAGGTATTTAAATCCATCACCATCTTTATTCAAAACCTTCACAAAGTTTTTTATCAGCCCAAGTTTAATGTGAAGAGGAGGCAAAAGGACATTTTTGGAATCAACAAGAGTTATAAATTTAACATTTTGAGATCCCGGTTGAAATTCGCTACTTTCTGGCCAAATTTTTGTTACATTATACTGATTTATTGCACGACAGTCTCATAAACAAAGAAAACAGCAATATTTTGTAAATCCTCCCTGAAGTCCCACTAAAATCGCTATAAATTTTAAGTCCCCACATATCTGCCATTTATACCTATTGTAGTTTATTTTATCTAAAATCGTGCGCATATTTTCATAATATTCTTTCATTGTAACTGAATGGGCAACTGGTATAGAGGGTTAAATTTCCATTATGCAATAACACAGCTTTTAAGCTATATTTAGATGAGTCTATGAATAAGGGCCACTTACGGGGAGAATGTTCAAAATCAAGTTCCTGCATTAAACTGTCCATATCAGTACACGCGCACAACGAATTTTCCATTCTGTAGAATTCAGAAAACATAGCTTTTCTTTTTCTGAAATTCGTAATTTTTGTTTCTTTGGCCAATAGGTTTTATTCCTGAAGACGGGAATCCAGAAGTTCTGACTGCTGCTTGGCCCTGTGGTAAAAGTGGGATCGGTGCACTGTACTTCTGAGCGGCATGATGATACGTTATATCCATTATCTCCCAAATCAATAGCTTGCAAATTTAAAGGCGCAATCGGCACTGGCAAATTTGCATTATGAGGAATAGGTCGTATGGCAGATTGCAAATTTGGATATTCTATATTGTGCTTTCCCTTTTTGGAATAACCTTTAATCTTTGTCAGGCAAAAATAACAATCATAGGAATGATTGGTGGGTTCTCGCCATACCATATATATATATATATATATATATATATATATATATATATATATATATATATATATCGGGTTCAAAACGTTCTCCGACGTCTTCCGATTTCCAGTCGCCATTGTTCTCTGTCGGTCCACAGATCCACCTCTAGTCCTCGCTCTCTGATCTCCGAGTCTATCCCCTCTCTCCAATTCCTTCTAGGCCTTCCTCTTTTTCTTCTTCCTGTTGGGGTCCAGGTGAGAATTTGCTTGGGGAGTCGTCGGTCTTCCATTCTTTGGACGTGTCCGTAACATCTCAGTTGCTTTGTTCGTATATCGTCGGTTAACGTGTGTTTAACTTTCATGTTATTACGGATCGTCTCATTTGGGATTTTTTCGAGTCGTGATCTTCCTGCTGCTCTTCTCCAGAAGTCCATCTCAGTCGCGTTTAATGTTTGTATAGTCTTCTCTTTCAGTTGCCATACTTCGCTGCTGTATGTGACTATGCTTTTTATGATGGTGTTGTATATCAGATGTTTGTTTCGTTTGGTGATTTTTTGATCCCATAGGATGCTATTCAACATAGCTATTGCCTTTCTGCCTTGGGTGTTTCTGTCCTTAATGGCCTCATCCAGTGTTCCGGTATTCGATATCTTCGTTTCTAGGTATTTATATGTTTGGCAGGATCTGATGATTTGGCCATTTTCTAGTACCAGATCTTGTTGAGTTCCACCGACGCACATGTATTCGGTCTTCGAGATGTTGACTTCTAGTCCCCAGTGCCTGTACTCTTCAATGAGCTTTCGCGTCATATACTCTATATCTTCGAAATCCTGCGCCATGATAATTTGGTCATCCGCAAAACTAAGGGTATACAGATTCGTATTATTGAGTGGGATTCCCATATTCCTACATTTCCATATCTTCAATGCTTGTTCTAGATAGATTTTGAATAGGGTGGGTGACAGACAGCATCCTTGTTTAAGGCCTTTACTTGGTGTGAATCCGTTGGAGAATTTAGCTCTGACTTTTACTTTTATGTGGCAGCTCCTATATAGTTCCTTCACTGCTTTTATTAGGTGTATGTTTAGGTTCGTCCGTTCCAATGCCTCCCAAAGTTTTGATAGCGGTATGCTATCAAAACGCCATACCATTGCAAAAGGAAAGGAATACTTTCTCTCTTTCCCTTCATCCATTGCACCAATGATACACTACAACTAACACAGCACACATGGGGAGCCCACCGCGTATCTTGATCCCCAATTAACACAACAACATTCTCGTGTTAACATGCACTTGCTTATCGATACACAGAGAACCACTCAATTCGAAACTCAACCGAAGAGTGATGTTTAACGTTTATTTTATGTCTAATGTTGTAAAGAACCCAGTCTAGGTAATTTTTCCGTTGTAAAATGGATCCATTTTAGCCGCTCCACAATAAAATTGTTTACTTGCCAATATAAAAGGTTCTAATTAGGCTATTAAAAAATGGTACGTATTAGGGCTTTCCGAATGTTTTTTTATTTTGGGGGTATTTCCATTGTGAAAATAATGAGCTGGCCTGTGTTAGAAAAATCTGATCGCCAGAATGTGAGGTATTGGGCACAAGGAAATGAACGGAGAATAAGAGTAGCAACTTTTCAAGAACGATTTGGTGTAAACGTGTGGGCAGGTATTTACAAAGATAAAATTATTGGGCCAATACTTTACTAGGAACCATTAAATAGGGAAACATACCTAGATTTACTTCACTCGAACTGTTACAGATTTTCTTGGTTTGACTTTTAATAAACCTATTGAAGCAGAGAAACTGCTTGTAGCCTTGCATGTTTTTAATGTTTACATTGGTACGAAAAACTCGCATATCTAGAAACGGGATGCCCTGTTCAGTCTCATGCTCGACGCTGAACTGTATATGTGTTGAACATTTCAATGTCAACTATTTCGTTAGGGAGAGTTAACAAAAATCGCCAACGTATCGTTTGACAAATGGCACGTCAAAGGGTAGGTACTGTAAGCAATCACTCACTAAATCATTCGGTACGTAGTTAACTAATATAAACCGGCTGACATATGGTTACTTCTGAGACAGATTTTTGCTGTATAAACAATCGACTGTCATTTCCGTAACCGGAAATGCTATAAACTTTAATATTTTAAACGGAACACCCTGCATTTTGATTTAGTTTTGAATTCTACACTAAACTCTAAACATAAAACATGTATCATATCCTATGTCAATTCCTGATAGTTTGCGAGAAAATGGCGAATGAAACTTTAAAAATTTCAATGACTAATTCCGTTTTTTGGAAAAACAAATGAAAGTAGTTCCAATTTAATACTGTAAATATTGTTTGTTATGCAACTCATTGCATCTAATGTGACAATTAGGATACTTCCGGTTTATCCGGAAACGTAGTGAAAAATTACTTTCAAACGACATTTTCTCGTTTTATTTTAACGGAACGACCTATAAACGTACTCAACATCTAAATCTTTAAACAATTTTAAATACTTTTGTGTATCATACCCTATACCTATATCAAGTACTTCTCGAGATATTTCCAATAGAACTGTGCAAGTACCTTTTTAACGCTTAAGCCAGGGGTGCTCAAACGGTCGATCGCGAGTACTTTTTGAGTAGATCTCGAGAAGAAATTTTTTTTTAATAAGTAGGTACTTAACTAAACTACAAAAATTTATTACGTAATAAAATAACACTCTGCTAGCGGCTTTATCAAAGGAACGCGCGTTACTTGTCAAAGAAAAACCGCGTTTTTTATTCTTGCCGCTTTTCTAGAAATTTCGGGCGGCGCGTTTGACGGGAACATTGGAGACTTTCGTTCACGCGGATATAAATGTTGCGCCTGCAGGAATTGGAGTCATTATGAATTGCAACTTGAAGGCAATACTACGTCGATACAAAGTTTATTATTAAATAGTACAAAATGAGTGCAGCGAAGAAATCTAAAACGTATCATTTTAATAACGATTGGGAGGAAGAATTTTTGTTTTGTATGGTGAAGGATAAGTGCATTTGTCTTATTTGTCGTGCGTCAGTTGCAATACCTAAGCGTGGTAACTTAGAGAGGCATCATAAAACGGTTCATAAAAACTATGAAAAGAATTTTCCGCCACAGAGTGAATTAAGAAAACGAAAAGTACGTGATTTGATATCTTGTTTGAAAAAAGAACAAACCATGTTCACAAGACCTGCCAAACAATCAAAAGCTGCTACGATCGCGTCATTTAAAATATCTCATATATTGACGAAATACAAGAAACCATTTGAAGATGGATCGGTTGTGAAGGAAGCATTTATTGAAGCGGGTGAGACTTTGTTTGGAGACTTTAAAAATAAAACAGAACTCATGTTTGCTATTAGAGAACTTCAGTTATCTCGTCCGACTGTCACAAGGCGTATTGAAGTCATGAGTCAGGACATGGTAGATAAACTAAAAAATGATATCATGGAATGTACATACTTCTTTACAGTTCGACGAATCCACCGATATGACACTGCCCAGCTGTGTATTTTTATTCGGATGGTATTCAATGACATGTTGGATAAGGAAGAATTTTTGACAATCATTCCTCTGAAGGGGAAGACCCGTGGCGAAGATATATATGACGTTTTCTTCAATTTTGTAAAAAACTACAAGCTACCAATATATAAATTAGTGTGCATTACAACCGATGGAGCACCAGCAATGACTGGAAACAAAAACGGTTTTGTGGCATTGTGTCGAGCTAACGAAGATTTCTCTTCATTTTTTTCAATCCATTGCATTATACATCAAGTTTTGTGTTCAAAAGTTTTAAACACGGAGGAAATTATGGGCATTGCAACAAAAATTGTGAATTCCATCTGTGCACGTAGCTTGCAACGGCGGCTCTTTAAGTTACAGATGGAAGATAGGGAGTCAGCTGAACACACTGATTTAGTTCTTCACACGGACGTCAGGTGGTTGAGTCGCGGAAAATTCCTAGAAAGGTTTCAAGAATTATTACCCGAAATAATAGCTTTTCTAGACGAAAGAGGTTGAAAAACGAAAAATTGCTGACTGATTTGGCATTTTTGACTGACATCACAATGCACTTAAACACCATTAACTTGGAGCTTCAAGGTAAAGGAAAAACTGTTATTGAGATGATTAGCGCAGTAAACGCATTCAAAAGTAAATTGCAACTTATGATAGATCAACTGAAAAGAAAGGATCTGAAACATTTTCCGTCTTTGAAAGCAAGGATTCCTCAGTTGAATTATGATACGTATGAGGCCGAATTGTTTTATGATTGTAGTAAATTGGCAAATGTAGCATCATTTATGAGTTATCCTTTTTCATGTAAAAACATTGAGGAATTAGCTACTGAAATAGCAAGTCAGTTTAATATGAACTCATGTTCTGTTGAAAATGAGTTGGTGCAGATTATATCAGATATACAGGGTGGTCGAAATTGGTCTGTTTTAACAGAGAAAACCTATTTCCTGACTAGATAGAGCAAAACTGACTTAGGTGTCATGGGCTCGATTTCTGAGAAATGTTTAATGGCAAAAACCGCCTGCCGATATTTTCACTGCCAACTGAGATATAGGGCGTTTTTCAATTTTCGGCCATTTTGAAAATTGTCCATAACTTTTTTATTTTGCGGAATATTAACATTCTGCAAAGACATTCTAAAGGCACTTTTTTATGTGCAATCCAGTGGCATACTCAGATTTTTTCTATAGTTGTCCGTTTTATCATAAATAGGCAAAACTTTTTTTTTCAAATGGAAATCATAGTTGGCTATAAATTATAAAAAATGCTCGCGTTTAGCCCTTTTCAGTGATATAAAGTTGTAGGTACTTATTTTCAAAAATAACGAAAATATTAGGTGTTTTTGGTTTACATCGAAGTAGGCTTTGATTTGTGATGACAATATCTCAATTACGTATTGTTAAGATTTATAGTTTGTTAGCAACTTAAACACAACTTTAAATAACACTAGCTAACGTTATTTTAATTATTTATTATTAATTTTTTTTATTTTTTTTTTGTTTACATAGCAAAGTTGAACAAAATTAACAAACTAAACTACTATTTACAGCTACAAGTGAAAATAAAAAATAATTATGAAAATCTAGGTATTTAGTTAGATAGGTTTCTGATAAATATATTTAGAGAAGTTGTTCAAATTGAGCCCCTCCCTGTTGAATACAAACTAAGCATCTTTTGCGTACCGAGTTGCAACTATTTATTAGTTCAACTGGGCTAATAGATGCAAAAGCTTGCCTAGTGGCCTCTTGCAATTCTTCTTTTGTGTGAAAGGTTCTTCCTTTAAATATCAAGTCCTTCAATCTTCCCCACAAAAAAAAATCTAAGGGAGTTAAGTCACAGGACCTAGCAGGCCAAGGTATGGGGCCCCACGTACCAATCCAATTTTCTCGAAATTCGAAGTTTAAAAGATCAGTTGTGATCCTTGCATTGTGCGGGGGACAACCATCTTGTTGATAGTAGATATTTCTGGCATCAGCTAAAGGTATGTCTTCCAACAAAGGGACAATATATGTGCGCAAAATATTTACATAATCATCTGCAGTTAAATTTCCATCGTAAAAATAAGGTCCCACAAATCTTCCTCGGAATATCCCCACCCATATATTGAATCCACACCGACCTTGCCGGTCTTGTTGCACAACTACGTGTGGATTTTCAGTGGACCAGTGATATGAATTATATCTATTAAATATACCAGAAGTATCTACTCTGGATTCATCACTCCAAATAATATTTAATGGAAAATTCTCATTCTCCATGAATTTTTGCTCATACCACTGACAAAATCTCAATCTTCTAGCGGCGTCCCCTTCACGGAGTTGATAAACTCTTCTCGTTCTGTACGGTTTGAATTTATGTTTTTTGAGTATTTTTAAAACGGTGGTCTTTGGAACATTCGTTATATTAGCCAATGTTCGAGAGGAGGTGCCAGGATGATCTAATACCTCACCAATTATATTTAGCTGCTGGATTTCCTTTTCTTCCTTTAGTTCATAATGTCTTGTTCTTAACTTTTTAAAACTTCCGTAATTTACTAAATTACTTTTTAATGTTTGATAAATTCGGTTATCCGGTTGACGTCGCTCGGGAAATGTATTAAAATATAATTCACTAGCTGCTTCAGGAACTTCGTTAGATAATATGTAACATTTTAACATATCATACTTTTCATAATTCTCAAACATATTTTGTCAGCAACTTAACACAACTTTATAAAGATAACACCAAAACGCAATAATTACACCAGACTACAATAATCTGACAGCAATATATTCAAAATATTGAACGCGCGTCATTATTCCAAGGCCTACTTCGATGTAAACCAAAAACACCTAATATTTTCGTTATTTTTGAAAATAAGTACCTACAACTTTATATCACTGAAAAGGGCTAAACGCGAGCATTTTTTATAATTTATAGCCAACTATGATTTCCATTTGAAAAAAAAAAGTTTTGCCTATTTATGATAAAACGGACAACTATAGAAAAAATCTGAGTACGCCACTGGATTGCACATAAGAAAGTGCCTTTAGAATGTCTTTGCAGAATGTTAATATTCCGCAAAATAAAAAAGTTATGGACAATTTTCAAAATGACCAAAAATTGAAAAACGCCCTATATCTCAGTTGGCAGTGAAAATATCGGCAGGCGGTTTTTGCCATTAAACATTTCTCAGAAATCGAGCCCATGACACCTAAGTCAGTTTTGCTCTATCTAGTCAGGAAATAGGTTTTCTCTGTTAAAACAGACCAATTTCGACCACCCGGTACATCTCAAAGCTACAGCATCTGATACGAATTTCTGGTGTTTTATATCTGAAGATAAATATCCGAACCTAAGGCAAGTCTCCCTTCAACTGACAGCAATGTTTGGGTCAACTTACTTGTGCGAGTCTGCATTTTCTGAAATGAAGATAATTAAGTCAAAATATGGCAATCTACTAACTGACGATCATATGTTATCATGCTTGCGATTAGCACTCAGTGGTTACGTACAATCTTACGAAAAGTATGCTGAGGACATGCAGTGCCACGCTTCAACATCCAAAGTCACTCCTTAGTTAAGTTTATCACCATATATAACTCTTTTGTTTTGTAACAACCAATAAACTCGCAATTTTGAATAACTATGAGTTTTTTCATTGATATTGTAGAGAAGAACCTAACTAAACCTAACCCAAACCTTGACTAAAATAATGTATATTGTGCGGAAAGCTAATATCTACATATGCTACGGTACACCCTACCTAGGTAGGTAGGGTGTATGTGTCGTGTATGTACGACAAACCTGCATCACACATACTTGCTGCCTCTCAGAGTCGATCGTAGGTAGTCTAAAAATATTGAGGTAGATCGCCAGCAGTTCAAGTTTGAGCACCCCTGGCTTAAGCTGATAAATGACAAATATTAAATTTCTGATCTAAGGCGGCTTTGAAACAATACATACGTATATGAACATCGTTCTTATAATATGCAGATGGTTCGCTTTAAGATATATTTTAATTATTGAAAATGTACGTTACTCGTGAAGAACAAATTGATATGATAATGATATAGGTAGAGACTAGAAAAAATCGCAAGAAACCCAGATCATTATACGTACAGCGATTTCCGAATCGCCAATATCCATCAGAGTTATGCTTTCCTTGGTTGAAAAAGTATTTAAAATCGGAAAAGAATCCCCCAGGCGAGAATTTCATAGTGAGTGAAGAAGCTGAAATTAATACAATGGTTTGTATAGCAATCGATTCTACTATATCAATTCGACAAATAAGCAGTGAAAATGGAATTTTACGTAATGGCATGGCTTTATATGAAGCGGATTATCAGAGAAGATTGGAATTTTGCAACTGGTTTTTGATATGTAACAAAGACAGCCCAATTTCCGGACAGTAATTCTTTTTTCAAATGAATCCCGATTTACCAACATGGGAATGTTTAACCGCACTTGGTAAGGGAAGGGGCGTTCCAAGAAAGATTTGGTGTTAACGTCTGGTTTGGAGTACTTGGACGCAGAATATTATTTGCAATTCCTCCAAAATACGATAGAGGATTTTATGGACTATTTACTAATTGTTTATTACAATCAAGTATATTTTCAGTAACACAATTCCAGAGTAGTGACTAACTACCTGAGAGAAAAATTCGGCGACAATTGGATTGGTACAGGGTTTTCCCGTATATTTTTCCACCAACCTAGAGAGTTTATTTGAATAGATACGGAAATGTTGTAAATACAAAAGTTGTTGGGTTTTTTATAAAGATTTAGAATATTATATCATAAGTGCGAAATTATTATTGGAAATGTCAAATTTTGACATGTTGTTAGTTTTTTTAAATGAAACACCCTGTATATTAAATCATATTCTTGAAGATCTTCTTTTTCTAATTTCAAATATATATAGTATTAATATATTCTGTCAATTAGTTTTGGATATATAGGCGTTCAAACATTAAAGATATGGTAAGGTAATTTGCGCTAAAACATAGTGAGTCATGGTCAAGACAATTGCAATGAACGACGCCTTTTTGACGTTTACCGGCCAGAAGTATCTATTTACGAACATTTTCAATATCTAATACGTTGGACGATGGGTTATTCGGAAGAAGAGAAACTCGACATGATAGAATTATTTTATTGACATGGTAAAAATGCATCGATAGCTCGTAACGAATATCATAGACGGTTTCCAGATAGGCCAACACCGACTCGTAGCATAATATTAAACATCGTTAAACAATTGAATAAAAGAAAAACACTTAAGCGAAAAGTTAGAATAGTGGAAAGAAACAATACCAAAATGAATACCTGTAATTTAAAAAATTGGTGATCGGCTAGACATTATGAGGATGGGCACCATCTTGTTGCCATATCAAATTAAGATATGAATTAATCGGTAGTTGTTCTAAATGCCTCTCGATTTCGTTTTCTAATAACTCCTGATACCTTTGTCCGGTTAAATTCCCATTTAAAAATATAGGTCCAATAACACGATTGTTAAGAAGGCCACACCAAACATGTAGGGATCTTCTTCGCTGAATTTTGACCGCCTGAAGAGCTCGCGGGTTTTCTTTTGACCAAAAATGCTTATTTTTCCGGTTAAACATGCCTTCAGTGACAGATTTAGTTGTTACATCATAACACGTCTTTCTATTTCTTGGCAGAAGTGTAATCGGTCTATTTAATTTTGATCGGTTAATTATTGAGTAGGTAAAAACTTATATGGCTTATATTTATAATGTTTTAAAACTGAGTGGATTTTATGCCATGATTTGTTAAAAAAAGTGGCTGCATCGGGAATTGAATTTGAAAAGGTTTCAAAATTACCCTCAAAATATAATAAAATATTTAAATCTTCTTCAGCGTTTCTTTCCACTATTCTAACTTTTCGCTTAAGTGTTTTTCTTTCATTCAATTGTTTAGCGATGTTTAACCCTAGAATACTAATGTATCGTAAATTTTACGACGCTCGGTTTTCTTCGGTCGATTTCGTATTGATCCAATCGCTTATACGTACTCTACGTCAAAGTACCTTCCTAGTTAGTGTTGTTTTCGAAGGGTCTCTGTCCACATCGTTGTAGTTTTTTCCTTGTTATGGTGCGATCGTCGTAAAATTGACGAATGATTACTATTAACGTAAACTTTTTGAATTAGGTAGTGATTCTAGTTTAGTACGAAAGATTGATGTTTATACTTTCTTTTCGTACATTGATAGATTATATTTGTTGAAAAATGGATCCACGAAAACGGCCCTTGACTGACCGAGAGCACGAACTTGAAATACAAAAAATAATGGATAAAGGGGGCAATATTGATAGTTCTGATAGTGATAACGAAAGTGATTGGGTAGAGGCAGATAATCTAGAGGTCGAACAGATTTCCAGTGACGGTCTTAGTGATTTAGAAGAAAATAATGTTATAGAAGTGAGTGTGAACACTCCAGAGGATACATCTGATCAAGGTATAGACCACCAGCAGTCTGATAATGTTAAGTGATGTAAGCGACCAGCAGTCTGATAACGTAAGTGATAGTAGTTCATCTAACGATGACATTCCGTTGTCCAAATTATTGGCAACAAAAAAACGCAAAAGAGGTACCATAAAACCAAAATCTATATTACTGAGAGGGAAAAATGGTCATATATGGTCTTCAAAATTGCCGCAAAAGTCAAAAAGAACAGCCCGTCGAAATATCATCCATTTTATTCCTGGAAGTAAAGGTGGAGCTGAAATATGTTCAACTTTTTCTGAGTATTTTTTTCACTTCATTTCCGATGATATTGTAAATACTATTTTGCGTTACACGAATGATGAAATTGGAAACCAATCCAAAAAATATACCGACAAATCACCCACTCGGTCAGCAGTAACTAAAGAAGAACTGATGGGACTACTTGGAATTTTAATAATGTCCGCAGTAAAAAAAGACAATCACCTCAATGCCAAGCAAATGTTTGATTCAACCATATCTGGATCATTTTATAAAGCCTGCATGAGCTGCGAAAGATTTATCTTTTTGATAAACTGCCTTCGATTTGACAATAAAGCCACAAGACAGGAAAGAGTCAAAATAGATGCGTTCACTCATATTCGAGATATTTGGGAGATTTTTATAGAAAAATGTAGAACGTTATATATTCCTTCCTCATATTTGACTATTGATGAGCAACTTTTAGGCTTTCGGGGCAGATGTCCGTTTAGGATGTATATCCCGAATAAACCGTCAAAATACGGAATCAAAATTGTAATGCTCTGCGACTCGTCTTCAAAATACATGGTGGATGCTTGTCCCTATCTAGGCAAAAATACACCAACGAATGGAATACCATTGTCAACTTATTACGTACAGGAATTGACCAAATCTGTTCACGGTAGCAATAGAAACATAACGATGGACAGTTGGTTCACTTCTGTAGAAATAGCTGATAAACTCCTAGATGATAATTTCAAACTGACCATCATAGGAACGCTTCGGAAAAATAAGAGGGAAATACCACCAGAGCTACTAAACACAAAAGGTAGAGAACCAAATACATCGATGTTTTGCTTCGACAAAAACAAAACTCTAGTTTCCTATATGCCTAAAAAAAACAAAATAGTTCTATTACTATCAACAATGCACGAGGGTGCTGAGATTTCGGAAACAAACAACAAACCAGAAATAATTTTAAATTATAATGAGACTAAATCAGGGGTAGACTCGTTTGACCAATTGTGTCCAAATATGTCATGTAGCAGAAAAACGAGAAGATGGCCGCTCTGCATTTTTTACGGCATGATTAACGCCGCCTGCATCAATTCCTATGTTGTGTACTGTTGCAATACTATCAAGAAGCGTGAAAAACCTGTGCGGCGTTATCAGTTTATGATCGAATTAAGCCACCAACTTTCCAGGCCTTGGATGGAGCAAAGGCTGAAAATAAAAAACTTACGCGAAAGCCTACGGCAAACTATCAAGTACATCCTGAAAATTGATGACCAACCTGATGATGTCATTGAAGTTGTAGGTAAACGTTCAATATGCTTTCATTGTCCCAGCCGATTGAGAAGGATGACGACTACGTACTGTCCCCAATGCAAACACCCGATTTGTGGCCAACATCGGGGAAAGTGGTGCACCGAATGCTCTAACAATGACTAGTTTTTACTAGCTTCTAAGTAGAATCTGTTTTTTAAGTTCCAATAAATACACTTTGTTAATTTTTGTTCAATAAAATTTTGAAGTTTGCTTGAATTTCTAATTTTTTTTGAAAGTAAAATTTACGACACATAACGTATAAAAAAATCATATTAGTATTCTAGGGTTAATATTGTCCTACAAGTCGGTATTGGTCTATCTGGAAACCGTCTATGATATTCGTTACGAGCTATTGATGCATTTTTACCATGTAAATAAAATAATTTTGTCATGTCGAGTTTCTCTCCTTCTGAATAACCCATCGTCCAACGTATTAGATATTAAAAATATATTAAATTACTTCTGACCGGTAAACGTCAAAAAGGCGTCGTTCATTGCAATTGTCTTGACCATGGGTCACTATGTTTTAGCGCAAATTACCTTACCATTTCTTTAATGCTTAAACGCTTTTATATCTAAAACTAATTGATAGAATATATTAAAAGTATATATATTTGAAATTAGAAAAGAAAATCTTCAAGAATATGATTTAATATATAGGGTGTTTCATTTAAAAAAATTGACAACCTGTCAAAATTTGACATTTCCAATAATAATTTCGCACTTACTATATAATATTCTAAATCTTCATAAAAAACCCAATAACTTTTGTATTTACGACATTTCCGTATCTATTCAAATAAGCTCTCTAGGTGGGTGGAAAAATATACGGAGAGACCCTGTAAAAATGGGCAAGTCAGATGGCCGGCGAGATCGCCTGACCTCACCCCGTTAGATTTTTCATATTGGGGCTACATTAAACAAAAGGTCTACAAAGCAGCATTACAAAATCGTGGGGACCTTGTTAATCGAATGGAAGGGCGATGGAAGAAATAACTCCAAGGCAGATGGAAAACATTTTACAAGAGTTTCATAACAGAATTCGTATATGTGCCATGAAGTTAATCGACAACGTTTTGAATACCTTGTCTATGGATGACCTTTTTTCTTGGTTTTTTTGTTACTCATGTAGCTTTACTTCCATTTCATGTTTTTCCTTGAGTTAAGTGGATTTTTTATGTTTGAATATAATTTAAATTAGTGTTTTGTGGCGTAATGACAGTTGAAGCTGCTCAATTAAGTATCCTTAATAAATACCTATTTAAGTAGACTGGCAATATTTCTTATAGTAAATAATAAACAACAAAACAATAATTAGTTAAACTGTGTGTAAAAACACCAAAAAACAATCATTCTGAAATAACTTTTTGTAGGTAAGTTTATTTATATTTATAAGGTTAAATAATTTTTCGATTTTACTCAATTTACATTGCTGTTAAGTACAAAATATGCTTAGCCTTACGGATAACAGATCATAGGGATTTTTTTCCTTTTTTATATGTTAAGAACTCAATTTAGTATCATGTGAAATTCAACACGTTAAATACACCATTTGCAAAAACAGTTTTGAGCAGTACGTTTGCAAATTCTAATAGCTTTTGTTTTTTTTATACGTACATTAAACAAAACAATAATTCTGAACTAAAGTACCTACTTTAAAAACTAGAAGGTGAATAAAAGAATGGCAACAGTGGTGTTTCTTTATTTCACAGCCACCTTGGATCTGAAATTTAATATTTGTCATTTCTCAGCCTAAGCGATAGAAAGGTAACTGCACAATGCAATTGGAAATATATCGAAAAGTATATATCGATATATGATATAGGTATAGGATATTATACACAAAAGTATTTAAAATTGTTTGAAGATTTAGATGTTGAGTAGGTTTATGGGTCGTCCCATTAAAACAAATCGAGAAAATGTTGTTACCGGTAAATCGGAAGTATCCTAATTGTCACATCAGATGCAATGAGTTGCATAACAAACACTATTTACAGTACTAAATTGGAACTATCTTCATTTGTTTATCCAAAAAACGGAATTATTCATTTAAATTTTTAAAGTTTCATTCGCCATTTTCTCAAAAACTATCAGGAATTACATAGGTTATGATACATGTTTTAGTTTTAGAATTTAGTATAGAATTAAAAAATAAATCAATACACAGGATGTTCCATTTAAAATATTAAAGATGATAGCATTTCCGGTTAAACCGGAAACGACAGTCGATTGTTTATAGAGCGAAAATCTTCTTCATTAGTATATATCACTATAAAATTTCATAACCCACAATTTGTTCAAAATGAATGTTTCATTTTAAACGGTTTATCTTAACGCATGCTACAACAAACAAAAATGATATAGGCCACAAACTTGTCTATTAGCACCATCTAGGAATGAAGTTCTAAACCACAATCGTCAAATCATTCATGCAGAGATCTGCAAAAATGATCTAACCCAGGTTTTTGATGATATGTGGATTAGACCATTATTGTAATTCTGTGAATTTGGAACTTGACAGGGTTGTTTACTTTAGTTTTGCTGTTTAAAACATTTGATGGTTATTTTGTGATTCTCTAACTACGTTAGAAGTCAAGGTAAGTGAATAAATTATTTACATAGGCCTGCTGTATTTTTGCAACGAGTGCAAGTATAATACTAAAATTTAACCTCCAAAAATTACGTTTTGGCCTATATTATTCATATTATCTGTATTATTGAGCAAAACTGATTGTGTTATAATTTACTAAAGCTAGATATTCAAAATCACTATAACATTATAATATTATGTAGGGCATGATCTGAAAAGCTCAAGTAAAATGGGTATTAATATAAATAATGTGGTTTAGACCATTTTTGCTTATCGTGATATACCATTTTATATTAAATGTATTAAATTTTAAAAATGTTTTAGTGTTTTTTTTTTGTATTCGAGGTATTTTAGGGTGAATAAGTATCTAACAATATTTTTCTTTTTTTGATTAGGATGAACATATCAAGAGGAAAATTGTTAGTGAAGTTATGTGATGAAAATGTGATGATGCTCAAGAATCAGAAAAATATGGCTCTTTCAGTAGAGACGTTTTGTCTGATTTGGAAAAAGATGACTCTGAAGAACAAGTAATCTACATTTCTAGTAATTATAATACTGACAAACTTGCAGATCAAGAAAGTTCTGATGACCATGCTATTCAGCCTATTATATCTGCTGAATTTAATGCCGAAGAGACATATCAGTCGTCTGGTAGTGAATACATTCCAGATTATGAGGAAGAGACTGATTCTGCAGAAGAAACAAGGGACACAGAGAATCAAGAAAATATGAAAATCGACCTGAATGTGGAAAATAATAACGGCAGAAAGAAGCGTGGAAGAAAAAGAAAAACACCAAATCAATCAAGACAAGACAGAAAAAAGTTTGCAAATTATAATCAAAAATACGTTTCGGCAAGGAATAGAACTATTTGCCCATGCTTGAAAAAAAATGTCATATTGTTGTTGATATTGAAACAAGAAGAAGGTTTTTTGACCAATTTTGGAACATAGGCTCATTTGGAAGTCGTTGTATCTTGCTTAGCAAATGCGTTCAAGAAACTGAAAAAAAGAGATGCTACACAAAAAACAAGGTATCAAGAAGAAGCAAGTCTAAAATCAACCATAACCGAGCAGCGGCGGCTCGTCAGATGAGGCAACTGAGACGCCGCCTCACTCGCTTTCCTATAAATATACATTTTTATTTTTAAATTTAATTCTTTCCAAGTTGATACATTATTCTCTGAAAATTGTCTCAAACACTATGAAAATTTCATCAAATATGCGTAAATCATAAATAAACACTTTACTTTAGTAACCAACAGTACAATCTCCAATAACTGCAATATCATTTCTTTTTTATTCGACTTTATCTATACGCGGCGATGCGAATTGCGCCTCGGACACTTGAATGGTATTTGGATTTTTAATAAGTCTGATAAAGAGGGAAAAGGGTCGTGTTGCATATGTAGATTCATTCCATCTCTTTTTATTGCATTTGAGGCGATGAAAACTTCGCTTAATGATTGAGACGTTGCCATTTAATGTTAGCAGAGATTGAATTTAAATGGAAATAATTATTATTTATCGGTAAATGACAATCGCGCATACGGCTGCCAAATGCAAGCCGTTTTTGTTTTTGTTGATATTTGCGTGGGCGTGTGGGGTTTTTGTATTTGACTTACGGGTAACGGATTGAGATTGAGCGGGAAGTGGGTGGATATTGAGATTATTCGGCAATAATTTGTTGTTTGTTTTATAGTATTATTTCGTGAATGTCGCGCATTTAGTCTGTGTCGAGTGTTACTCTATCTAAAGTATTTTTGACGTTGCGTTAGTTTAATTATTGAGTAGATAGACTGATAGAGTAGTTTATATGAATTAGTGATTAAAATTTAAAATAAACGAAACGTGTGAACTATGAATCGAGTCCACGATATCGTTATGTCACTATTGACAACGGCATTTTCCAGGCGTCCCGAGGATGAGAAAAAAGAAATTCTTCGCGGAGATAGACCTATGCCGAAGATAAGTACCTTAAGTAGTGATAAAAAAGACGGTCGACAATATAAACGATCATTTCAAACGTCATGGTATCAAACACACACTTGGATTTGTGGAAGTGTTTTTAAGCAGCGTTTATATTGTTGGCCTTGCTTAATACTGGGAAAAACAAAAACAGTATGGACTTCAGATAGATACGTTGATTTTAAAAATTTTTCTAGAGTGGTTAAAATGCATGAAGGGTCTAAAGACCATATTCAAAATACTTTAGGTTTTGTACGTTTGTCTCAAAATATGACTACAATTAAAGATGCACTAATCGAAAATGCTCGTTTATCTAAATTATTGTACAATGAAGATATTAGGAAAAACCGCTTGCTTTTGACATACCTTATAGATACGACTATATTACTGGGAAAACAAGAACTGGCTTTTAGGGGGCATGACGAATCCGAATCTTCTTTTAACAGAGGGAATTTTAAGGAAGTTTTTAATTGTTTAATTAAACGTAACACCGAACTTGTAAAGCATTTAGAAAAGAAAAGTGTATTTACGGGACAATCGAAAACTATTCAAAATGAATTAATATTTTGTATTGGCGAACATATGAGAGACTTTATTAAACAAGAAATATCGGAGGCTATATTTTTCTCATTAATTGTAGATGATACGACGGATATAGTTGCAAAAGCCCAATGTTGTGTAACTGTTAGGTAAATAAATTAGCCGAAATAAAAGAACGTTTTTTAGGCTTTTTTGATATAAGTGAGGATTCTAGAGCTAATGCACTCTTTAACTTAATTGTAAGAATCTTGGAACCTTTAAATTTTAAACGGAAATTAGTAGCACAATGTTATGATGGAGCTGCGGTTATGGCCGGAGAATTGAGCGGTCTACAAACACGAATAAGATCAGATACCCGATTCTAATTTTTGTTGCAAATAATTGGGAAGGACTAACCTTAGTTTTTCAGGACATGATTGAAAATCCAGAATTAGACTCAGATACTATACACATGGCCAAGGGGTATCTAAAAGACCTTTCCGATTTTGAATTTGCTTTTTTAACTTTTGCATTTAAAAAAATTTTTTTTGTTACTGATATCCTGTTTCAAGTTTTTCAGTTAAGTAACCTAGAAATTATTTTTTGCATTTCACAATTGAACATTGCCGTCAAACGATTAAATGAGCTGCGCGCTGAAAATTTCCTTAAATCCATTTTTGAAAAAGCAAAATCACTTACCGGATTGCCATGTAGTAGACAAACCCGTAGCATGAGCGAATCAGATTTAATGGAAAAATATAAAAATCTGTTTTATGAAATTTTAGACTGTATAATTTTTCAAATTAACATCAGGTTTGAAGATTTACACAAATTGGAATTTGTGAAACTTCTTAATACATCAAAATACAAAGACTTTGCCACAGAATTCCCTATTAGTCTATTAAATTCGTTAGAAAAAACGTATCCAAAAATGTTTGACAAAGACCGCCTGATGAGCTAAGCATAGTTTACCGAGATGAACAATTTTATAAAGTCAATATTCAAGAACTCCTTAAACAAATTAATAGTTTAGAATTAATTTCAGTATTTTGTGAAGTATATCGACTTGTGACATTAATTTTGACAATCAACCTTAACAAGTGTACAGGCCGAAAGAGATTTTTCGTGCTTAAAGCGAATAAAGACCTACTTACGAAATAGTATATCTAAAGGCTCTCAGCCCCGTCGATCATGGCAATAGAAAAAGAGTTATTCGTTAAACTTTCTGAATGTAATGGTGACTTTTATGACAAAATCATTGAGAAATTTGCTTCTTTAAAAGACAGGCGCATTAATTTAATTTACAAAAAGTGACTTAACTACACCATCCATATACCTATTTGCCTAAACAGTTTTAGATTTTTATAAAAAAATTACTGTCCACACCATATTAGATTACTACAGGTTTATTACACGTTAAACTCGATTCTGACTATTTTGTTTAAGTATTTTAAATATTTTTTATAAAAAAATCCAGTGATGAAAAATGTGTATATTATATATCTTTGAGAAGAGTATATATGTACATATATCTGAGGATAAAACGAACTACGTGAAAATTGAGTGAATATCTTAAAGATTATTATTTTATTTTTATATCTATGTAATAATTTTTATTTTAAAAATTACTTAATGAAAAATTGGGCATATATCTTGGTATTGGTATGTAAAAGACAAAAACAAATCATAAAAATGAGTCAATTTGGGCGTGGGAGCCCAAAAATTTTTCGCCTGCGGCGCCATCTACCTATTGTAGAGAACAAACCTTTTCTCGCCTCACCAGTTTTAGACACCACGAGCCGCCACTGTAACCGAGTACGAGTGGCTGTGAATGAGATGAATTATCGCACTACTGTTGTAACCAGACAGATTCAATGTTTTTACATCCTGACTTAAATTTGACTAAAATGTACACTTTCTATAAGGAAATCACAGATCAGCCAGTGAGTCTCAATAAATACAAAAATGTGTTTTATCCAAATTTCAATTTGAGATTTAAAACACCTCATAAGGATACGATTGTGTGATATATACCAAGCACAAACAACGACTGCACAAGGTATAGAGAAAGACAACATAGAAACAAATCACAAAAAAACATTTCCAAATTGCGGAAGAGCTTCGGAGTCAAATGAAGGCTGATCTTCAAAGTGCACAAGATGACGAAACATTGGAAACCCTAATATTTGACCTCCAAAAAACCCACCCTTTGCCGAAAATACCTACTGGAGTCGCTTATTACAAGAGACAGTTGAATCTTTTTCATTTAGGTATCTATGTGGGCAGTACTAGAAAAGGTGTTTTTAATGTCTGGACGGAACAAGAAGTCGGCAGGGGAGCCCAAGAAATTGGCTCCTGTCTTCGTAAATATATACACGAAAATATATGAGTTTAATTTTATGGTCAGATTCGTGTGGGGGTCAGAATAGAAGTATAAAGCTAGTCTTAGTGCTCATCCACGTGCTTCAAAATCATTCTTCGCTCGAAACGATCTCTCTAAATTTTCTACTTTCTGGACATGGCTTTCTGCCCAACGACTCACACTTTAAAGATGTCGAATGCGCCCTTAAGATTCAACAAAGATTATGCACTGACAAGGACTACATGGACGTTATGAAATCTTGTCGTATAAAAAACAAGTTTGTTGTAAACCGCATCACTTCTGAAAAAACGATTGCAGTTAACGTTTTGGAAAAATCAATAACAAATCGAAAAATCGATTCAAGTAAAAACAGTATTAACTGGCTAAAAACTCATATAATCAAAATTACGAAAGAAAAGCCGACAACATTATTTATGAAAAATCACGTAACTGATCAGGAAAGAGGTGAATATTGAAAAATCGGGGAAGTGGCGAAAGCCTACTTTAAAATATATTGAACTACCACCCTTATGACCAAACGGAAAACCGTTGTCCGCCGAAAAAATAAAGGACCTTAAAGATATGTGTAATTTAATTCCGCAAGGTGCAAGGCCTTTCTACGAGTTTTTGAACAATTTGGAAGGTGAACAGTTTCAGGATGACCTGGAGGGAATTTGATTGAATCCAGACTTTGAAATCGAGCAAGATCAACTTGGAGAACCCTATAAAAACTAATACTGCCGTCCTAACATGAAAGATCTGCAATATTTAAGTTAATCAGGTTTTTGATTTATTTCATTCTAAAACACAGTATTTTGACAAAACATTTAGGTATAGACGCAGATAAGATTTTTTAACTTTTTATAGATGTAGAACAAAATTTTACGGTTAAAATGAGCCAAAAATGGCAATTTCCAAATTTTGTAGATATATAGAATCTTTCTTCTTAGCTAGGCAGAATATTTATCCGATGTTTTCTTATCTCGTTTTAGTTATCCGTGTTCATGTTATTTTGTTTTGTCAATTAATGAGGATTAGGTAGTTATTGCAAAACAATAATTATATTTTTCCGAATTTCCGAAAACCGTCTAACCCGCATTAATATTTTTTTTTACGAAATTGTTAATTTCAGTTTTATTACTCTTTGATAATTTAGTTTACTTGTAATCATTTGTATATAATAAAAAATAAATAAGAACTTCTTCTCAAACAGCGTATTTTTGAAAGCAATGTGCAATATTATGTTAATTTTCTCAGAACTATAGATAAGTGGCTTAGACTATTGTTGCAGAACACCATCCATGTATATATATATATATATATATATATATATATATATATATATATATATATATATATATATATATATATATATATATATATATATACAGGGTGTCCGGGAAAATGTGGGAGATCTCTCGGACTCAGATAGAACATTAAAAAATAAGATGACAAGTTCCCATAAATTTTTTTCCTAGCGGCCCTCCCTAGGGAGATACGGCCCCCTAAAGAACCCCACTGGAAATCGGTTTTTCTAGAATAACTTTTAAACGACTCAATATAATTTAACGAAAATTTAATATGATAGACAGTAGCAAGGACCTCTCAAAATACTCCCTTAAAACATAATTAGCTTGTTTAGTTTACCAGGGACGGACTAGATTGTACATTTTAACGCTCAAATTTTTAACACCCTGTATGATAAGGAGTTAAAAAAAATAAATTTGGATACCTTGAACATTAAGCTAAAGAAAAGGTACTCTTGTTCATTGTCGATAAAATGAACCGTTTTCGAGAAAAAAAATAATAAAAGTATTAATGTTTTATTATTGTTTATTTATCAGTATTAAAGAATGCACTTTTTTACAAACGTTACTATGGTACGAAATAAATAATCTCGCATTGACGTGTGCATTTGAAATCTTCTTGACACGTTGATCTTTTTGTACCTACTTCGATATTAATTTATTAAATTTTGAATACCTTGGTAAATTTAATTCGATAATGGGATACACATTTAGTGAGTATGCAGATATGCATCTTATGTACGGACTTGCATCTTGCAATGCTTATGAAGCAAGAAGGTTGTATGGAGAAAGATATCCTAATCGCAATATTCCAAATGAGAAAACATTTCAGCGAATTGACCAACGTCTAAGAGAAACTGGTGGGCAATTCTCAATTAATAAGGTAACATTATTGACGTTCATTAATTATTTTTAGGAAGTTTTGGGAAAAGGAGTACTGATGCTGGTGTGAGGAGAACAGTACGTACGGTGCAATTGGAGGAAGATATTTTGGATACTGTAGCTGATACTCCCTCAATAAGCACTCGAATATTAGCCGCGCAGCTTCATGTGTCAAAAAGTACAGTTGCTGAAGTACTTAAAGAACAGTTGTTATACCCTTATCATCTGCAAAAAGTGCATCAACTACTTCCTGAAGATTTTCCTCGAAGAATCCAATTCGCAAACTGGTTGTTAGATCAACAACGAACAAACCCAAACTTCATTAGCATTATTCTTTTTACCGATGAAGCAGGATTTACCAAAGATGGTATTGTAAATTTACATAACTCGCATGTATGGGCTGATGAAAACCCTCATGCCACTGTCGTTCATCATCATCAACATCAGTTTCAATCCATTAATGTTTGGGCAGGAATAATCGGCAATTTTTTCATTGGACCATGCGTATTACCGGCACGATTGAATGGTGAACTTTATTTAGAGTTCCTTCAGAACGCTTTTCTAGATTCAATAGAGCATTTGCCACTTGAAACCCGCCAAAGGATGCATTTTATGCATGATGGAGCCCCACCCCATTTTAGCGTTGCTGTACGGGACCACCTAAATAACGTCTATGGAAACCGTTGGATAGGCAGAGGAGGTCCCATTGCCTGGCCTCCACAGTCTCCCGACCTAACGCCAATGGATTTCTACCTGTGGGGTCATCTCAAAACCTTGGTGTATTCCTCTCCGGTTGCTACTAGGGAGGAACTTTTACAGAGAATCACGTTTCATTGCGATATGATAAGGAACAATGCTGGGTTGTTGTGGCGAGTACAGCAGTCCTCTATTCGTCGTGCCCGCGAGTGCATCACAAATCACGGAGCACATGTTGAACCCACTTATGAAGTTTTTAATTGACTTTTTTCTATTTAGCGTATTAGGTTGTTCAGGATCAAAACATATTTAATACTCCCAAAGTTGTATTCTTTTATTTTTTTTTTCTCGAAAACGGTTCATTTTAGCGACAATGAACAAGAGCACCTTTTCTTTAGCTTAATGTTCAAGGTATCCAAATTTATTTTTTTTAACTCCTTATCATACAGGGTGTTAAAAATTTGAGCGTTAAAATGTACAATCTAGTCCGTCCCTGGTAAACTAAAGAAGCTAATTATGTTTTAAGGGAAGCATTTTGAGAGGTCCTTACTACTGTTTATCATATTAAATTTTCGTTAAATTATATTGAGTCGTTTAAAAGTTATTCTAGAAAAACCGATTTCCAGTGGGGTCCTTTAGGGGGCCGTATCTCCGTAGGGAGGACCGCTAGGAAAAAAATTTATGGGAACTTGTCATCTTATTTTTTTAATGTTCTATCTGAGTCCGAGAGATCTCCCACATTTTCCCGGACACCCTGTATATACAATGTGTCCCAAATTTGGCTTACATGCATTGCTATCTCGTAAACCGCTATAGCTACAGGGTGGGTTAAATTAGGAAAGTTTTAGAGAATTTTATTACAAATTTGATGACGTTTTGAAGTTTAGGATATCTTTTGTGGTTTTCAAGATAATTGGGAAAAATCAAAATGGTGCATTTTCAACTTTTGCCCGTAACTTCTAAACGACTCGTATTATGGTTTTATGGTTTATACATTATTAGGGCACTTTTATTAGAGGAACATTATGCAGGTAAAACGAAGTTTCTAGCTTCAATCGTTTTTGAGATATTGGCATCAACTTTTTATTTTCTTACCGACGCCATATTGGATTATTGTATTTTTGGAAAGATCTTTTTAAGAGCTTTTTAAGATTATTATTTTTCTTGAGCTCTAAAAACCAAAATAATTGTTTTTTTTTTAAGTAGGCTTTGATTACGCATGGCGGCCATAATGAAACAAAAGAATGCCGCATGTCAACAATCATTTTGTGTTCCTGAATAGTACTTGTTATCATTTTCTCATTGTGCCGAGTTTTTACAAAGTTTATTTGAGTTTCTTATACTACTTAAAATGGAGGGTAATTATTCCAACGAAGAGAATTTGGATATGAAAGAACTTTATTTTAAAGCAAATAGAAATACACAAGCAGCTGCGCGTTCATACGAAGAACAATTTCCAGACCGACATCAACCAAGCCAAAGGCATTTCAGATTTCTAATTGTAAACTTGTTAGCTTATGGGTAAAAATATTAATTCAACCATCGATGTTTCAGATTTTCAACTAAGATATTATACTAACAGTGAATACCTAGGGACTAAAATGTAACTATCACACTATTGAAAATACCTAAACTAAATTTAAATTAACACATAAAAAAATATAAGTTACACCACATGCCTCCCTCCATTTTCCACACATTTTTGAAATTTCTCCAATACCTTCCGTGTAACCCTTCTTAAGGTGTTCCTGTTAATATTAGCAAAAACATCTCGGACTCTGTCTTCTAGCTCTCTGAGACTTTCTGGCGGAGAAAATTCGTAGACCTCATTTTTTGCGTATCCCCATAAATAAAAATCGGGAGGAGTAATATCCGGTGACCTTGCCGGCCAAGCAACAGGGCCATTATTAGCGATAATATTTTCCCCGAAAGTATTTCTGAGGACCGCCATCACCTCTCTGGTACCGTGAGCCGGACAGCCATCTTGTTGGAACCAAATATTTTGCAGGTCGTTTGGAGGAACAGAATTTATAACTTCTGGCGTAATTTGTTCCCGTAATAGTTGCAAATATCTGTTACCCGATAAATTTTCTTGGAAAATGAACGGCCCAATCAAACGGTTATCTAAAATACAAATTGTTATGAGTGATTTAAAGCAGAGGTGCATTGTTTGGAATTACCTATAATGCCACACCACACATTGAACCCAAATTTTGTTTGTAAACGTCTTTCTTCTAAATTATGAGGATTCTCGGTGCCCCAGTAATGAGTATTATGTTTATTGAAAATTCCACAGTTTGTAAATCGTGTTTCATCTGTCCAAAGTACTTTAGAATGAAAGTTGGGTATTTGCTGGCATTTGTTGATGAACCATTCACTAAACGTGATTCTTCTAGCAAAATCATTTACCTGAAGACCCTGTACAATAGTAGGTTTATAGGGATGAGAGTGATGTTTTTTCAAGACTCGTTGGACGGTTGATTTGGGAATTGCCGTTTGTTCTTCAATCTTTCTTACTGAGGTTGTTGGGTTGTCCCTGACACTTTCTATTATAGCTGCGTTTCTTGCTTCATTATCTATTGAATAGGTCTTTGGTTTCGGTTTCAAAAAAGACCCGTAGGCTAACAGGTTAACAATTAGAAATCTGAAATGCCTTTGGCTTGGTTGATGTCGGTCTGGAAATTGTTCTTCGTATGAACGCGCAGCTGCTTGTGTATTTCTATTTGCTTTAAAATAAAGTTCTATCATATCCAAATTCTCTTCGTTGGAATAATTACCCTCCATTTTAAGTAGTATAAGAAACTCAAATAAACTTTGTAAAAACTCGGCACAATGAGAAAATGATAACAAGTACTATTCAGGAACACAAAATGATTGTTGACATGCGGCATTCTTTTGTTTCATTATGGCCGCCATGCGTAATCAAAGCCTACTTAAAAAAAAAACAATTATTTTGGTTTTTAGAGCTCAAGAAAAATAATAATCTTAAAAAGCTCTTAAAAAGATCTTTCCAAAAATACAATAATCCAATATGGCGTCGGTAAGAAAATAAAAAGTTGATGCCAATATCTCAAAAACAATTGAAGCTAGAAACTTCGTTTTACCTGCATAATGTTCCTCTAATAAAAGTGCCCTAATAATGTATAAACCATAAAACCATAATACGAGTCGTTTAGAAGCTACGGGCAAAAGTTGAAAATGCACCATTTTTATTTTTCCCAATTATCTTGAAAACCATAAAAGATATCCTAAACTTCAAAACGTCATCAAATTCGTAATAAAATTCTCTAAAACTTTCCTAATTTAACCCACCCTGTAGCTATAGCGGTTTACGAGATAGCAATGCATGTAAGCCAAATTTGGGACACATTGTATATATTTCTTATCGATGTAGCCGTTACTTAATGGAAATTCATTATACACTAGTATACAAAATAAACACGTTTAGTTTACTAATTTCCACTTATTTCTGCTTGGCAGCTGTTTTGACAGACTGTGTCTTTGTCAAAAGCTAACTTAAAACTGACACTAAAATCTGTACCAAAATATATACCAATTTATTTGTTAACAGTGTGTGTAGATCAAAATTACTTTGAATTCAATGGCTCCGTGTATGTAAGTAAAGAAGGTTTAATAATGGGTAATCCTTTGAGTCCTATACTAGCAGAAATATTTCTTGATAATATTGAACAATTAATGTATAATCACCCGTTAAGAAACAAGTTCATTTATGGGTATAGATATGTAGACGACATACTAGCGTGTTTCACGGAAACAGAGAAACAACTAAGGTTATTTTTAGATTTTCTTAATAAAAATATTAAATTTACGTTAGAAGTGGAACAAGATAAGACAATAAATTTTTTGGATTTAACAATTATGAACAATAACAATAAACACGATTTTCAAATTTATCATAAACCATCTTACACAAATATAACAATACATAGAACATCAAATCATCCTTTTGCACATAAAATGGCAGCCTTCAACAGTTTTGTACATCGTTTAATTAGTATACCTATGTCATCAGATAACTATAATAAAGAATTGAATATTATAAAGCAGATTGCTATTAACAATGGCTATAGTCCTAATATAGTCGACAAAATAGTAAATAAAAAACAATATAAAAAAGGAATCAATTTAATCTATCCAGATAATAATTTAAAAGATATAGCCAAATTTAATACAATAACATATACAGGCAAAATTAGCTCTAAAATCAGTAAACATCTCATGAGAGCAGATTATAAAGTTGCCTTCTGTACAAATAATACATTAGGGAAATATATTAAAAGTAATAAATCCAAGTCTGATAAATCTAAAAAATCAGGGGTATACGAATTAGAATGTGGTTCCTGTGATAAAGTTTACATTGGCCAAACGGGTAGATCGATCTTTCAATAAACGTATAAAAGAACACAAATCCTCATATAATAAAGAAAAAACAGACTCCAATTACGCTAAACATTTGATAGAAGCAAATCATACATTTAAAAACAAGTTTAAAAAAAATAAATTAAATAAAATAAATAAATAAATAAAATTAACAAGAGGAAAACCCGAAATATTTTATTGAATGACCAGTTGGACTTAAATGGTTCCCCTCTGTTAAATCTTTATACCTAAAGAATAGACGAGATGGGTGAACACCGATATTGTTTTATTGATACCATTAAGATTTTTATATATATATTTTTTTATATTTGGTACAGATTTTAGTGTCAGTTTTAAGTTAGCTTTTGACAAAGACAGAGTGTGTCGAAACATCTGTCAAGCAGAAATGAATAAGTGGAAATTAATAAACTAAACGTGTTTATTTTGTATTCTAGTATATATATACTGGGTGGTGTAACCAAGATGGGGTGGACGATTGTGGGCAAACGGAGAGGAACTTGAAAAAAAAATTGAGATATGATTGATAGTCAAGAACGCTGTGTTTTAAAATTATACCCATTATACAGGGTGGTCTGAAAAGTTCGTGGTGAACCAAACTTGTGTTTTTTTAAATGGGATACCCGATATATTATTATTTTAGTTAATTTTCCTATTCGTTGCGATCATTTTGATATAAGGTTCGTTGGGTCCAAAATTTATACCAAGGGAATGGGACGAGGTTAAAGTGGAAAAAAGGGTTATACTCCGGCCATTTTTTGAAAACAATTGAAGCAGGTATGGAAAAATCAAATTTTCTATAAAATGTATTGTATCTAGGACTACAATAATCGCTTGTAAGTCGTTCAAAATTATTCACTGTTACACAGGGTGGTCAAGTTTTGTAAATTTACCTTGGATTGAATTTTTTTAAATGGAACACCCTGTATATTTTACTTTCATGTTAAAGATAACATTACTAGCTTTCAGAAAATACCATATTTGATACCTTTCTGACCAACAGTTTTTCATTAAATTAGCTGTGAAATCAAAATTTCTTCAATTTAACACGAATTACTCTGAATTCACGTTGTTAAAATTGACAATTTAATATTAGGAGGCCATGATATCATCATAAATTGAACAAAAGATTGACAGTCCTGTCAAAATAGCAAAGTGTCAGAATATTGTCATCAGTAAATAAATAAATATTGTTCTTTGATGATGCGATGCCGAAATAAAAACAAGATAGAAGCTTTTGTAAGTTTATCATAGAGATTTCAAGAAACAGGAAATGTTGCTTTCAAAAAAAGGTAAAGTAATTAATAAACCAGTTACCAATGAAGATAATGCTTTGACAGTATTAATAACAGATCTTTTTTTACAAAAAAATAAATTTAATATAAATCAACAAAAACAATGTAATTAAAACTTATAAAAGATGTTCAACTAAACCACCGTTTTGTTGAAGGCACATTTCGAGTCTATCTATAAATGAAAGTTTCACTTTTCTCAAAGTCAGGTCTGAAATGTTGCGGAAACTGCTTATTATTCTCAACTTCATATCTTCCACTGTGGTTGGAACCTCTTTATAAACTTCTTCTTTAACATGTCCCCATAAAAAGAAATCTAGTGGCGTTAAATCGCGTGACCTCGCAGGCCACTTAACTGGTCCACCTCGCCCAATCCAATGCTCTCCTTTCCAATTATTGACAAAATGTCTCACATGCCTATGGTAATGCGGGGGTGCTCCATCATGTTGGAACCATAAGGAATTTCTTAACATTAAAGGTAAGTCTTCGAGCAATACGGGCAACTCATTTCTCAAAAAATTTAAATAGACTTCTCCCGTTAAATGCTCTTCAAAGAAATATGGTCCTATAACATGAGATACCTCCCCAAACATTAATTGACCATTTATTTTGATGGTCCACCTGACGAATCCAATGTGGATTTTCGGTTGAATAATAGTGCATATTATGTTTGTTAACCAAGCCGTTGCTTTTAAAAGTTGCTTCATCTGAAAACAGCACCCTATCTACAAAACC
This sequence comes from Kuschelorhynchus macadamiae, assembly GCA_030620095.1. Lineage (NCBI taxonomy): Eukaryota > Metazoa > Arthropoda > Insecta > Coleoptera > Curculionidae > Kuschelorhynchus > Kuschelorhynchus macadamiae. The sequence goes on from JAUTXW010003044.1 coordinate 431,019, forward strand.
TGGATTATCCCAAATTGTATTTAAAAACCAAATTGAAAACTCTTGTCGTTGGACGTAATCGCGATCATACAGTTCTTGGTGTAATTCAATGTGGTAGGCATGATATTTATGTTGTTTCAGAATCCGTTTAATACTAGTGCGTTCAATATCAGTAGCTCTCTCAATTTCCCTGGTACTTGTGTGTGGATTTTCTTGCACTGTTAATAACACTGTCAAAGCATTATTTTCATTGGTAACTGGTTTATTAATTACTTTACGTTTCTTAAAAGCAACATTGCCTGTTTCTTGAAACCTCTCTAATAAACTTGCAAAAGCTTCAATTCTTGGTTTTTTTTCGGCATCGGGATATCGTACCGCATAAACCCTGCTTGCTAGTAAAGGGTTTTTTTGACACTCGCCCAACATAAAAGTCATGTTTATCAACTCTGGAGTACTCAAACTCATTGTTACTTAACAATTTCTCGGCTTATCGTCAAAAAACAATGGTAATTGATGCCAATTCTCTGACACTTTGCGGCAATCTTTCTTTTCATTTATGATTATATCATGGCCTCCTTATATTATAGGTAGTCAATTTAAGCAACGTAAATAATACCGTTTCTGTTAGAATGAGTAAATTTTGGTTTCACGGTTAATTTACTAAAAAACTGTTGGTTAGAAAGATATTAAATATGGTATTTTCTGAAAGCTGGCGATGTTATCTTTAATATGACAGTAAAATATATGGGGTGTTCCATTAAAAAAAATTCAATCCAAAATAAATTTACAAAACTTGACCACCCTGTATAACAGTGAATAATTTTGAACGTCTTACAAGCGATTATTGTAATCCTAGATACAATACATTTTATAGAATATTTGGTTTTTCCATACCTGCTTCAATTGTTTTCAAAAAATGGCCGGAGTATAACCCTTTTTTCCACTTTATCCTCGTCCCATTCCCTTGGTATACATTTTAAACCCAACAAACCTCATATCAAAATGATCGTAACGAATAGGAGAATCAACTAAAATAATAATATACCGGGTGTCCCATTTAAAAAAACACAAGTTTGGTTCACCACGAACTTTTCAGACCATCCTGTATAATGGGTATAATTTTAAAACACAGCGTTCTTGACTATCAATCATATTCCAAAAATGTTTTTTCCAAATTCCTCTCCGTTTGCCCATAATCGTCCACCCGATCTTGGTTGCACCACCCTGATATATATATATATATATATATATATATATATATATATATATATATATATATATATATATATATATATATGAACACATAAGTATATTCTAAACAGCAGAATGATTCATGACAAATCCTATGGCATTCCTTATCGGAAACTAAAAGATATCCTGACTAATGGGGTTATAAATTATTTGACCCAACAACAGAAGTGTAATATCTTTGTTTACATGCCCTTTAATATTATTTTAAGAAATGTTTACAGAACTGGTAGATTTAGACAGGTCTAATTCCAAAGATAAGGGTTAGAAAAATAGATAGCACTGAACCCGGAGACAAACTTTTATCGCCTAATGGATGAAGAAACGTCTATCCATAAATTTGTTGATGTCTGTCTGATAAATCCCAACCCTTGATAAAGGCTTTTTCTGTCGTCCCGGTAAATAAGGAAACTTGTTGTTGGTGGAATATTTATCATGATCAAGAAATAAAAATTAAACTCCATACATTTAATATAGATTTACAGGGGGGGATTAAGTAGAATATTTCACTCATGTATTAAAAAGCTCGTATGTAGACTATAAAAAATAGATGTAAAGTATTGTGATTTTCCACCAAATTACTTGTTCCTGTATTTAATTTTTACTGCGTCAGCCACGTAATAATTTTTTTACATTTATGTTTAAGTAAAAATACATGTAAAAGGTAAAATTACAAATAATTACAAATATTTAATATTTTTTCCATGGCGAACTGTAAATTCGTGTACATATTTTTAAGATTGTGTAAACTCTTGTAAAATCTTGTAAATTTACGTAAAACAATAGACCATCATGTAATAATACCGAATTCTTTATGTGTTTTCTCCCCACTACTCCCACCTGCCGCGACGCGCCATTTAGTAGGAAAGAAAGCATTTAGAAAGAGTTATTAGGTCAGGGTCACGGTCAGTTTATTTCAGATTTCGAATGATGCAACCGTAAAAGTGTCGTTAAAGTGATTTGTTTCTAGTGTTTATAATAGTATTAGCATCAGGTAAGAAAATGTATAAGTGTATTTTTTGTCAAAGTACGTTTAATGATATTTCTAAGTATTGCTTACATCAGCATTTTCATAGGAAAAGCTGCAAAAATTTTCGGTGTTTGTATGAAAATTGTAACATGGTTTTTTTACGTTATAGCGGATTTCATACACATATTAACCGTTTTCATGCCATATCTCAAACATCAAGTGACAAATCTGATAAAAATAAAATAAATTTGTTGACTTGTACTTTAGTTAATTGCATTTTTAAAACAACTTCGATTGAAGATTTTAAAAAGCATTCTTATTCCCATTTATCTGAAGGTCAACAATTTTTATGTCCTTTTTCCTGTGGTTCAAAGACAATTTTTGCAAAGAAGAATACACTAAGGGTGCATTTTTTGATGGTTTCCATACTTTTTGCCACCTATGTACATAACTACTTATTATTATACTTATTACTTATTATTATTATATTATATTCTTAGTGACTGAAGAAGAGGAAATAAATGAAAATGAAGAATTATTGGCAATATACATGGAAGGACAACTTATTTTAAAAGACGCCTTCTCTATGGAAGAGGCTGTGATAACCGCATTTTGCCTATATTTTATCCTTAACTTACAGTATCCGGTGGAATATACAGGGTGGCCCAACGAAAAGGTCCCACCCTTATTTATGACTTTCCTGGTATATTTTGGGAAAAACGCTTGGACACGTCAATTTTGATTTTTAGGGGGACGTCTTTTCATGTATGATTGTATAATACAGGGTGTTCCAAAAATAAGATATCGCATTACACTTGACATTTTTAAATGGAAACCCCCAATTTTTTTTCTATTTTTGGATTCTCCAGGAAGTTTTTAGTAACTTTTGTATAATAGAGTTTATACCTATCTTCAACCATTTTGAAGTTATTTGAATAATTGAATAATATCAAGTATTGATAAATTAAATTCAAGAAAGGGTCAAAATAACGAAACTTTATTATCAAAACGGAAACATTGCAAGGGCTACTGCCCGGTTGTTTAATACGTTACATTCAGTCAAAAATATTAACCATAAGTATGTGGCTAAATTAATAAGAAAATTTGAAGCAACTAGATCTGTATCTAATATTCGCCGGAATCAGGAACACTAAACCATTTACAGTTTTACATTCACATTAAAATTTAAACAAAAATTAGTTACTTAGCTACAATGTGTCAAAAAGTCAATGTGGTAATAAATGTTGAAAGTGGTGTCCGTTTACCTCCATGCAATAATAAATATTTTGCTCAAATCTATTCCTAACATTTTCACACATTTCTGGAGTTATTTGTCTGCATTCCGCCGTGATCCGCTCCCGAAGATCTTGGATGGAGTCTGGCTTCGTACTAAAAACCTTACTTTTTATATGTCCCCAAAGAAAGTAATCTAAAGGACTCAAGTCCGGAGACCTTGGTGGCCACTCAATGGGGCCGCGCCGTCCGATCCACTGATTTGGGAAATGGGTGTCCAAAAACTGTCGTACTGGAGCTACATAGTGCGGTGGTGCACCATCTTGTTGGAAATGAAGAAAATTTTCATTATAATTAACCTCATTTTCTATTATTTCGGTTATTCGTGGCTCTATTGTATTTTCCAACATGTCCAAGTACAACTCCCCCGTCAAGTTTCCAGGAATAAAGAAAGGTCCTACAATATGATTTCCGAAAATGCCGGCCCAGACATTAATTTTTTGTGGGTATTGCGAATGTACCTCTCGAAACAAATGTGGATTCGAGTCGCTCCAATATCGACAATTATGTCTATTTACAGCACCATGTAAATAGAAGGTACATTCATCCGAAAAACAAATGTTAAATAACAAATTTGGGTTATTGTTCAAACGTTGTGTCATTAATTCGCAAAACTCCAACCTTCTATCATAATCGTCTTCATTAAGCTCATGGACAAGTTTAGTTTTGTACGGGTGAAATTTATAGGATTTCAAAATTCTTTGCACTGTTGAGCGTGTAAATCCTGAAGAAGTAGCCAGACCACGAGTACTTTGGGTGTTGTCAAGAGCCACGTGTCCCAAAACTGCTATTTCTCTGGCTTCATTTCTACTTGGACGATTTTCCTGATTCCGGCGAATATTAGATACAGATCCAGTTGCTTCAAATTTTCTTATTAATTTAGCCACATACTTATGGTTAATATTTTTGTCTGGATGTAACGCATTAAACAACCGGGCGGTAGCTCTTGCAATGCTTCCGTTTTGATAATACAGTTTCGTTATTTCGACCCTTTCTTGAATTGAATAAATCATTGCAAAATATTATAATAGAACTAGGCAACTTAACGATTTCAAATCAAAGATAAAGTTGTTCTATGATTTACGATGACATTGACGGATGCTAAATTTCTTGCTGGTATCGGTGATTATTATTTTTTTCCGTATTATCAGTACTAAATTAAATGAGGCGAATTTTATAAAAAAAATTAAAAAAACTTCAAAATGGTTGAAGATAGGTATAAACTCTATTAAACAAAAGTTACTAAAAACTTCCTGGAGAATCCAAAAATAGAAAAAAAATTGGGGGTTTCCATTTAAAAATGTCAAGTGTAATGCGATATCTTATTTTTGGAACACCCTGTATTATACAATCATACATGAAAAGACGTCCCCCTAAAAATCAAAATTGACGTGTCCAAGCGTTTTTCCCAAAATATACCAGGAAAGTCATAAATAAGGGTGGGACCTTTTCGTTGGGCCACCCTGTATATATATATTCATAATAATAAATAATAATAAGGTTCATCGATGGAATTTATACAAAGGTTCTTCTTCGGAATTCACCCGGATACTGGAACTCGATCAAAAAAAAAAATTCCAAAAATAGAGTTATCAATTATATTAATAAAATTTGCAAATAATTGAAAATTTAATAAATTGGCGCCATTTATTACTTTTTCAAGGTGATTTTTAAATGCTGCCTAGCTTAACAATTTATTCGTGTCACTTTTTGTTACTAACCCCCATTACCAAACGTTAAGGAATGCTTTAAACCGGGTTTAAGATTGACGTTGACAGATAATCCTTTGTTTAAATGTCAAAGTCAATCTTAAACCCGGTTTAAAGCCTTCCTTAACGTTTGGTGAGAATGGGGGTAAATTAGTTCGGATTTGAGTTTTCATTTACACATCACAATGTGCACTTAGCCGTTTCCCTTCATATAATGTTAAGTGGTATTTGAGAATCATTATTAGACGCAAATTACTTTAAATGTTGTTTTTTAAATTATTATTTTGGTAAGAATTTTTTAGTAAATTAATTTTAGATAAGTAACGAAACACTTCTTTTTTATTTAAACTTGCAAAGTGTAGTGTCTCGTGTAATGTGTTTGCAACAGATAAAACGTACAGGGTCATTCCGTATATTTAGACTGCGCCTACTGAGCTTATCCTGAGGGATAGAAAAACACTTTAAATACAAAAGTTGTAGGATTTTTGCTTAATTATCTTTTAAATATTAATAATTGTATTCAGGGTGGTTTGTCAACGTTGGTTTGTCAACGATTTTTGTTACACCCTGTATACAATTATTAATACTTATTTAAAAGGTAATTAAGAAAAAATCCTACAACTTTGGTATTTAAAGTTTTTTCTATCTCTCAGGATAAGCTCAGTAGGCGCAGTCTAAATTTATACGTTGCTATAATTTTGGCCACTAAATGTTCAGTAAGTGTTTAAATAGAAAATATGTTTTTCTTGACTTTTAAGTATAGGTGTACTACACTGTAAATGGCTTTTTGAAATGTTGTTTAAGTTTATTTTTGTTTAGGAATAAGACTTTTTATTTATTTTTCTATCACAATGTAAGTAGTTGGTACTTATGTCTTAGATTTGTGTTTAAATAAAAAAAAATTGTTTTTTAATTTGCTAAGTTTATTTATTTTGTTCCAATCTGTAGTATAAATGGTTATTTACATTTTCTATATAAATTTTCTAATGTGAAAATGAAAATTTATCCTTAGAAAATAGTAATTAAAAGAAAAAAAAAGATTAAATTTGATTACCTCAAGTTTCAATTTACTTAAAACTAAATAATTTAAGCATATTTTTATTATTTGAGATACTTTTCTTTTTTTCTGTGTAGATAAGTGTAATTTCGTGTAATTTCGTAGCTAGTCTGCGACTCACAGACGGGCAAAATTTCAAAAAGCTGGCCAGAACCCCAATTCGGGAAGATTGCCATTTCACACTTTTACGCGTCTAGGGGCTTTAATAGATCATTGGGCTTTTTAAAATTAGAAATTCCGTAGATGGCGCTCTTCGTTGAATACGGTGACAATAGTTGAATGTTAAATATTGTTCGCGTAAGTGTTTTTGCGAAAAAATATTGGCTGTTTTTGTGTACATATTGTAGACATTATAGTGCTCAAAGTAAAATGGATTGGACTCCTGGTGGTAAGTAGTACCTTTAGCTATACTATTTATATAAAATAATAATATTTTTTAATTATGTATATTTTATACAGAAATAATTTTCTGGAGTAGTGCAAAATTATAGTTTTAATTTTATTGTTAATATTTTAGTAAACTTCCGGGATCTTCCGGGCTTAACTTTCTGGAAAGTTGTGTAGCTGAATACTTTAAATAGTAAATGGAGAAAAAATATTTTCCGCTTTTGTCTGCCTTTCTGAGATAACTTAATCAACTTTGTTTTGTGTCACTTGGAATTTTCCCCAATTTATCGCTTTCAAATCGTTTAGGGCTAATTATTTTTATTTATTTCAGGATCAAGGGACGTAGATCCGGATGAAAATGTTGTTTTAAGTATGAGAACGCTTTCTGAAGTAATACTGACATGGAATTCAACAAAAATTGAAGCTAATTGCGAATATTTGCATTCGTATGTAAAAGATCTAATTAATTGCCCTGAAGTATTATCTAATGTAATTAAACAAAAGCTTTCACATTTTCTTTCTGATTTTAAATTAAAATATAAGACTGCCCAATACAAGAAAGATATTTTGCCCAAAACAAAACTTGGTTGGAAATAAATTTAAAAGTTCATTTTTTTGTGCAATCACCTACTGCGAGTTTAGGTGGTCGCCCTGCTGTTAATTTCCAGACTAGTAGCGAACGAACAAAACGAAGACAAACCGAATATGTTGGATCAACAATGAGTTCCTCAGAGCCTGTGTATGCTGCTCAAATGAGTCTGCGCGCTGAAGGAAGTATAGATGCTGCAGCTGTTATAAAAGATGTACAATTTTGAACCCCAAAAAGGGCCCAGAACTATAGAAAGGCATATAAAGAGAGAGCTGAAAAAGTTGATCAGCTATCTGGTGATAAAGCATTGTCAGTATTTGTTAAAACCAATATCAGATCATAAGGAGTGAAGATAAAAAACGTTTTCCATCGTATAAGAAGATTCAGGAGGCCAAGGGGCGCTGTTACCCAAATCGGGATGCAGTTACAATCACGGGGCAAAAAACTGAAGTAAAATTACAAGCCTTACTAAACCATACTGCCCATCGTATAGTGGAGGTGCAAAAAGATGTATTGGAAACATTAACAGAACCTCAACTTGCTTGTTTGACACTTAGGTATAGCCAATACAAGCAAAATTTTGACAGCGATGAACGTTCGGATGCCAGTATATTTTTAACATCCTTTGTGCCACTTCTAGTAACATGCGACGATCCAAATAAATCTACAAACAAAATAGTTTGGCAAAATCCACGTCCAGGCTCACCCCGCTTTTCGTCCAATCAGAATTCAATTTATACATGAGACCACTGATTTAACACTTCAAGAAATAAATACCATGCAGAATGAAATAGAAAACCTTACACCTACTTCCATTAGTGTAGGCACAAGGACATTGAACACAACTTACTTTTTACAATGGTAGATGGCAAAATGTGCAATGCTGCTTCATCTACGACATCCACGAAAAAGTGTTATATATGTGGGGCTTCTTCCAAGTCTTTCAACAACATAGATGTTAAGAAGAAGTATTTTAATCAGTTTGTTAAACTGTGAAAACAGTGATTTTTTTTAGAAAAATATGATCAGTAGCAAAAGTTATGGTACGAGCGGGAATCGAACCCGCACCTCTGCGTGTCTAGCGCATCGCCCTAACCAATTGAGCTATCATACCACTGATAATAATAATATTTTTGCAAACTATATCTAGTGGATACCGTATAAATATACAAAAATTTAAAGATTATGCTTTAACAACAGCTAGGATACTTGTACAAAAATATCCTTGATACAACATGCCTAATACGGTCCACAAAATTTTAATTAACTCGTCAGATATTATTGAATCTTTTTTATTGCCTATAGGACAATTATTTGACGAGGCCCAGGAGGCATTAAATAAAGACATTAAGAAGTATAGAGAAGGATTTTCCCGAAAGTGTTCAAGGCAACAAAACTTGGAGACTGCTTATATCGTCTGATCCAGTCATATTAAGCATGCGAAAACTTCCAAGGCGAAAGTCCAAGTCATTCGAAAAAGAAGTCTTAGATTTATTATTAGCCCCCGTCCAGAGGGATTTGCCACTAATACTACTAATGAAGACTCAGAAATTAATAGCTCAAGTGACTCAGACTCCGGGTCCGGGGATTAAAAACAATAATTAGTTATGCGACATTATTTCTGAGAATAAATGATGCTGTTATTAGTTTATTAATTATTAATTTTACGCCGTTGATGACTTTAAATAATATAAAAACAGTAAAATGTAGGGAGTATTTTTTAAAACAATTTAAATTCGGTTTTATACACATAATTATGTTTTTGTCAAGTATTTATTTATTATATTATTAAATTTTCCACCAGATTAGTAGCCAATTGACAAATATGTTAATTAGTTTTTACAATATTATTTCTCATAAACACATTAAGGAAATTTTATTACTACATATCATCGTTTAAGTTTTGGCCAGGTTTTTTCAATTTTGCCCGTCTGTGCGACTGTTGAACTTTTATATTATATCCTATATATTTTATGCAGTAGTGGAATTTTATTTACATAGAAAAAATGGAATAAATATCCTCTAAAAATAGATTTTACCTATATACCAAAGAAGATAATAGCGATACCTAAAATATTGTAATTTTTTTTTTAATTTTGAAATTTCTTGAGCCGTTTAGTAGATTTTTCCGTTTTTTTTCCTTTCTTGGGTTTATGGTTCCAAATTTTACTCTTTAAAAACAAACAACATTGTTTTAGTTATAGTTTATTCAGACGTTTCGGCCTTCTTCAGTGAATTATATAAAGGCCGAAAATGGCCGAAACGTCTGAATAAACTATAACTAAAACAATGTAGTTTGTTTTTAAAGAGTAAAATTTGGAACCATAAACCCAAGAAAGGAAAAAAAAACAGAAAAAAATAATGTAATTTTACATGCCGGACTATGCGAAATTTTCAAAGCTCTTTATGTAATTTTTTGGAACGTCCATGGTGCGTAAAGTAAATATCGCGTATACGAATCTGTAAAATTACATGATAATACATATCTGTATTGTTGAAAATACATGACGGATAAATGCTAGTTCCAAGCAAGCCATGGATATTTTCCATGACCAAACAATGGTTTTACATAAAACAATAAGTGGAAATACAGAGCTATTTACGTATACTCTTGATATTATTATAATTACATATGTATTTTTACAATATCAGTTACTTAAATTGGATGTAATATCAAAGAAAGATACATGGAGTATTAGGGATTTTTTACATAACGGACAACTTTAATTTTAATGGAGTGACATGTAAATATTTTACTAATACTTTCAGGGAATATTTACTTGAACAACCAAGGCAATATATTACCAATGATAATTATGGTATTTTTACACAAATATTTTTTACTGTGTAGCGGGGAATTTTTACTAGTGCTTGAATTATTGCAGGAAATTATTTGCTACTGGATGAGGAAATAATTTCCGGTATTAATTCATGCACGTGGAAGATTCGGTAAGAACATTTCACACCAAAAATGTATTTTTAATTTTCATCTCGATTTTCGTGTAGTTTGATGGCAAACGACATATTGTTTAGTTGGCTGTGAATGATGAAAAGTCAGCATGACAGACCCCTGCTCGATTTAGTTTACGGTGTTTGGAAACGAAAGTATACAACATATTAGAAGTGAGGTTAGGAATTTGACGCCCCACAATACCAAAATGTCTAACGCTAGTGTTTGGAGACAATTTTTGGAGTTTTGTAAAGAAAAATCATAGGACGTTATAAATATAACAACAAAAACAATACCTCTACAAAAAATAGCTGACATATTGGAAGAAAGAATTGGAGAAAGGACTCCGAATAATAGAAGGAAACTGTGGTAAAGGTTATGTGGAACTCGACAGATAAACAATTCCGAGGAATATGTTTCTATAAATTCAAAATTAAATTTGATCCTCTCTATAATCCCGAGAAGCAGCGGCTGGAGCTGCCCGTGACACTAAACGTAGGCAGCTTCAGAGAAACCCATCCAAAAAGTAATCCAGCTGTACTGCTTTAAGTAAAGATGAGTATATCAAGATCCTGGAACATTTTAACGAAAACACACCTGATGATTTACAACGAAACTTTTTTCGTAGCGCATCATTCGAATTAGCTTGGGACAGGGGCGTGCGGTGAAATTTTAAGAAAGAGAAGCAATTTTAAAAACTTACCTATTTGTAATGTAATTCGATTCTTCGATCATTTTTTGCAAATTCGTCAATGACGTCATCATAAAAACGTCAATGCTCCGACATATTTTGGAGACAGTAATGTATGCGAAAGTCTCTCTTGCCCCGTTGAATCTCTCACGAAATTTTTTATACGTTTAAGTGTTGAAAAATTGCGTTCTACTGATAAGCTCGTGGCAGGTATTGTCAATACTAATTCACACAATTTCGACACTTCGGTGTAGGCATATTCCAGCTCCTTGTCTTTTAAAAATTGCATTAATTCCTTAGCGTTATTTTTTGCGCTAATGTCATCAGTTTCGTAAATCACTTTTAGTTCAGATCGCAGTAACACTCGGTCGAAGAACTGTCCATAATGAAGAAGAAGAGATTTAAATGCATTTTCTGGAAACGTTTTTCCTTTAAATGTATCAAAAGTGCAGAGCTCGAGGAATTTAAAATCATTTAAACCGTTAAATCTATGGTTTATTTGTTGCTGAATTTGATCGATTATTTCATAAAAGAGGCGTCTGTATGATGTTTGAACATCTCCCACCTCGTCTGTTCAAAGACGCTTGGCTTGTGGCTCTACATTTAACGTCATCGTTTTCTCCCAAAATAGGTCAAAGTCATCTCTTTTTTGGCCTAACATGGACTTAAAATCATCCACTTTTTTTAGGCAAAAAGCAATATCATTTGTTTTAGTTTGTAATATATTAAAAACATTGTCCGAGAATGGAAATATTTCTGAAAATATGTTCAACAAATAATTAAAATTAAAATCTCGTTTCAAACAGTCCAAAAACCTCCTCGAACTATTTATTGCTTCTGAGTCCCACGTTTCATTATTTTCTATTATATTCTCAAATAGTTCAATCAGTGATTCACGATTTTCAGAGACTGCTAACACAAGTCTTCCATTATAGTCCCACCTAGTAGGAGCTACTTTGGGCAATCGTTTGTGGACAATGGAGTCCAAAGCTTGTGTACGTTTTGTTGACTTGGAAAAAAAGCAGCCATGTCACTTAAAGTAACGAAAAATAGTTTACACTCTTTAAAGTGATTGATGGACTGGGATAAAACTAAATTTAATTTATGAGCAAAACAATGAACAAACACAGCACTTGGAAAAGTATCTCGAACTTTAGCTTGCAGACCCCCTAATTGTCCTGCCATCACTGCAGCTCTATCATAGCTTCGAGCAACTAATATTTTTCTCTCCAAAAATTTCTTTAGTAACGTTATAAACTACGGTATATAATGCATCTGCTGTACGATTTTCGGACACATTTTTAAAACCTAAAAATCGCTCTTGAATACTTCCGTCTGTTTTAACGTAGCGTATTACTATAGATAATTGGCTAAAATTAGTGATATCAGTTGTTTCGTCCAGAACAATAGCAGTGAACCGCGCCTCGCCAATCTCCTGCTTAATTCTTTTTAGAATAATATTTGGATTCGATTCGACGTTCCGCGAAAAACACTAGGCTGCTCTAAATGATTTTTAAGCAATCATCATATTTAGCCATTAAACTAAGTAAATCTTGAAAATTTCCTCTATTTGAAGAAACCCTTGTTTCGTCGTGACCTCTAAATCTCAATTCGTACTGTCCGAGAAAACAAATAACATCGATAAGTCTTCTTAATATTTACCTATTTTCATCGACTAGTTCAATGCATTGGCGGTGACTAATTTTTAACTGTTTATTAAGGGCGTGTACAATTCTGGTTTTGCCGAAGACTTTTATTTTATGACGGCCTGTAAATGCGCTTTGGACATAATGTGTCTTTTTACAGCTTTATGGAAATTGTTTAAATCGGAAAAACCAGTTTTATTCCAGAGACTTTTTCATTTTCAAAAATTAAACATGGCCAACAAAAAATTTACTTGTATTTTCACACCCTGTTAGCTATTTAAATTGTTCGTATTGTTTTTCCGGATAAAAATGTCTAATACAGTTTTTCATTTTTGTGGTTAAATTTTTCATAGGCGGTTTTTCTCTTCCTTTGTAAATTATTTGAAGCTTGTCAGCGAAGTGTAATGTTGAAAATCCCTTTATTATTAATAATTATTTAATTATTATTAATATTTGCATATCCACGTCCGTATAATTGTCTTGCATATCGCACCATGCACGACGCGACGTACGTATCACACAACACACAGATAGCCGTTCAAACAAAGAACCTACTCCAACAATAGCTTCCGCCCCCAGTTCAAGTACGCGACTGAAATGCAAAAATTGCAAACAGCCGGTAGAAAGTTCAACAACCTCTGACTCGATTCACAGGAAATCAAGCATACAAGACTTGGCTGCAGAGAAGCTAGCGGCCCGCATAGGTTCTATTCGATATTCTATTGTGGCTGGGTCGGAGTCAAGGCCGCAGTTATTATGGGCTTGATAATTACGATAATATTTTAGCATTTTTAATATAAACTAAATTAATGGTTTCCTATTTCAAAAATTACATTTTAGAAGATGTTTTGTAATTTTTTTTGGGGAAGCACTGCTTCCCTTGCTTCCATGGACTGCACGCCCCTGGTTTGGAGAGGGGGCAACGGCCCAAATGGAATATTTTGTGAAAGAAACTGACAATCAAAGCAACTTCAGTGGCATTTTGACTCCGTTTAATCCCAATAACCATGATTTCATGCATCACCTTATGAAATAACAAAAAAAATTAACCTACTGTGATAAATTACAGATTAATAATGCTGTAAAAACACTATTTCGTGAGCCTAATATGATATTCTTGTCGTAATATTTAATAGTTTTATTATTTTTATTAACATGCAAAATTTGAATTTGTATAAATAAATTATCCGAATGTTATAAATTTCTTATGTACATTTTCTAACTGAAATGTCGAACGTTTCCCAAGAAACAAAGAAAATCAACACCAGTCCGTCCCCGTACACGGATCTCAAGCAGAAGATGGACCCCCTTATCAGCACGGAGGCCAAGGGTGGCCCGAAATCTACCGCAGAGTACCACCGATCCGGGCAACACTTGACAGGTACTATAAAAGCGTCCTCCCTTATCTCTGCGGCACTCAGTACGAAAATTTGACTGGTGACTTACGGTTGACTTGTTTGTACAGCACGAAATACGCCAAACACCAAAAATGTACAAGTTCGTTGTGGTTTCTGTGATCGCCTTTGTTGCCCTACAGGTAAGTGTTGTAATTTTCATTTCTTATTTAACAAATTATATACAGTACAAAATTAAAATTTTAGGCCTTTCTTTTAAGGGGTCAAAACCTCGAAATCTGTTTTATATATATTTTGTAATGCAAAAGACACCACTTTAAAATTGAAAATATTTTTCTTTTCACAAGCTATTAATATTTTTAAAAAATAATAAAATACAAATACTTTATTATTATATTTTTGGCATATCGATTTGGAATTTCTATATTAGATGGAGTCTTAATTGATTAAAAAAATGTATAACATAAGGACTGACGAAATGATTTTAGTCTAACTTTTAAATGGCTTAAAATATTGATTCTGGATTTCCATTAAAATTAATAGAAAGTCTGTGGTCAATGCTAATTTAGACAACATTTAGATGATATTTTAAAAGGTATCTATTTAGGTTTTTTTGTACTATACACAGTATCTTAGATATACATGTTTTTAGATTAGGAACTGCCAAACTGTCGAAAATGGCAACATATTATGGGTCTGAAGCTTTACTTTCAAATTAAGTTACCAACTGCTATTGTTTCCATCTTACCCAATAGAGGCGGGATGTCTATATATATATCTTAATTTCAAGGAATCAAAGCTCCCTGACATCAAGAAACATTATTTTTATAGTCATATTATTTACTTAAAAAAATAAAACTGTGATAACCGAAATATCTCACTGTTGTGAAACTAGACAGAAGGGCTATTTTAAAGATCTAACGCAATTAGCAAAGAAAATGATTGGCCAAAGAAATTACACATATATCTTGTTTCGAGAGCGTGTAAGTTTTTGCAAGATGACGAAAATCCTCGTAACAACTTATAACTCTAAAGTATTGTTAAAAAAAGATTAAGACTCTTTACTCACTCTATATATATATATATATATATATATATATATATATATATATATATATATATATATATATATATATATATATATGGTGGTCCAAAAGAAACCGGAATTTTGTTTTTCCCTGTAACTTATTTGTTACTTGACCGATTTCGTTGTTTTTTTTTTGGGCTTGTTTAAATGGAAATAAATAAGCTAGAGGCTCAAACATAACTTGTTTAGATTTTAAAGAGATTCAAGATGGTGGATGCGCCTAAAATTTACCATAATTTAAAAGGCGTTAGAACTTTTTTGTGACACCCTGTATATTTTATTTCAACAGAATATTAAAGCCTATTCATTTCTGAGTGATTTAGGTCTTTAATTTGCAAAATCGGTCAAAAAACACGTGAGATGTTAGCAATTTACCAAAGGTCGTTTTCCCGTTCAATGCGCCAAATGAAATGTTTTTACGGTTACCGGCATTTGTATTTCCTCTGTAACTTTTTTGTTACATTACTAAGATTATTCGCTTTGGGCTTGCTCGAAAGAAAAAAGAATAAAAAAGGACATTAACTTACATTTATAATATTCGAGGAAAAGCGATACATCTAAAATAATACCATAAATTAAATCGTTTTTGAAATTTTTTGTGAAACCCCATAAAATTGATTTTCATTAAGTCTTAAACCGTATTTATTTCTAAATAATTTAAGACTTTCATAAAATATAAAACGAAAGCTTTCACGGCTGTGGTCAATTAAGAAATCATGGTTCTTGGGATTAGACCGTGTCAAAATTGAATCACTTTCCGACGTTTCGCCTTCGGTTGCACGAGGCATCTTCAGGGATCTTCACTTCACGAGATCAGAACACTGAATAAACTCGGAGAGACTCACAGGTCGACTATAAATAGCCGGCCTATATATTAATATTCTGCGAAAATCAAATATATAGGGTATAACAAAAATTACTAACGCCCTTAAATTATAGCAAATTTTAGGCGCATCCGCCATCTTGAATTTCTTTAAAATGTCGAAAATTTATAATTGAGCCTCTAGCTTATTAACTTCTCTTCTAAACTAGCCCAAAACAAATACAATCGGTGAAGTAACAAAAAAGTTACAAAGGAAAAACCAAATCCCGGTAACGGTAAAAAACATTTCATTTGGCGCATTGAACGTTATAACGACCCTTAATAAATTGCTGATATCTCACGTGTTTTTTGACCGATTTCGATCACCGAAGTCATAAATTGCTCAAAAGTGAATAGGCTGTAGGATTATTTGAAAATCTAATCTACAAGTTATCACAAAAAAGTTCCAAAGCCTTTTAAATTATAATAAATTTTAGGCGCATCCGCCATTTTGAATTTCTTTGAAATGTCAAAAATTTATATTTGAGCCTCTAGCCTATTTATTTCTCTTTTAAACAAGTCGAAAACAAATATAATCGGTCAAGTAACAAATAAGTTACAGGGGAAAAACAAAATTCCGGTTTCTTTTGGACCACCCTCTATATATATATATATATAATATATATATATATATATATATATATACATATATATATAATATATATATATATATATATATATATATATATATATATATATATATATATATATATATATATATATATATATATATATATATATATATATATATATATATATATATATATATATATATATATATATATATATATATATATATATATATATATATATATATATATATATATATATATATATATATATATATATATATATATATATATATATATATATATATATATATATATATATATATATATACTAATGTCAATTGATGTTGTTTCTCTATATACAAATATTCCGAATGAACTTTTATCTGACATAATAACACAAAAATGGGACGAATTAAAAAGTCACACAACACTTCCATTAAAAGAATTTATAGAAGCTATTAACATTACTCTAAATAATAATTATTTCCAGTATGAGGACAAATATTATTAACAGTTAGATGGTTGAATATCTGGAGGAGAGTGTGATAAATGAACTTGATTTTAACCTTCCTTTTTTTAAAAGATTTGATTAATGACCTATTAAATGCTTTTAATAATTTTCACCCCAAATTAAGATTTACTATGGAAACTGAAGACAAAAACAAAATTAATTTTCTAGACTTAACTCTAATTAGAAACAAGAAAGATCAAAATATAAAAACCAAGTGGTATACAAAAAAAACATGGTCAGGGCGGTACTGAAACTTTAACTCCAACCATCCAAAGAATCAAAAAAATAGCGTTATTATAGGTCTAACCGATCGTGCCATTTCACTTTCTTCCCCAGAATATCGTCCTGAGATTTTAAAGAAGGTTAAACATACTACGAGTTTTCAAACAACGAACTCATGTTTTTTATAATATAAAAATGGTAATACTAAATACGTTCTATCAGAAAAAATAAATCATATCTTGTCTAAACACGACATAACTGTCTGTCATAAAGCACAGAATTTACTAAACGGTCTTTTTACCCCCTTGAAAAGCAAAGTGATAAAAAAAAGCAATCAAACCTAGTTTACTCAATTCCATGTTTAAATTGCCCAAAAAAGTACAGGGTGTCCGGATTTGGTTGCAAAAGCAGGGTATCTCGTTTATTTTTAAAGATAGAACCTTGCGGTTTTCACGAACCTGAGCTAATTTTTTGTGAAACTCACGAAGCTGTAAACAAAATTTTCATAGCCTTCTTCGTTTATGAAATACAGGGCGAAATAGAAAATTTTGCAAAATTTGGGATGATAATTATAAAAATTAGGATTTTTGTTGTTGTTTATTAAAATAGATCCATATTTTTGAGAAGTTTTTAAAAGGACAAATCAATTTCTGGACAAATATACAGGGTGCCTCATTAAAAAAAACACAACTTTGGGTCATATCTAAAAAATAACAACTCAAATGAAAAATATGACTACACCACTGGATCCAGCGTAAAAAACTGCATAAGCAGCAATTTTTCCCTTTGCGTTAAGTTAAAGGATAACCGAGATACGAGGGGAGTCCCAAAATGCAAAATTTTCTATTTCGCCATCTCATAAACGAAGAAGACTATGAAAATTTTGGTTTACGGCTTCATGAGTTTCACAAAAAATTAGCTCAGGTTCGTGAAAACCGCAAGATTCTATCTTTAAAAATAAACGAGATACCCTGTTTTTGCAACCAAATCCGGACACCCTGTACATAGGAATACTTAAATAGTCAATTAAACGGCCACAAATACACAAAAAATGCATCTACTGCACTCCACAACCACGAACATATAGAAAAACATGAATTCGATTTTAAACAAACCAAAATTTTAGAGCAAGAAATTAATTATCGAAAACTCATAATAAGAGAAATGATACAAATTAAAAAAGAGAAAGATGCTGTCAACTATTAAAAAGACATCAATAACTTAAGCCAAATTTATTATAATCTGATATCTAAGTAAATTAATCTGAATAAATAAACTACTCCATACATAAAATCCTGTACATTTCAGTGCGATCATAAACCCAAACTCGGTACAGCAATGAAAATCTAAGTAAATACAAAAAAAAAGAAAAAATTTGTTCTATTTTTATCTACCAGAATTCCAGACGTGTCGAAATTATTGCAATCGCAAAACATTAGTGAAACTGACATGTTTCCAAGGTACGTTCTCTTTATAATATTAATGTTGTTTTAAATGTATTTTTGTTTTCATGATCATAGTTTGTTTTAAATGTAATGTTTATTTGAGAGATGTTATAAATATCTTGAGAAAGCTCAATATAATGAGCGAAACGTCGATTGAATTATAGTTTTACTTCTCAATGAGTTAACCTATGCCCAAGAAATATATATATATATATATAGAATATATATATATATATATATATATATATATATTTCACCTGAGAATAAGAGAATAAAATTTCCGAAACAGTTTTTACAGAAAACGAACCTTATCAATAAATATTTTAATTAATGAATGATACATATCTCCCAATAGCGAGATTTTGTTCATGTGCACTTTGATATGAGTCCGACTGACCCCTCTTGGTTTTTTTTTTAAATCAAGTTGAACCGTTATCTAAAAGCTGATTAATTTGTGTTGTTTATACATATTTATAAATTTGTTTTGATAAAATTTTCCTATTTGCATTTACAAGTGATGTAATAATAACAACTTTTCTATAATACTTTGACCTCTAACCTGTTGTTATTTGGAAAGATTATTTGCAAACTAATTTAATATTTTTATATTATCAACATTACTAAATAAATTATTCCAACCATGTTTACTTGATATTGAACAAATTTTTTTTCTGCAATTTTGTCAGTGTGAAACCCATTTTTTTTATTAAAATCGAAAAAAAAACAGAATTTCTATTTTAATGTTTAGATTCGATTTTGAATTTTAATTATAAATTTTTAATTATAAATAAAAAACTTTAGGTAATTTTTTTTAAATTCCCCATGGTATTATAGGTTCAATTAAATCCAGCATTTGATAATTAATTAGTAATCATTATTCACTTATAAAAATTTTTGTAACACAAATCTAGTCTTATCTCTAGCCGTTTTTGAGATATTTAGGATTTAATTTAAAAAAAAGATAAAAACACATCTTTAAGACACGATAATTTAAGAATCAAATTATCTATCGATACAGGAGTTGGCAAGTTAAACCACACGATTTTCTAAAGTAAGTTACACATTACAATTTTTTTGGCTCAAAGCTTCCTCTCATATTTATATTGAAGATTTTTGTATATTATTAAAAATTTCAATACATTCTCCAATTTTTCGTTTATAAAATCCTGGAAGAGACACCACAACCTTGTTTTCTTTTACATTTATAATATGGCTAGTTGTATGCTATGATGTTCAGCTACACAAGTTTGAATAATTTGATTCTTTTTAATACATCGTTCATGTTCCTTAACTATGGTTGATATTGATCGTCCTGTTTAAAGCAAGAAATTTGATATACTCTTCTTTTTGAAAAGGTACAACATCTTTTGGGAATCGCAAGCATTGTTCAATCTTCTTATGTGTGTTGAAGATTGTATGTATGTTGGACCGCCGAGGTAATCGTCCTATTTTGTTTGTAGTACCATTTATGTAAGAAAAAACACAACTGCCGACGGTGGCTCCTTATCACTCTCTTTTCGCTGAGTTAGATTACTATAACTTTTACCTGAACGCGTATTATTTTCAGTGCAATAGCCATTTCCTCTCAGAGCTTCAGTCAGATTCAATGTTTCCGATGTTAGAGAATGCTCTGGCTCTAAATATTAGTGAGTCAATGACCGATTTCTTTTGTGCTAGATGGAGTGGGGCATTTAAGTATCTATTTGTATCCGTCGGTTTTCTATACACAGAATGTCCTAATGTATCATTTTCCTTTATTTGAACAAATAGATCTAAGAATGTTGTTGATTAAGGTGGTCCAGAAATATGAGGAGATATTCCTGTCCATGAGTCCAAACAAAAAAAGTATTATTTGTATATCTAAACTAATGTTTTGGTTATAGTGGATTCGCTACAACAGGTGATAGAGGAGACCCCACAACTGCCTTTGAGGATTTTTCGTTAAGAGATCCTTGGAAAATAAAATATATAGATGTACGACAAGCTGTCACGTGGTCTATTAAGTTATTATCAATTATTATGTTCCAGTATGTCTGAGTCGTTAAAAGGAACATTTGTTTCTACTAACTACATCGAAATTGACCAAAATATTTTCAGGATCCAATTGAATGGATTAAGAAAATTTGAAAGATAAGGGATACAGCATTCCGACTCTGCATAAATTCAACCTTTGCTACAAAAAGCGCGTTCATCATTGCGGAATATCTGAGTTTGAGCGATCCTGATGAAGTATAGAGGTCATTGTCTGTGTCCAACATTGGCAGCTCTTCTGACAGAGGATGGAGCCAGTATGACCACGTTGAAGTGCTATGTAATATATGTTCACAAAATGAGTTCTTAAGAATGCTAGAAGGCATACCTTCTGGATCTGGCTTTTCAGTGAATACCAAAATGTTGTGTGATTCTTTTATCTAGCTATTAAAGCTCGATCGGCTATTTGCAAATATACAGGGAGAAAGAAAATAGTTTTTTTTTATTATCTTACGCAATATTATTAAGATAGATACTTAATATTATTTTTTATATTAAATGCCGAGGGACTAAATAAGAAAATTCTCTAAATATGTATTGGATTAAAAATTTTTGGTTGGCAAAAACGGCAAAATGGCGGGCCACCCCTGTGCAAAGAAAGCTTGCTTTTTTGTATTGTGATCACAAAAAAAAATTTATTTCGCAGAAATATTATACATTTTTGTTAAAAACACAAGATAATTAGTTATTACTTCCCTCGTGAGATTTTATCAGATCTTTACGTTTAAGGGTCTAGATGCCGGAAAACTTGTTTTTTTCGTCAATTACGTCTGTCTGTAGGTATGTCTGTCCGTCAGTCTGTGTGTTCGCGGTATAGCTAAAAACTACTTATGCGATTTCTTCAAATTTCAGTCTAAAGTTAAGGGCCATGCATGCGAAAAATACAGGCTATATATATATATATATATATATATATATATATATATATATATATATATATATATATATATATATATATATATATATATATATATATATATATATATATATATATATATATATATATATATATATATATATATATATATATATATATATATATATATATATATATATATATATATATATATATATATATATATATATATATATATATATATATATATATATATATATATATATATATATATATATATATATATATATATATATTGTATTTTTCGTTAGTCCCGAGTTTCTGGTAAAGGGATTTTAAAGATTTTTATATATCAAATTTTGTCTTATAATTAATAAAAAAATTTACTTATTTTAAACACGCTTTAAAACTCTAACAATTATTTATTTATTGCTTACAAAATTACAAATGTACTAAAAAAGTAAGCAAAAAAAATAGTGTCAAATCTAATAAAAAAAATTTTAAATTAAAATTCTTTGGCTAATATCCAGGAGCCAGCGGCAAAAGCTCTGAGAATCGGTATAAGGAATGTACAGAAACTTGTGCATGAAAAAAAAAATATAATTTACTTCCGAAAAAGATTAAGAAATGTACACAAAAAAATCCAAAGGCAAAAGACTACAATGCAAAAATGGATGTTCATAATGCAATTTATGATTTATACACGTCAAAGACTAATTCAGGAACTTTTTAATATTATAGACTAAAAAATATCATCATCACCTAAAAAGTCCTCATCTTCTGAGTCGTCCTCAAATAGCGCAATGATCATTGGTGATATTTCGACATCTAGAACTCATTCTCGATTCCACCAATCCCATATTAATTTCTCCGTATGTTCCACAGATTTCTTCCAGTACTCCGGCGTAATATAATTTAATGAATCTTGCCAAACAATTTGCACTTCATGTGATGTAAGACCATCGATCACGTGTTTTTCGTATTATGATTTTGCCCCAGCCCATATTAATTCTATTGCGTTAAACTGGCAATGTTATGGCGGCAGTCGTAAAACTTCATGTCCATTTTCCCTTAATATTTCATTTACGGCATATATGGTTAGTTTTTTAATAGATTTTGCCATTAAAAGAAGTTCTAGTTTCAGCATATTGGGTAAAGGATTTTGTTTTTGTTTTATTAGTTAGTCATAAATATCACTTTTCTTCCAGGATGACGTAGGTTGTTTATTTAAGACTCTTGAATGATAAGATGCATTGTCCAGATTGATTAAATATGGAGCATGTAAATTTGGAATCAGTTCCTTTTAACCACTTTTCAAACAGTTCACAGTTCATATTATCATGGTAGCCCATACTTTTGGCTGTTGAAGAAAACAGTAAACTTGCACCTGGGAGAAATCCTGTTGAAGGACCTGCGTGCAAAATAATGAACCGTTTTCCCGTCCCACATCCCTTTTTTCTCTTGACACTTTTTACAGACTCGTCCTATCAAGATTTCGAACCACTTCCATTAGTCTGGTCTAAAAATACCACTTTTCTAAATCTTGAATTAGCATTTTCCGTGTATTTCTTTAAAAACTGGAGACGCTGACTTGCTATATGTGGCAACTCGCCTAAAAATCTTCGATTACAGTCCTTTTTATATCGAAAACCCAACATTTTTATTAATTTTGACAACGATCCAATTTCCAATATGCCTTGATTTTTTAAAGCTTCTTTTAAAACTTGAAGGGTTATATTAGTTTTTGATTTGTATAAATCGTATATTGCATTACGAACATCCATTTTTACATTGTCACTTAAGTCTTTGGCTTTTTTCGTGTACATTTCTTAATCTTCTTCGGTAGTAAATTATGCTTTTTGCATGCACAATTTTCTGCACAGTCCTTATACCGATTCCCAGAGTTTTTGCTACTGTCTCCTGGTTATTGGCCGGTGAATTTTCATTTTCGTATTATTTTATTAGATTTAATACCATTTTTGTCGCTTGTGGTTGCAAAAAACCCGAAAATTATTTTCTATTACTCATTTTGTCACTGACTTGTCAATCTGACTTTGAAGTGACATCGCTCAAAGATTTTTGCAACTAACTATAATTTTCCATTTACTATCGATTTCTGGACACTTAATATCTTATTACTAAAATACATACAGGGTTATGATAAATTAAGGAATAAATTCATTATCTTGGAAATTAAAAAGGTTTAAATTTAGAAATTATTTTAAACTATACAGGGTCACTCACAAGAGTTATACAACTGTCATCTTTGATTTTTTCAATACAACGCCTTATTTTTTTTCTGCTGATTTGAATTCTCTATGAAATTCTAGACATTTTTGGTGTAATATAACCTATACTGAAATTCAACAGTTACCGAAATATGTTTATCTAAGTAAAACATAAAACACATATCAGGAAATTAAATAAGAAAACTACTTTATTCTACTAGACATTTTTGGTACAACATAACCTATACTGAAAATCAACAGTTATCGAAATATGTTTATCTAAATAAAACATAAAACACATATCAGGAAATTAAATAAGAAAACTACTTTATTAAATTTTGAAAATGTCCACCATTTACAGCTCTACAATGCCCTAGACGATGGAAAAACTCTTGTTGCACATTAATAACTGTATCACATTGAATATTTCTTATAACAGTTCGAATACGATCCTTAAGAATTTCAATAGTATGTGGCTTATTTTTATACACTTCATTTCTCACATACCCCCAAAGAAAGAAGTTTAACGGGCTTAAGTCCGGCGATCTTGCCGGCCACTCTATTGTCCCACGTCGCCCAATCCATCGTCTCGGAAAGGTTTCATTTAAGTATATCCTGATATCAGCTGCAAAATGGGGTGGTGCCCCATCCTGTTGATACCATAACTGGGAAGATCCGGATCATTTACATTAGGATGTAGGTTAGCTAATGCTGGTATAAGATTCTCTTCCAAAAATTGAAGATACATTTGCCCCGTTAGTGAGGAATCAAAGAAATATGGATCTATAACTTTATTGCCTACAATACCAGCCCATACATTAACACTTTGACGATACTGCGTATGACTTTCCCTGTACCAGTTAGGATTTTCTTGTGCCCAGTGTCTAAAATTTTGTTTATTTACTTCTCCATTGAGACAAAAGTTGCCTCATATGTGAAACAAATTCTTTTGACAAATAATGGATCATGATTACACATGTTGGTCATAATTTCGCAAAACTCGTTTCTGTGATCTGAATCATCATTTATTAATTCTTGAACGAATTTCACTTTATAGGGATCAAAACTTTCTTTTTTCAAAAATTTGGAAACTGATGTTTGATACATCCATAGGCTGCGTCAGTAGTTGAGAAATGTGGATTATCTTGAAAAGTTAAGAGAACGTCTAGTTTCTTTTCATCTGAGATCCTAGGGCGACCTTTTCCAAAGCGGTCCGTAACACTACCAGTATCCGTCCATTTCCTTTCTATTTTGCTCACTGCAGACTGAGTAATAGGTTGCCTATGAGGATATCTGTTGTTAAACAGCTGACAAACTTCTTTTTGTATCCTAGTCTTATCACCAGTACCAAGCATTATTAGAATTTCAATTCTTTCTTTCTCTGTTAAACGCATAGTCAATATTTGAAATCAAAATGGTAGATCGTAAATAAATTATATGACTTGTCAACACAGTGGCAGTGACAAAGTTATTTTTCTTTGGGATTACGCGACAGACATTGGTAGGGTATACAAATGTCCGATAGGTTATTAAATACACAGGTTTTATTTAGATAAGAATATTTCGATAACCGTTGATTTTCAGTATAGGTTATGTTATACCAAAAATATCTAGAATTTCATAGAGAATTCAAATCAGCAGAAAAAAATAAGGCGTTGTATTGAAAAAATCAAAGATGTCAGTTGTACAACTTTTGTGAGTGACCCTGTATAGTTTCGAGCGTTTTTCTATTACATTTTAATTTCCAAGATAATGAATTTATTCCTTAATTTATCATAACCCTGTATATAGCATGTAATGCATGAATTAATTAACTATGTAGCTTCAACAAAACAATATTGTCTGTTAATAGTGTTATATTACAGTCAGGAAATAATTTGTCTGCGAAATATTAAGTAACTCTCATATTATAACAATAACAACACAGGAAATTTGATTTTCATTTGCTAAGCATTTTACGACTACAAATGAATCGGTGACGCCTTATATGTTCTGGTGAACACGTTTTTACATTCATAATTTTAATAAATGCTCGATTAATTATACGAAATAAATAGTTTAAATATTAATGCGAATATTCTCCAGATATTTTTCGTGTACCTAGATATTTACGGGGCATCTGCCTTTGAAATTGACGCACATTTTTTAAAAATCGCCTTTACCCGCAACTTTCCTCATATAGAATTTGACTACGAACACATAACACAGTTTAAATATGCATATAACACTGGCCGGCAAGATTTTTCTAACACAGGCCAGCTCAATATTTTCACAATGGAAATACCCTCTCAATAATAAAAAAAATATTGGGAAAGCCCTAATACGTACCATTTTTTAATAGCCTAATTAGAACCTTTTATATTGGCAGGTAAACAATTTTATTGTGGGGCGGCTAAAATGGATCCATTTTACAACCGAAAAATTACCTAGACTGGGTTGTTTACAACATTAGACATTTTTACAAAACTGATGACATTAGCGCAAAAAATAACGCTAAGGAACTAATGTATTTTTTAAAAGACAAGGAGCTGGAAGATGCCTACACCGAAGTGTCGAAATTGTGTGAATTAGTATTGACAATACTTGCCACAAGTTCATCAGTAGAACGCAATTTTTTATACGTTTAACACTTAAACGTATAAAAAATTTCGTGGGAAATTCAACGGGGCAGGAGAGACTTTGTCTGTTGTCCATTGAAAATAAACTTCTCCAAAATATGTCGGAGCATCGACGTTTTTATAATGACGTCATTGACGAATTTGCAAAGAATGATCGAAGAATCGAATTACATTACAAATAGGTAAGTTTCTAAAAATTGCTTCCCTTTCGTAAAATTTCACCGCACGCTCCTGACAATAGGGGTCAAACAAACCGCAAGACTGTGATGTCATGGATTCACCACTGCCGTGAAAATGGATCTCTGCAAAATTTTAAGAATCCTGGACGTTGAGGAACCATTCGTACCCCTGAAAATACTGAGCGAGTCAGAACCCAGTCCCACAAGGTCTGCTAATAGGCAATCCCTTATTTTGGGAATAACAAAAGGGAGCCTACATCGAATTCTTCGCAAGGACTTAAAATTTCATCCGTACAAATATCAAATGGTGCAACATCTTAGTTATCAAGATAAACGAGCTAGGTTAGCTTTTTGCCAAAACTTTTTAAATTTACATTGAGGAGACATCCACAATCTTTTAATGAGTGACGAGGCAAATTTTTATTTGAACTGCATGGTTAATAACGAGGTTAATAAATAGAATTCTGGGTTTTAATCAAACTAAAATCCTCAAGAAATCATTACAAACAATCTCCATAATTTGAAAGTTATTGTTTGGTGTGCGGTAGGATCATTTGGCATTATTGGTCCATATTTTATTCGAGATGGAAATAACCATCCTCTAACAGTGACGTACGTGTGTTACGTAAATATGCTAGAGATGTTTTTTATTCCCGATTTAAAAAAGGAAGTGCTATACAAAATAATGCGTTATTACTCTAGCAGGATGGAGCAGCAGCCCATACCGCTAGAAACTATATGAGAGTTCTGCGAGAAGTATTTCAAGACTTGGGGATTTAAATTGGCTTTCTGGGTCCTCGGACTTAACTGCACCAGCCCTTTTTCTGTAGGGCTATTTAAAGGCGAAGATTTTTGCAACTTGTCCAAAAAACATTCAAGAACTCGAAGTCCGACGAATAGATCAGATTTTGCTTTATCGTGTCGTGAATAATTTCTTGTCAGTTAAGTTAAGATAAATCGTATGTTACAGTAAATCCCAAAGCGTAGATTGTATTTAAGTCTAACAAAATGTTTGTTAAATTCAGTTTTGAGAATGTTATTGAGCTATTAAAATGGGTAGTCTGTTATGGAGAACCCTGTACATATAAAGGCATCAAATAAAATTTAATCGTATTTTTTTCTCCGATTTTTTATTCGTTCATAAGCCAACTTCAAAGTAATCGATTTACAAGCCAAAGATAATTTAAGAGTTGCATATATTCAAAAGAAGAATATCTGTTGCATTGTCAATTATGCATTAATAATAGACAGAAAGTAAAACCGCTATTGTTATGGATTAGAAAGTTATCACTTTACCCGTATCATATACATAACAAATGAAAGTATTTTGTAATTGCTATACCCTTATTTCTATGTCCATCAAAGTTTTTATTGCTTAATTTCTTTCGTATAACGTTAGAGAACATTAAGAAATAAAAACTTTTGCAGTAGTAGTATTGCATATACAATGTGTCCCAAATTTGACTTACATGCATTGCTATCTCGTAAACCGCTATAGCTACAGGGTGGGTTAAATTAGGAAAGTTTTAGAGAATTTTATTACAAATTTGATGACGTTTTGAAGTTTAGGATATCTTTTGTGGTTTTCAAGATAATTGGGAAAAATCAAAATGGTGCATTTTCAACTTTTGCCCGTAGCTTCTAAACGACTCGTATTATGGTTTTATGGTTTATACATTATTAGGGCACTTTTATTAGAGGAACATTATGCAGGTAAAACGAAGTTTCTAGCTTCAATTGTTTTTGAGATATTGTCATCAACTGTTTATTTTCTTACCGACGCCATATTGGATTATTATATTTTTGGAAAGATCTTTTTAAGAGCTTTCCAATGATGTATAACAAGGTAAGATTATTATTTTTCTTGAGCTCTAAAAACCAAAATAATTGTTTTTTTTTAAGTAGGCTTTGATTACGCATGGCGGCCATAATGAAACAAAAGAATGCCGCATGTCAACAATCATTTTGTGTTCCTGAATAGTACTTGTTATCATTTTCTCATTGTGCCGAGTTTTTACAAAGTTTATTTGAGTTTCTTATACTACTTAAAATGGAGGGTAATTATTCCAACGAAGAGAATTTGGATATGATAGAACTTTATTTTAAAGCAAATAGAAATACACAAGCAGCTGCGCGTTCATACGAAGAACAATTTCCAGACCGACATCAACCAAGCCAAAGGCATTTCAGATTTCTAATTGTAAACTTGTTAGCTTATGGGTAAAAATATTAATTCAACCATCGATGTTTCAGATTTTCAACTAAGATATTATACTAACAGTGAATACCTAGTGACTAAAATGTAACTATCACACTATTGAAAATACCTAAACTAAATTTAAATTAACACATAAATAAAATATAAGTTACACCACATGCCTCCCTCCATTTTCCACACATTTTTGACATTTCTCCAATACCTTCCGTGTAACCCTTCTTAAGGTGTTCCTGTTAATATTAGCAAAAACATCTCGGACTCTGTCTTCTAGCTCTCTGAGACTTTCTGGCGGAGAAAATTCGTAGACCTCATTTTTTGCGTATCCCCATAAATAAAAATCGGGAGGAGTAATATCCGGTGACCTTGCCGGCCAAGCAACAGGGCCATTATTAGCGATAATATTTTCCCCGAAAGTATTTCTGAGGACCGCCATCACCTCTCTGGTACCGTGAGCCGGACAGCCATCTTGTTGGAACCAAATATTTTGCAGGTCGTTTGGGGGAACAGAATTTATAACTTCTGGAATAATTTGTTCCCGTAATAGTTGCAAATATCTGTTACCCGATAAATTTTCTTGGAAAATGAACGGCCCACT
The DNA here is from genome assembly GCA_030620095.1 of Kuschelorhynchus macadamiae. Lineage (NCBI taxonomy): Eukaryota > Metazoa > Arthropoda > Insecta > Coleoptera > Curculionidae > Kuschelorhynchus > Kuschelorhynchus macadamiae. Next base: position 460,317 of record JAUTXW010003044.1, read on the forward strand.
CAAACGGTTATCTAAAATACAAATTGTTATGAGTGATTTAAAGCAGAAGTGCATTGTTTGGAATTACCTATAATGCCACACCACACATTGAACCCAAATTTTGTTTGTAAACGTCTTTCTTCTAAATTATGAGGATTCTCGGTGCCCCAGTAATGAGTATTATGTTTATTGAAAATTCCACAGTTTGTAAATCGTGTTTCATCTGTCCAAAGTACTTTAGAATGAAAGTTGGGTATTTGCTGGCATTTGTTGATGAACCATTCACTAAACGTGATTCTTCTAGCAAAATCATTTACCTGAAGACCCTGTACAATAGTAGGTTTATAGGGATGAAAGTGAAGTTTTTTCAAGACTCGTTGGACGGTTGATTTGGGAATTGCCGTTTGTTCTTCAAGAACACGCTTCAATCTTTCTTACTGAGGTTGTTGGGTTGTCCCTGACACTTTCTATTATAGCTGCGTTTCTTGCTTCATTATCTATTGAATAGGTCTTTGGTTTCGGTTTCAAAAAAGACCCGTAGGCTAACAGGTTAACAATTAGAAATCTGAAATGCCTTTGGCTTGGTTGATGTCGGTCTGGAAATTGTTCTTCGTATGAACGCGCAGCTGTTTGTGTATTTCTATTTGCTTTAAAATAAAGTTCTATCATATCCAAATTCTCTTCGTTGGAATAATTACCCTCCATTTTAAGTAGTATAAGAAACTCAAATAAACTTTGTAAAAACTCGGCACAATGAGAAAATGATAACAAGTACTATTCAGGAACACAAAATGATTGTTGACATGCGGCATTCTTTTGTTTCATTATGGCCGCCATGCGTAATCAAAGCCTACTTAAAAAAAAACAATTATTTTGGTTTTTAGAGCTCAAGAAAAATAATAATCTTACCTTGTTATACATCATTGGAAAGCTCTTAAAAAGATCTTTCCAAAAATACAATAATCCAATATGGCGTCGGTAAGAAAATAAAAAGTTGATGCCAATATCTCAAAAACAATTGAAGCTAGAAACTTCGTTTTACCTGCATAATGTTCCTCTAATAAAAGTGCCCTAATAATGTATAAACCATAAAACCATAATACGAGTCGTTTAGAAGCTACGGGCAAAAGTTGAAAATGCACCATTTTGATTTTTTCCCAATTATCTTGAAAACCACAAAAGATATCCTAACCTTCAAAACGTCATCAAATTTGTAATAAAATTTCTAAAACTTTCCTAATTTAACCCGCCCTGTAGCTGTAGCGGTTTACGAGATAGCAATGCATGTAAGTCAAATTTGGGACACATTGTATAGGTCTGGGAAAATTGTACAAACTTAAACGCCATCTATCTAGTGGTATAAAATATTCATTATGTGATTCTCTAGTGTTATCATTACTTGACTATGGCGATATCGTCTACCATAATTCACTAAGCGCGCACACTAAGCATTCCATACAAAAACTTCAAAATGCATGCCTACGTTTCGCACATAACGTATCATTTAGAAACCATATTACACCGTATCTCAATAGATATTCTATCCTGTCAATGGCGAGAAGGATATGTTCTTATTTATTTTTCGCATATTAACAGCTAATCAACCTCCATATTTAAGGTCTATATTCACAACGCACGAGCATAACTATGGTACTCGATATTTAGATTCTTTTAGGATCGCACAGGATAGGTCAGCAGTATTTCAAAAATCATTCAGCTTTGTCGAAGTTTAGATGTGGAATAATTTATCAAATAATATTAAACAACATTCGCAAACCTAATTTTAATTTTTTTCTTTTCACACTTCATTCTTAATATTCACTTTTTAATAATAAGCTTAGTTTTAATGCTCATTATTATTTATAAATTATTAATCTCGTTGATATTTTTCAATTTTCTAAGGGCTGCATTACATTGAATCGGAAAATTTTAATATTTTCTATTTTAATTATTTGTATGTCTTATAAGCCAAATAAGAAGTAGGGTAAATTAGCCAGTGGTCGGACAGGTTAGGAAAAACTGAGTTTAAATTGTTGATTAAAATTTATTTATTGATGTAATGGAATTGAAATCTTGTGAAATAGATAGTGTAGATATTGGGCTTAATGTTAAATATAAGACTTTTTTACATAAACTTACTTATGATTTTAATTATTTTTTTAAGTGATATAAGTGCTGTTTTATCAGTAGTCGGACAGTGTTTGCCGATGGCCGGCCAGGCAGTTACCATTAGTCGGACGCCTTGTGATTGGCTGATTCTGCACAGTCCCGTATTTAATATGTATCTACTAAAATTTTAATGCAAATTTATTCTTGAACTTTAAGCTTTTTTTTGTTTTATGTATCCACAAAGACATATTTTAATCATACTTATAATTAATAAATAAAATGACTGAGGAAAAATAATTTTAACTTTAATACCTATCTAATAGAAACAACAAAAACCTATTGCTACTGCGCTACAAAAGCAAAACATATGAGAAGTCAACAAACAAAACATAAAAATATTTGTTAACAGCAGATAAAAAAAACTTTACTAAAAACATCAAATAAAACTGTTAACTAGAAACAACAAAATAAAAAACTTTACTAATACTACGTATAAATTGTTTGGTAGAATTAGGAATCATATAAACAAATAAACAACTAACTGCCTACTCATCATTACAAAATTTACATTTGAAATCTAAGTTAGATACTTCCCTATAAGAAAGTCCTGAAAATTCTGTGCATCCTAAATGAAACCAGCGGATACATGAATCACAACCTACATTTTTTTCCACTTCTATTTCGGTGTCACTTTCAAGTTCATCCGCGCATTCTCCACATGTTTGCTTTGGTACATTTTTGTTTTGCTTTGGGTTTTCTGGATTACTATCATCAGCTTCAGATTCTTTATCCATTAAGGAAGACTCCCCTACCTCTTGGTTCTCTTGATTACCCGCATTCTTGTTACTTAAGGTTCTTGAATCTGTTTTACTTTGTTTTTTCTTTATTCCCTCTATTTTCCTAATTTTTTTGGCATTCTCTTTTTCCTCCTTGTCTTTCAATTTATTTTCGTAATACTTTCGCCAAGCTTCGGAAGAAATTGCTGAGGGTAGTTTTTCCCTTTGGCGTTTCTTTTAATTTTTGTTTACAGGTTGAGGATATGAAAGATGCCTTTCAAATGAGGGACTGCAACTGGCGAGCGTTATTGGATTTGATTGGGTTTGAGTATTAGAATTTAAAATTGAACTCTCAATATTCTTTTTATTTTTTCCATCAGTTATCACATCCTTTATTTTTCGATTATGTATCTTTTTAGTAAGTGTTTCTGGTTCAACAATATCTACCTTTTCTTGTATTTGAGCTAAAAATTCTTCATCAGTCCTTTTTATTATTCTTTGGTTATCTGTCTCCTTAGTAAATGTGTCTTCTCCCAAAATATCATTATCTTTTTGTATTAGAGCTAAGCATTCTCCACCAGTTCTTACATGTTTCATTTTTTGGCTCGCTGTGCCCATAGTGAATGTCTCATCTTGCCCCAAAATATCAACCTCTTTTTCTATTACTTCTTGGTTTAACACAGGTTTGTCAGATTTCTCCAATTCGTAGTCAGATATTTCTAAGATTTTTCTCTCTTCTATTTTTTCATTATCATGGAATAAATTATCCATATTTTGGTCTGTTTGGGCTACATTGAGAAGTATGTCTTGTAATATTACAACTTTAGGGCTTTGATCTGGTGCTACTCCAAGAACTTTACTGCTAGCTGTGGCAATATTATCTGTAAAAATGAGATCCATTCCATCAATTTCTTCTGGAGTAAAAAACGAGTCGCCATTGCCACTACCTTTTTTCAATGATTTTATAAGGTTCAGAATCGTATCCGTAGAGATTCCAAGTTCAGACAGTTTTGGTCTCAGCTTTGTAATAACTTTTTCAGTACTTATGATATCGGCTTCTGATATTTCTTCTTGACCCTTTACGTCTGTTTGAATTGCCAAGTTCTCCAAAACATTTTGTACGCACTTTTTATAATTTACCACGTTCGGATTGAATGGGTATAACCCACAGGCTTTAAAACCATTTTTCATGTTGTTTGACATTTTGGGGTGCAGAAGAGCTTTTTCAAATATAGGGCAAAACTCAGTTTTTGTAACTACACGGTTTTCATTTTCTGCCTGCCATTTTCTTACCTTTTCCCGCCAATAGTCTTTTAATGGTTTAAAAACCGCAACGTCGGCTGGTTGTAATAAATGGGTTGCATTTGGAGGCAAAGCATACAAAATTATGCCATTCTCATTACAAAACCTGCTTAATTCAACAGACATATGTGATTGATGACCATCTACTAAAAATAATACAGGTCGCTGAATGCCTTCGTTGTCCAACCATTTGTTAAGTTCATTAGCCACATACTCAAAAAACACCTCCGACCTCATCCAACCGCTATCTGACTTTCCAAGTACCCAACCGGGGAGCATACGATCTACTATAATTTTTGGTGGTTTCACATAAGGAAAGATAACTAGTGGAGGGCAAAGTCTGCCATCGGCCGTAAAAGTAATTAACACCGTTAAATTTTTCAGGTCACGTCCTCTCACACCCAAAACTTTACCACTTTTTGGACACAAGCAAAACCCACTTTCATCGCCGTTTAAAATTCGACTTGGATTTTCCAACATGTCTGCAGCGTTCGATTTGATTAAAAAAACTTTTAAATTCTCAAACCAAGACCTGATGTATTCTTCTGTTACTTGAGCTCTGTATTTTTCCAAGGACTCGGCGTTTTTTAAGGCTAAATGGGGATGTCGGTTCATAAAACCGTAGAACCAACTCTGACCAGGTCTTCCATTGGTAAACAGCGTTTCCAATTCTTCATCTTTTACTATTTTTTCAACTGTATTAAGTAAAACCTGTTTTTTTATTGGAAATCCGCAAGCGGCTAAGTTTTCAATCCAACTAACTAATTTTTCTTCAATTTCTCCAGTTAAAACAGGATCTGGTCCCATCCGTTTGCAAACGTCGCTCACTTTTCCTTTAATACGGTCCTGCACTGTAGACTTTGGAACCCCGTACTGCCTGCATGTTTCTCGCAATTGTCCCCTTCTCGGACAGCTTGGACTGCGTTTTCTAACGCATCTCGGTCATATTGATGAAAACTCCCTTTTGCTTTGGGCTTCATGTCTGAAAACAACGAAAAACTCATAACAAAATCTATCTGAAATCTGCAATGTGACTTCGAAAAAGGACTAGTGTCCGACCTTTCAAACATATTAAATTTAGCATTGACCAGTGGTCGGACACTTTTTATCTCCTTTAACCCGCGTTTGTATTGAGTTTCTGCTGTCCGACCACTAAACACGGTCGAAAACTTGTATTTCATTATATTTAAAACAAAAAAGACAATAGATATTACATGCCAACTAGCAAGAAAAAGACAAAAATAAAAGAGTTACCTTTTCCAGTAGTCGGACACTTGTCCGGCTACTGGTCTTAATACGAAACTGTAGACCAGTTTATCGGACACCCAAATATAACCTTAAAATATTAAAAAATACCCTTTTTTTGCTATTTAAAATAAAAATATAGACTACACTACATACGCTTAAGTTATAGGGACTTCATAAAGCAGATACAAAATGTTTTAACTTACCTTAAAACTGTGTCACTTCTATCTTTAAGAGGCAAAAACTGGAGAGCACAAACGTGTCGTCACTTTCCCGCTTTTTTTAACGGTTTCAGGATGACAACTTAGACAAAGAAAATTTTATCGGACCGAGTGGAAGAGTTGGCAGAATCGGGTTTTTATTTATTTAAACCAATACTAAGCCGTGTTTTTAATTTATTTCCCAATAAATACGTTTTGTCCGACCACTGGCTAATGTCCGACTACTGGCTAATTCACCCTATTGAATTTGAAGTGCAAACAAAATTTTCGGAAAAAATCTTTAGCACTTATTTCCTTAATAAAAGCAAGAGTGCGATTTTTTTTGAAGTTTTTCCGAAAAATAATTTTTTTACACGCGTTATATTTTGTTTGAGTAGTTCCCGAGTAAATATTATAAACGTAACTGCAAACTTTCTTTTTATTTAATATATTCACAAAAAAAATTAATTAAATTAACTTCCGCTGTTTGCTATTGTTTGAATTTAAGGAGCGCGTTGATGTTGTCATGGTAACGCTTGGAGAGACAAGCCTTGTTCAAAATGGCCATTCTATAAAAATTGGGCTACTTTTGATAGAATTACGACAAAACCAGGATGAAACTAACCGAAATTTTGTCAACTTAAGCCGTCAATTTGTGACGCATACTACTGTTGTGTTCATTTGTCTTGACCAAAAGTCAGGAACCGGCATGCACAGCCTACTTGTGTTTCGTTAAAAAAAATGCACTTTATATAACGGCGAATTAAATGCACTTTATATAATGGCGAATTAATCATGAAGGCTTTGATTTTGGTGAACCATGCGTCCGAATCAAATATTTTGTTTGTGTGTATTGTCAAACACTGAAATGCATGAAATCCATGTGAATAAATTAAATAAAAAATTATGAAAATATTCGTCAATTCGTTGATTCGCCAAGTGAAATTGACGATTTGAACAGATTAAAGCCTAGAGGTATTTTATAGTGGTACGATCTATAGATACAAAATATACAGGGTGGCCCATCGAAAACGTACCGCAAGGCATAACGGCCAAACTCATCAATTTTGTTTGTGAGGGGGACAACTTTTGCCCTTAAAATGATCGCAAAATTTTCAACCCTCTAAGCGGGGGTGTCATCCCCAAACTTTTTCAAATGGGAAGAGGGGTCAAGTGGTACCGCAATGATAAGGGCTTTCTACTCTCTATACCCTCCAGCTTTGGTTTTGAAAATCGGTCAAGTCATTTAGAAAATATGAAGGATTGAAATTTGAAAAATACATTTTTCAAAAAACGCATAAATTGAATTAAATAAAAAAAAACTTACCGTATTAATGAAGCAAATGCTGAAAATGTTGCCCGTCGACCTCCATACAGTAATACAAATTAGCTTCAAATCGTTCTCGAACATTCTGAAGAACTTGAGGGGTCACTTCGCGACAAACGTCAATAATTCGAGTTCGCAGATCTTCTAATGAGGCAAGTGGAGTGCTATACACTTTACTTTTTATGTGTCCCCATAGAAAAAAGTCTAAAGGAGTCAAGTCGGGTGACCGGGGAGGCCACTCAATGGCACCCCTTCGTCCTATCCACCGCCCGGGAAAGTTAGTGTTTAAATAATTACGCACATTTTGAGAGTAATGTGGAGGTGCACCGTCTTGTTGAAATATCAGTTCCGCTTCAACGTATCCAGGATTATTTTCCAACCAAACTTTTTCAAATGGGAAGAGGGGTCATGTGGTACCGCAATGAAAAGGGCTTTCTATTCTCTATACATTCCCGCTTTGGTTTTGAAAATCGGTCAAGTCATTTAGAAAATATGAAGGATTGAAATTTGAAAAATACATTTTTCAAAAAACGCATAAATTGAATTAAATAAAAAAAAACTTACCGTATTAATGAAGCAAATGCTGAAAATGTTGCCCGTCGACCTCCATACAGTAATACAAATTAGCTTCAAATCGTTCTCGAACATTCTGAAGAACTTGAGGGGTCACTTCGCGACAAACGTCAATAATTCGAGTTCGCAGATCTTCTAATGAGGCAAGTGGAGTGCTATACACTTTACTTTTTATGTGTCCCCATAGAAAAAAGTCTAAAGGAGTCAAGTCGGGTGACCGGGGAGGCCACTCAATGGCACCCCTTCGTCCTATCCACCGCCCGGGAAAGTTAGTGTTTAAATAATTACGCACATTTTGAGAGTAATGTGGAGGTGCACCGTCTTGTTGAAATATCAGTTCCGCTTCAACGTATCCAGGATTATTTTCGATGATGTCAGTTAGGGCTGGGTCGATGGTATTTTCCAGTAAATCTAAGTACATATCACCTGTTAGAGTTCCAGGAAGAAAAAAAGGACCCACAATAGAATTTCCAAAAATACCAGCCCACACGTTCAATTTCTGAGGATGTTGTGTGTGCACCTCGTGAAATACCCTGGGGTTGTTCTCAGCCCAGTACCGACAGTTATGCCGATTAACTACACCGTTCAAAAAGAAAGTGCACTCACCCGAAAAACACACATTGAATAGAAAATTATTATTATTGGCCACTCGTTCACTAATAGTTTCACAAAATTGCAAGCGGCGATCAAAATTGTCTTCGTTGAGTTCTTGTACCAACTGAATTTTATACGGGTGGAAATGGTGTTTTTTCAATATTCTTTGGACACTTGTACGATTCACGCCGGTCTCATTGGCTAATTTTCTTGTACTCAGCGTACTATCCATGGCAACTTGGCCCAATACAAAGACCTCCATAGCTTCATTTACTACAGGATTTTCCATCTGCCTCTTTTTATTTATAAGGGATCCAGTTTCGCGAAATTTTGCTACTAACTCGCGAACAATTTTGCCGGAAAGGTGTTTTTCAGGATGTCGTTCATTAAATATCTGCGCAACCCGATTGCCACATTCATTATTTTTAAAATAAAGTTCGATTATTTCCACTTTTTCTGCAAGTGAGTACACCATAATTATTGATAAAAAATTTAATGATATTGAGAAATTTAAACGCACAAGTTACAGAACAGCTATCTAGCAACTACCGCACCTGATCGTTGTGGCATGTCAAATCACTAAAATCAGCAGTAAACATCTAAAATAACAGGACAAAAATAGCGAATTGGTCGAAGGAATTTATCCTTATCATTTACTCTGATAATTTGTAAATAAACATTTTAAATTTCAATCCTTCATATTTTCTAAATGACTTGACCGATTTTCAAAACCAAAGCGGGAATGTATAGAGAATAGAAAGCCCTTTTCATTGCGGTACCACTTGACCCCTCTTCCCATTTGAAAAAGTTTGGGGGATGACACCCCCCGCTTAAAGGGTTGAAAATTTTGCGATCATTTTAAGGGCAAAAATTGTCCCCCTCACAAACAAAATTGACGTGTTTTTGGATTTTTTGAAAAAAAATTACCCTGGCCGTTATGCCTTGCGGTACGTTTTCGATGGGCCACCCTGTATATTGTGAACTTATGTAGAAGAATTTTGGGGGTTTGTAGACTTCGATATCATAATCAAATGAACATTGGCGTAAGCTGACCCACTGGCTAGCTCTGAAGATGCAGGTCTGCAAAAATTAAAGGGTCATAACACCTGAATTTGTTTTCTTTGAGATTTAACTTTAATTTATTGATTAACATAATTAATGCGTTTAAAAAAAAATCTGTACAAATTATAAAAAGTAGAGAATAACTCTGTTTTGCCGTTGGTTGCGATATAGTGTATGTTTAGTAATTTTAATGTAAAACTTGATTGAAAATGTTTTAATTGAGCTAACTTTTTGATAATCTTCCTGTATCCAAAAACATAAAATTTGTTTGAATATATTAGTAATTCTAGTAAACATAGGTCTTTAAAAATTGCACCAACAAATTCAGAAAACCAAATATTTCAAATGGAGACTACCCGTATATATTTTTTCAAAGGGCCTTGTAAACAATTAAACCCACGGAATTTGATAATTTTTGAATATAAAATAGAAAGTTTACCTTCATTTAATTGTTTTAAGAAAATAAATGAACCACTTTTTCTATTAAAAAAACCAAAAATAAATTCGATATTTTCACTGCATTCCGATGCGCTATATTCCTTAATATGACAATTTGAAGAAAGGCTATCTTGCCTTGTTGCCACACTTACATTATTGTATGGAAAATTTTCATTTTTTCCCCTGGGCGAATGCTGAATGTTAGACTTTCGCCAGTGATGCCCTGCGCTGTTTTTCGCCCTTTAGGGCTTTAACGATGACGCCTACGGCGCGGCGCCTAACCTGGTGCTAACCTAGTATCAACCCACCTAGAGTCTTCGCGCTCCTGCTGGTACCGATCCATAACCCACAAATTCATTTGGTTTTTCTTATATAATTTGTATAGGTCATATATATAATAAACTTGGCAACGTAGCATCCCCAGAACACTAGATTTCCGTCCAACGGGCGACACTACCGCCCTCTCTTTATTTAGCAGCTGCAATTATGTTTGAAAACGTTTAATAATGTCTTATATAATAATTACTTCTAACTTTTAGTTAGAAATAATCATTTTTGTGTTATAGAGCATTATAATATAATCAATCTCTTACGTAGTTTATAAATTAAGTTTGTGAAAAATATGTTTTTAGCTGTACAGGGTTTTCCCATATATTTATCCACCCACCTAAAGAGTTTATTTGAATAGATACGGAAATGTCGTAAATATAAAAGTTATTGGGTTTTTTATAAAGATTTAGAATATTATATCATTAGTGCGAAAATATTATTGGAAATGTCAAATTTTGACAGGTTGTCAGTTTTTTTAAATGAAACACCCTATATATTAAATCATATTCCTGAAAGTCTTTTTTTTTTTTTAATTTCAAATATATATATACTTTTAATATATTCTGTCGATTAGTTTTGGACATATAAGCGTTTAAACTTTAAAGAAATGGTAAGGTAATTTGCGCTAAAACATAGTGAGCCATGGTCAAGACAATTGCAATGAACGACGCATTTTTGACGTTTACCGGTCAGAAGTATCTATTTACGACTACTTTTAATATCCGATAAGTTCGACGATGGGTTATTCGGAAGAAGAGAAATTCGACATGATAAAATTATTTTATTTACATGAGTTATCTGACCATCCAACCAAGGAACCTGCTGACACTGCATATTAGATGACCGCTAATATAAGCGAATTTCTGCGACGCGAGGCCAGTCAGTTGAAAGCATCGACGTAAAACATTTTATTTTTGTTTCTAAATAACTTGTATTTTTGAAATAAACATTTTTTAAAAAGGCGATTCCGTAGTCTCGTTTTGTAATTGGCGCAGTCGTACGGATTTTCGGAAGTTTATGAATCGCTCATAATAACTTTTTCGTTTTAACGAATTAACCGGAAAGAACCAATTGTTGTGACATTAGGTGAAGTGCTTATTATAGAGCGGATTGATCAAGACATCGATCGATTCCCAATCCATCGTGGATCTGTAAGAGCATTCCATTTGATCGAACATCGAGGGATAGGACCCACATTGTCTGTCTCTGCAAGTACCACGCTTTGGAGAAGGACCACATCGCCGAACCAAGTTTGGAACTTATAGAATGACTAGGATCGCCATTCTTCTAGTATTGTAAGTGCAATTGATTTTCTCTCATATTGATGTCGATTGAAAATTTAATTTCTGAATTAGATAGCCTTCGTTTATCACCTTCAGCTGACTCTGTTCCTCAAAATAATTTAGGAGCATTAGATTTAGAAGTAGAAGTAGAAAATATACTAGAAAATTTTGAAAATACAATTTCTTTAAGTAATCATTTACTAATTAATCAATTATTAGAATCAAATATGTCCCAATTTAAACCCGAATATTTAAACTGCGTCCCAGTTTTTGACGGAGACGCAAATGATTTAAATAGATATATATCTACATGCCAATCACTCATAGACGCATTTTACGATGCAAGCAACCCGCGAAATTTTCAAAATATTTATTTGTTAAATTCTTTAATAGGCAAACTTACAGGTCAGGCTAAACTAGTTGTTAACATACAAAATGTAACAACGTGGGACGAACTTAAAGACACATTAAGACGAAATTTTGCAGATCAAAGGGATGAAGCGTGTTTAAATCGTGATTTGGTTATGTTAAAACAAAACACCGGTGAAAAACCAAATGATTTTTACGATAGAGTTTTACATATTTTAAATCTGCTGTGTTCATTTATTGATGCGCATGAGCTAACTAATTCAGCTAAAATTCTAAAACGAGAACTATACAATGAATTAGCTTTAAAAACATTTTTAAGTGGATTACGTGAACCATTAGTGACAACAATAAGATGTATGAGGCCTGAAAATCTTATGCAAGCTTTACAATTTGTAACACAAGAATATAACGTGAATTATTTTCAAACCCAAAATAAATCCGGACCACTCTTAATAAAAAATAATACCAATAACAGTAGCCATAACGTTTTTAAGCCACATCAAAATTTCCAACCGAATTTTATTCAAAGACCAATTTTTAACGCAAATACGCCACACAATGCATTTAGGCCTAATTTTCCGTCACAGCCTATGAATATAAGACCCAATCCTAATAGGCCCCAACCGAGATTTTTTACAAATAATCAAGTTTTTGGTAAGCCTAGAACTAATGTGTTTAAGCCAAATAATCAAAACAGGTTTCCACCACCAAAACCAATGTCAGGCGTAGAAACAGCTATATTTAAACCATTCGCTAATAGACCACCACAAAACAACCAACAACAAAACTCTAATTTTTATTCTCAAAATCAAGGATTTAATCCACTTAAATTTGCTTTCGAAGAGCTTCATAATACTGAAACTCATAACATGCCCTATTATGAACAATATTCGTATGAAGAATGTCCACATTCTAGCACATACGACCCGTATCAGAATGTGTATTGTGATCAAAATTATTACGCCCAAAAGACCGAATTTTACGAATATGATTCAGAAAATAATCCTATTGTGACATTACCTGACTCTGACTTTCTAGAAAATACGAATTATTACGAAGAACAAACTGACCGCGAAAATTTTACCAAGGTTCCTCCAGACAACAAAAAACCTTAGAACCTCAATTAATATCATTCAATATGTCAAATCCTAGTGAGTTATCTTATATAATTTTCCCAGAAACAAACCTAAAATTTCTTATTGATTCAGGCTCAACAAGATCTTTTATCGATCCGAATCTTGCAAAAAAAATTTACCCAAATAATATAATAAATGATACTTTTATAGTTTCGACCGTTTTCCAAAAATCAGCCCATCAATATAGTGCCTTATTTCCCTCATCAAACATTTTTAATTTGCCGGAACAAAAAGATTTGAAATTCTATCTATTTAAATTTCATAATATATTTGACGGACTTATCGGACTTGACAATTTAAAAATACTTCAAGCTAACCTCGACTTTGATAAAGGCTTATTAGTTACACCTTATACTAGAATTAAATTACGTTTTCACAAAACGCAAAATGAGTTAAATTTTATTACAATCGCCCCACGTGTCGAACAAGTAATACAAGTAAAAACATCGGTAAGGAACGGTGATATCATAATACCACACCAAAGGTATCACAATTGCGAGATACCGGAATGTCTAACTGTTGCAAAAAATGGTTTTGCGATAACAACAATTCTCAACAATACTTGTGAAGAAGTAACCTTAGACTTCTCACAACCCATAAGCGTAGAACGTTTTTATGCGAGTGAATATGAAGAAATAAATTTAAATAATTTTAATGATTGTTCCGAATTAAAAAATTTGGATTTTTCAAAATTTAGAACAAACCATTTAAATTCAGAAGAACAAGCAAAGCTTTTAAAATTAATTCATGAGTATTCAGACATTTTTTATAACGAAGACAAACCTTTAACATTTACAAATGAAATTAAACACCGCATAAGAACCACAGACGAAATCCCGGTTTATTCTAAATCGTATCGCTACCCCTTTATTTATAAGCAAGAGGTAGATAAACAAATAAAGAAAATGCTAGATCAAAAAATAATACGACCGAGTAGCTCTCCGTGGAGTTCACCCATTTGGGTGGTACCCAAGAAGCTAGATGCCTCAGGGAAGCCAAGATACAGGGTAGTAGTCGATCTAAGGGGTGTAAACTCTAAGAGTTTAGATGATAAGTATCCTCTCCCGAATATAACCGATCTATTAGATAAGTTGGGAAAATGTCAGTACTTTAGTACCCTAGACTTAGCCAGTGGATTTCACCAGATCCAAATGCACGAAGATGACATCGAGAAAACGGCATTCAACACAGAAAATGGACATTACGAATTTCTTCGAATGCCCTTCGGGTTGAAAAACGCACCCGCGACATTTCAACGTGTCATGGATAATATCCTGAGAGGAATTCAAAATGAAAAATGCCTTGTATATCTTGACGATATAATTGTATTCTCAACATCATTACAGGAACATTTAGAACGGCTAAAATGCGTTTTTCAAAGGTTAAGAGATTCTAACTTTAAAATCCAGTTAGATAAATCGGAATTTTTAAGAAAAGAAGTGGCATATTTAGGCCATGTCGTCACGGCAGATGGCGTTAAACCAAACCCTGACAAAATAAAAGCAATTAAAGAATTTCCAATACCAAAAACAACAAAACAGATAAAAGGCTTTCTAGGTTTACTTGGATACTACAGACGGTTCATAAAAGACTTTGCTAGAGTTACGAAACCACTCACAAAGTGTCTTAAAAAGGGTGCAAAAATCGAACATGACAAAGAATTTATTGAATGCTTTGAATTATGTAAAAATCTGCTAATAAACGAACCAATACTTCAATACCCTGATTTTACCAAGACATTTAATTTAACGACGGATGCCAGCAATGTGGCAGTTGGTGCTGTGTTATCACAAGGACCAATAGGACAAGACTTACCGATCGCGTATGCTTCGCGAACTTTGAATGATTCAGAAAGGAACTATAGTACCACCGAAAAAGAACTTTTGGCAATTGTGTGGGCCACAAAGTATTTTCGCCCATATATTTTTGGAAGAAAAATAAATTTAATTACAGATCATAAACCCCTACAATGGCTAATGAACCAAAAGGATCCCAGTTCTAAATTACTACGCTGGAGAATAAAAATTGATGAGTTCGACTACAACATTATCTACAAACGGGGTAAATTGAATACCAACGCGGACGCACTTTCTAGAATCGAGTTGCATACCAAAGAAACTAAAGACATTTTTTCACTAAAATCATACGTAGAAAATTTTAATAAATCTTTAGAGGAAATAACCTCAAATGAAAATTTAGACCAAATATCGACCATTGCACAAGCAGATGACAATGAACCCGCGCGTGAGGTCGGTCACACCACAAATAATCAAACAGCTGATGACGAACCACCCGACGACAACATGACAGTACATACAAACCAGAGTGAAGACCCTATAGTAGGAATTCCCATTTACGATATTCCAGTAAACTACGGATCAAATCAGATAATACTTTCCTCTGTATTTCATTCACCTGCACGACCTAAGACGACAATACTATTCGAGAAAAAACGGAGAATCTCTGTTCAAATTTCTGAAAATAATTTTGAAAATGATATCCTAACCTTTATTAAAGAATTAATCATACCTGATAAACAGTATCATTTATATTTTGAGAATGCAGAAATGTACGAGCCTTTCTGCGAAGTAATTAGAAAAACATTCAAATGGCCTTCGCTAAAATTTAAGCGCTGCCTAACAAAACTTATTGACGCTACAGACAAACGAGACATACCAGAAATAATTAAAAATTACCACGAGTCAAAAACAAACCACCGCGGTATTGATGAGACTTTGAGCAAAATAAAGGAACGCTATTATTGGCCGAACTTAAAAAATTCTGTTCAAACTTACATTAATGATTGTGAGACATGTCAATTAAGTAAATATGAACGACATCCTATCAATATAAAAATGAACGTAACACCAACTGCTTTAAAACCCTTCGAGATAATACATTTAGATACTTATACACTCGAACAAACCAAATTTTTGACAATAATAGATAGTTTTTCAAAATATGCTCAAGCATATTCTTTGCAATCCCTCGCTGCTACAGAAATCGTAGACAAACTTTTAATATTTTTCTCACATCATAGTATTCCCAAACAAATAATTGTTGACAATGGCACAGAGTTCAAGAACACAATAGTGACAGAACTTTTGAATTTACATAAAATAAAGGTACACTTTTGCTCTCCTAGTCATGCGCAATCAAACGGGCCCGTTGAACGGCTCCACTCTACTTTAGCAGAGCATATAAGATTACTAAATAACCAAACCTTTAGTAAAACACCAATAAGTCAAAAAATGATTTATGCCATTATTGCATATAACCATTCAATTCATTCTTCCACTAATTTTAAGCCAATTGATGTTATAAATGGTCATACTACAAATAATGATCCTTTTGATATTAAAATAGACCAATTACTTTTAACAGATTATGTCAATAACCATAAAGAAAAATCACAACTTATGTATGCCAATATAAATCAAAAATTAATACAAAAGAAAGAAAAGGTAATATCTAAAATAAATGAAAACCGAGACGACACTGAACTATTTGAACCAAATCAAGACGTTTACGTTAAGAAGCATGTTAGACAAAAACTTGCTGACAAATTCGAAAAACCGACCAAAGTTAAATCTGTAAATAAAAACCGTAAGACAATACAGACGCAACTTCGTACTAAAATTCACATGGACAACTTAAAACGACCTTTAAGGAGAACTTACAGCTTTGACTAAAACAAACGTATTATATTTCAGCCTGGTCGCCGCCGTTATCGGAGACAGAGAAAAAATTATTATCAGACAACTAGACGACAACCCAGGAATCGTGCCGATTAAGCTAGGACAAGCTAAACTTACAGAATACACGTATACCTTAATTCACTATTATGACTTAAATCCAATAATATCTGAAATTAATAAATTAAACGCAAAATCAAAAAATATTACAAATTCATTAATTATACATAAAGAATACTATGCCGAATCATCTAATTACTTAAAAATTCTTGCAATTTCTCAAGAACGCGTAGAAAATAAAATTAAAGAAATTTTACCCCATCCATTAAGAAATAAAAGAGGATTAATTAATGCTGCAGGGTCTGTTTTTAAGGCTGTAACGGGAAACTTAGATGCGGAAAACTTACAAGGAAACCAAAAATTATTAAGTAATAACATACGTAACCTAAATCAGATTTCAACAAGCGTCATTACGAGTTTTAACACAACAATTCAAAAAATAAGCCAAAATGAAAAACTTCTCGAGGGTAAAATAAAACAAATAAGTTATATTGTACAAAAAACAACGTACAAAGAGAACATGTATTTTATTAAAGACACTCTTGATCAAATTATTAACTTGTACGAAATAATCGATTCCATTTTACAAGATGTTGAAAACTCCGTTACATTCGCAAAGCTTAAAATATTTCACCCGAGCATAATTCAAACCAAAGATCTTTTAAATGAACTCAAAAAACTCGAAAAAATGGTAGGTTCAAAACATTTAATTTTGCCCACTAACCTAGAAAATATATTTTTATTCGAAAATATTATAGACGTCGACTGTTTTACCCTAAATAACCGTGTAACATATTTATTACGAATTCCAGTAACCAATCCAAATAGTTTTTCTTATTATCACTTGTACTCTATACCAATTGAGCATCAGAGTCTGTTTAAGGTTGTTATACCGCGGAACAAATATTTACTTAAAAATCAATTGTACTTTACTCATCGTCCGGACCCTTGCCAAGAAGTTGTGCCCAACCTATTTCTTTGCAAAAAAGAAGACCTCACAGAGATCACTTCAAAAAGTCCTTGCGAAGTACAGCTCTTACAGACCACAAAAAGCACTTCTACCTGCCAACAAATCGACGTTACAATAAGTCGACCTGTAATAAGTCAATTGGATAATTCCAATCAATGGATTGTAGTTTTGCCAAATACCGAACTAGTAGAACTTCCAACAGGATGCCAAGCAAAAATCAACGATATGTCGATTATCAATAATCAAAACGACGTCGATACTAATAAGCAACCCATCCTATTCCCGGACTTCCAAGATACACCTGAACAAGACTTTCCCGTCCTGAATTTGAGCTTCCATTTACAAGAAATCAAAATAGACGAACTTCACAAAATCAAAAACAAAATTGAAGAAAATCATGTCCCAGAACTTTTCGACCGAATTTCGAAATTTCCAAGCCTATGGACAATTTTTATATACACCCTTTTTCTAACTATTTTTGGATATTTTTTGTTTAGATATTTTATCCGAAATAGATGTTTGAAAAAGATGACCGCAACCACAACCACAACAGAACCGAATCCGAGCCAACTCATTGAACTACCCCCTATCAGGGTTAGTTAAATCTAAGAAGGGAGGAGTTATCTGACCATCCAACCAAGGAACCTGCTGACACTGCATATTAGATGACCGCTAATATAAGCGAATTTCTGCGACGCGAGGCCAGTCAGTTGAAAGCATCGACGTAAAACATTTAATTTTTGTTTCTAAATAACTTGTATTTTTGAAATAAACATTTTTTAAAAAGGCGATTCCGTAGTCTCGTTTTGTAATTCATGGTAAAAATGCATCGATAACTCGTAACGAATATCATAGACGGTTTCCAGATAGATCAACACCGACTCGTAGCATAATATTAAACATCGTTAAACAATTGAATGGAAGAAAAACACTTAAGCGAAAAGTTAGAATAGTGGAAAGAAACAATACCATAAAAAATCAATAATTAAAGTAAGTAAATAATAATATTGGCTTAAAGAACTAAGTTTTGGTTTTCTATATAGCCTTCTTGGTTTATAATGCATTTCTGAATATTTCTTCTAAGTTTGCGTAGATAAAATGAGGTGATTGGGTATTTAAATCGTCGTTTGTTTGGACTATATTTTGCTCTAAAGCTTGGACGGTTCTTGGCCTATTGTAGTATATCTTGTTTTTCAAATAACCCCATGAAAATATGTCGAATGGAGAGAGATCGGGACTGTTTGCTGGCCATCTTAATGGTCCATGTCTTCCAATCCAAAATTGATACCTGTCATTTGAAAAATTGGTGACCGGCTGGACATTATGAGGAGGGGCACCATCTTGTCGCCATATCAAATTAAGATGAATTAATCTGTAGTTGACTCCTGATACCTTTGTCCGGTTAAATTCCCATTTAAAAATATAGGTCCAATAACATGATTGTTAAGAAGGCCACACCAAACATGTAGGGATCTTCTTCCCTGAATTTTGACGGCCTGAAGAGTTAAACATGCTCCCAATGGTAAATGTTGCCTCGTCAGTGAAAATTATGTTTGACAGATTTAGTTGGTACATCATAACACGTCTTTCTATTTCTTGGCAGAAGTGCAATTGGTCTATTTTCTTTTGATCGGTTAATTCTTGAGTAGGTAAAAACTTATATGCTTATATTTATAATGTTTTAGAACTGAGTGGATTTTATGCCATGATTTGTTAAAAAAAAAGTGGCTGCATCGGGAATTGAGCGCTCAGGATTTTCTAAAACAAGAATAAATAAGATAAATAAGATAAAAACGTTTCAAAATTACCTTCAAAATATAATAAAATATTTAAATCTTTATCAGGGTTTATTTCCACTATTCTAACTTTTCGCTTAAGTGTTTTTCTTTCATTCAATTGTTTAGCGACGTTTAATATTGTTCTACAAGTCGGTGTTGGTCAAGTCTGGAAACCGTCTATGATATTCGTTACGGGCTATCGATGCATTTTTAACATGTAAATAAAATAATTCTATCATGTCGAGTTTCTCTTCTTCCGAATAACCCATCGTCCAACGTATTAGATATTGAAAATGTTCGTAAATAGATACTTCTGACCGGTAAACGTCAAAAAGGCGTCGTTCATTGCAATTGTCTTGACCATGGCTCACTATGTTTCAGCGCAAATTACCTTACCATTTCTTTAATGTTTAAACGCTTATATATCCAAAACTAATTGACAGAATATATTAAAAGTATATATATTTGAAATTAGAAAAAAAAGATCTTCAAGAATATGATTTAATATGCAGGGTGTTTCGTTTAAAAAGACTGACAACCTGTCAAAATTTGACATTTTCAATAATATTTTCGCACTAATGATATAATATTCTAAATCTTTATAAAAAACTTTTGTATTTACGACATTTCCGTATCGATTTAAATAAACTCTCTAGGGGGGTGGAAATATATACGGGAAAACCCTGTACGCCAAGAACAAATTCAGTGCAACCTTAGTTTTTTTGGATATAATTTGAAAAAGTGGCTCATCCATAAATTTTTGTGTATAGAAATTATTTAAAAAAGGTAATCCTTCAAATGTATATTTTAAATTTGTCAAATTCCATGGGTAAAATTCTTTACAAGATCCTTTTTCAAATATCCGTACAAATCTTCAGTACTAGGTATAGGAACAATGGAAGGTCATGGATATTTTTTAATAGGATGTGGAGATGTGCAAAATCCGAAAATTTTATTAACCAATATTTAATAAAATTTTTTACAATGCCCGGCTTAGTTCCCGCCAGGTTCAATAGATGGCGTTTATATAATGGACTTGTCATTTTGACAGTGTCCTTTTTTATTTTTTTAAATATGTATAATTTATCTATGAAAGTATCTTTAAAAGAACACACGTGTGCGAAAAGCTGTCATTGCTCGAATATGAGCCTGATATACTGACACTGGTTTTTCTAAAGATAAAAAGTCATGTTTATTATCAAAAGTAAGATAATATAACTCTTCCAGGGTGTGCTAGTTAGCTCGAAGGCAGCAGCACCAGCTGAAAAGTCTCAAATCGACGAACTCGCCGGCAACGCTCGTCAAGTCGTCCAGAATGTAAGTGCGGTAATCGAAGGCAACCTGCCCGACTCCAAACAAGTTTCCGAGACCCTCACCAAGACCTCCCAACAGTTGGCAACCCAAGTTAAAGCCGTCGTAGACAACCTGAACAAACAGGTAAATTCGTCCTTAATTTGTAAACAATAACAATACTAATATTTGTGATAACCGTAAAATATATACCGGGGGTCTCTGAATTATTATGCTTCTTTTTTTTATTTTAAATAAAAATAAAGTAAAGCGGATTTTTGTAGAGATATTTACTTTTTCTGTTAAAAGCAGCTGCATATTATACTGTAATAAGAGTAGCAAACTGCTGTTAAAATTATAGAGTAAAAACATAACGGCTGTAGCAGATACATGTAACTCAAACATAGCCTCAGGGGGGTTGTTACCATAATACTGTCAGCAAAATTGAAGAGAATGGAATTGAATGGGCATTTGCTTGGTTGAATTGAAAGTTATTTGAGTTACCTCTGTCAGATTGTTTATATTAATGGATATTTTTCTAATGTCCCCTTTTGAGTTCCACAAAGTTCACTTTTCAATGTCGTTCTTTGGGTACCTTCATATTGGCCCCAGAACTTAAGGCTGTCTGTTGAACTTATCAAGTAATTAATTTTATTTACTGTTTTTGTAGTGTGATTGTGGCGAAAAAACTCAAAAAAAAAATAGTTTTATACAACATCATAGGCTCACCTCTTAACATTAGAGATAAGGGATCTATCTTTCATGCCGGTCTCTGTTTTGATAACCAACAAAAACTCATCTTTTCTACTAGTAAATTCTTGTCACTTGAAGTCTAATCTAATATTTTTTCAAAATATTAAATATTAATAAGACATTATGTGAGTTTTCATTCGTTTCTTATATTGAATATTTTTAACATAATTTCCTAGATAGTCTTCCAATGGGAGAGGAGTTGCTCCATAAAAAAATTAACATATTGTCACTTTTTGTGGAAGAAAAATAGGACTGAATGGCTTCTCCTAAACTGAAAGAATTAAATATAGAAACCTAAACTTTTTTAATTTGTTACTTTATAGACAGTACCCAGTATGTCACATTTAATTTAAATTTATTTATCAGGCCCAAGAACACAAAGGGGACGTCGAACAGGTCGTTAACCAGATCAAAGAAAACCTGGCGTCCACTGCCGCCAAATTGCAAGAAGCCATCGGACCAGAAGCCGTCAAGAAGGCCAAGGAAATCAAAGCCAACCTCGACGAGGGTTTGAACAAGGCCATCGCCGAAGCCGAAAAACTGGCCAAAGCCGCTGAACCAGAAGCCACAAGTACGTGACACAATTTTTTAAATCGTTATTTGTAATAAGAGATTTGGACTTGGCAAACCTAATCAGACAGAGTAAATTATAGGTTCTGAGTGAAATCCGATTCCAAAACTTTTTTAAAATCTACTTCTTCCTAAAATGAAATCGTTGTATCTTAATCTTGAAGTTCTCATAAGTTAATCTTCAGAACATTTTTAAAAAACTTTATCTTTGGAAATTCTCAAAAAAACTATCAACTAAATTTTTGTTAACCTTGTTACGTACTATTCACGCATGTTTACAAAAAGCCAAAATACTTTATATCCATTTCTTACAGCCTATCTTGAGGTCAAATTGATTGCAATATCCTTGAATCACTTAGTTCTATAATTTCTTTGTCTGAAAAAACTTGCTATGTGTCTCTTTCCTTTTGCCTGTATCATATACATCGATTGTAAATGGAAACCCTCGCTCAAATCCACGTATTTCCATGCAAGAAATTCAGATCCAAAATCTTATGACAAACATGAAATAAACTTGGCGGTTACCCTTTTCTTCGTCACATCAATCATCTGTTTTTTTCTGCCAGGAACCCCGTCCACGGTTATGCTCATTTTAGTTAAATAGTAACGGTTCTTGAAGCATGTCCTTAAACTGCCTGCAGCTTTTTGTCCTTCTCCAATTAACTTTTGTTAGTATGCTTGCTCAATCTCCTCGATGCCGCTGTGCCCGGGCACAACGGGGTTAAAGCCCTTTTCTTCTCTAGCCCCTGCAGATCATCCTGCATTCTCGAACATGCACCTTAGAGTTTCTACTAGGTTACTGGATTACCTTACACAAAATATTTCGTGGTAGTTGCCTCGAGAATGGCGAACACGGATCTCGATGCATTCGTAGAATAAGGGGCAAAAAACCTCTTGCTGATTAATAATACTAAAATCTTATTAGGTTTACTATATTACAAATTATTTTTAAGGAAACTTTAATAATTCAGGGCATTTAGGTTCCTTAGTAAACAAGTCTAAGCGGGAAACCCGATCAAACTAATTAGTCTTTTCAAAATAGCTAGCATCACATTGACAATGATATTTATCACAATTTATACAGTCATCACAGTCAATTAACACACGTGTGTTAGAAAAGCAACACTAGTTTAGGGTGGCGCTTGAGCTATCTAGTGTTGGATAGTCCAGGTTTAGAGTGCAAAAAATTTTATAACACGAATATTTATTCATCAAGTGAAGCAATAAGAGCCTTCTGGGCTTGTTTCGGCACCAATTTGTGCCATCATCAGGGCTAAAAACAAAGGATATGTGAAAAGTTAACTAGCTAACTAGAAAAAAGGTATGCATTATACAAATGCTGAGATTTCAAGGCTTTCTTTCTCGCATCCGAATAGAGACTGAAGTGTTGGTGACTGCGACGCTGCCTTTTAAACCCCCACCTGGTGCTGAAGGTTAATCTGGCGGCCGTTGGTCGTTAATTATGTTTTCCGCGTGGTGCTGTTGTTGTTGCGATAATTGCGCTTGAGTTTTTGCGATTTTAGATTCGTCAATTATTGTCTTCCATACTGTTGGTAGTTTTAATGATTCGTCCCTTTTATTCAAATCACCTTGTTTTTCAATTTTTATGGTTTTCTCGATTATTCTGGTCTTATAATGTTCTATATTGGCAATCTCCCTACACCCATCGAAATTTATTTTATGGTCGCTTTCCTAATGATGTAGGAATAAAGCTGAGGTTGTTTGTTTGTTTCTGATGCTCAGTTTATGTTCTTCCACTCTTGCTGACATTCGCTTGGTAGTTTGCCCCACGTACATTTTTTCACAGTCCTGGCACGGAATGATGTATACTTCGAGGTTTTCCAGTTTAATTTTATATTTTGGGTTTCCGAGCAGTTTACCTATAGTTGTTTGTGGCTTGTGTATAGTTTGTATGTTGTGTTTCCTAAGAATTCTTCCGATTCTGTCTGTCGTGCCTTTTATATATAGTAAGGCTACTTGCTGCTTTCCCGGTTCGTAATTTTTGTTTTTCGTTGTTCGGGAACCCTGTGCATTAATAGCTTTTTCTATGGTGCGATTTGTGTAGCCATTTTTCTTTAAAGCACTAGCACTATTATCTTAAGGTCGTTTTGTCTAGTATGTGTTTCAGTTAATCGCACGGATCTGAATATTAGGGTATTGACCACAGCTTGAATTTGTGCTGGGTGATGATATGATCTTGCATTTAAATATCTGTTTGTGTGTGTTGCTTTTCTGCACATGGTGTATTCGAAATGTCCGTTATGCAGTTTTGTGACCAGAACATCTGAAAATGGTAATTTGTTGTTTTCCTCTAACTCTACAGTAAATTGTATTCTAGGGTGGATTGAATTTCCGTGAGTTAGAAATTTTTCGAGCTCTGCATGACCATGTTGGCATATAAAAATGTAACAACTTCGAGACTTATGTTGTTTATATAGTACGTGGAAAGAATGGGATTAATGCATTTAAAAAATCGGAGAATTTAACATTTAGTAATATTAAGATGCAGGTAATTGGTGTTACATCATTTGTCAAGTCTCTCAATGTCAAACTGCAGTTGATTACACACACTGTCAAACGCCTTGGATATGTCAGTGTAAACGACATCAATTTGTTGGCCGGCTTCGACTGATGTAATTAGGTAATTTTGAAATATCGCCAGATTCGTAGTCGTTGAGCGACCACGATAGAAACCATGTTGCTTCCCCGAAATATAATGTTTCAGCGATTCAAAAATTTCATCGGTGACAATAGCCTCTAACAATTTTGGTATGTGGGAAAGTAAAGAAATACCCCTGTAGTAATGATTGATTACATCTCTCCAAAAGAATGTTAGGAACCCCCTGTAAAATGATGTGAAAACAGTGACATACTCGAAGAACTTATGGGCTCCAACCCACCAGGATCTATGTTTTGGTGGTTGGAGTGCACGACTGAAAGTGAGCAGCAAAAGCATTAGCAATGTTGTTTGAACCACTGATTTCTTCACCTTGATAGCTCTCGATGTTGGGCAAGTTAGAGTATCTTCTTAAATTTCGAACAAATGACCAAAAGTATTTGATGTGTTTAGGGATAAGTAGTTCGGTTTGTGTGATTTATGAAAGCTAACACATATCGGTTCGAAGTTTAACCTCTCGTCGTAAATTAGAATAGGCTAAATAATCAATTTGCTGCTCAGTCCTTTTGTGTTTTTTGTAAAGACGATTCTTTTGCCCAATGAGTTTTCTTAAGGGAAGGTCAAACCATTTTGGAAAATATTATTGAGGAACCTGGACAAACGACGATTTGGGCTGTTAATACATGAAACGATTGATCTAAGGGATCTACCCTCTTTATGAAGTTTGGGGACACCATAAATGGGGGCGCTACTGTCCGTTTTGAGGATTTTAGACACTGAATCTTCAATCAGACTGTCATTATTAACCGGTTGCTTCATTTGATGAATAGAAATTAGTAGACGATAAAATCAACCTTAAATAAATATAAGAATAATCATGTAGATTTGTTTAACTCAAGAACTAATTTTGTATTTTTTTTCAGAAGTCAAAACTGAGTTGACCAACGCCGCCAAGAATCTTTTGGATCAAGTTGTTGAACTCAGCAAAAACTTGAAGTCGGAGCTGGACAAAAATTTAGCTTCTAAAGCCTAAATATTTCATTAAAATAAATGAAAATTGTATTATTAATATAAAGTGTGGACTGAATTCCTAAATTATGTTTATTATAGAGTATTTTCATTAAATGTTTGCGATTTTTTATTAGATTTTTTTATTTCAACATGATTAAAAAACTATAGGTTTAGGAGTGTCAGCATATTTACGACATCCTGTATGAATGCATAATAATTTTCTATAAACTACGTAGTCAACTCTTCAAGTTTTATATTTAATAATTTCATCTATTTCTTTAAATTAAACCAATAGTACATGTGGCTAATTATTGAGAAATAACCTGTAAAAATTAAGACATTATTAACTAAGTACGGAATTAAACCGAATCACATTTTAGTATCGCTGATAAAGAGGAGTTTGGTATCCTGATAAAATTCATTTAGAAGTATTTAAAATTTAAAATAGAAATATACAGGGCTGCGCAAAAGTCCGGAATTAAATTAGTATACCCTCAACCAATAACTTTTTGAAAAAATACTCAAACCCGTTAAATTAGTTTTTTAATTGTTCATATTTTGTTTTTTAGTTGCTCACATTTTGACAAAATTAATTTGTATTTGTATATCGTCATCGACCTTTTTTTTTTAAATGGTAACATACAGCTTCTCATACATCATTGGAAAGCTTTTACCTCATACAAAATGCTCCTAAATTCTCGAAAATTTAATAAGAAAAGTACAGAATAAAATTAATGTAGTCTTACTCAATAACTTTCAGAAAAAACTCTAGGACATTTTAGCCTTCCAAAAGCATCCGGATATCTAGCATTAAACAAAGCGCACACTTCTTTTTGACTTCTCATTTTACCTCCATAATACCAAGACTTCGATACGCTGCCTTTCGGATCATAATATTTTTATTAAGATAATTATAAAACAACACTTTAATGATACCAAAATTTATAAGTAATTCCTTTTACAAAATATGAAGCAATGCAAGTTTTTACTTTTAAAGTTATAATCGACATGAAACGTTCCAAAATTTAGGAGCATATTGTATGAGATAAAAAGCTTTCAAATGACGTCTTACATGCTGTATGTTGCCATTAAAAAAAAGGCCAATGACTCTATATATTTGATAGATGTTAATAAAAAAATACAGCTTTTTTTTAAATGAAGACCATTCAAAATAAAAAAAATAAAAAATTTCACTAACAGAAAATGATGATAAAAACCTGGTTTGCTTGATATTTTGTGACAAGTACTACTTAGTAAAATTAATTTCATTACTATTAGAGTGTTCTTTACAATATCTAGCTTATCGAAGTCTTGATATTGATGAAATGAGAAGTCAAAGTGAATAATGCGCTTTGTTTAATGCTAAATATCCGGAAAATCACATCTCAGAGGGTACTGTTAGTTAGATATTCCACAAATTTGAAAAGATTATTTCATTAACCGAAAATGATCAATCATTCATGTTTTTTACCATTAAAGGTGAAAACCTGCATTGCTTGACATTTTGACATCTTGTGACAAGTATTACTTAGTAAAAGTCATTTTGGTACTGTTAAAGTGTTCTCTTATAATTTTTTTTAACAATAATGGTATTGCCTGAAAGGCAGCGCATCGAAGTCTTGATATGGTTAGGATGTGGAGATAAAATGAGAATTCAGAAAGAAATGTGCGCTTTGTTTAATGCTAAATATCCGGAAAATCAAATCTTACAGGGTACTGTTAGGTTAGTTAGGGATATTCCATAAATTTGAGGAACATGATACATTTGACTTGCCCAGAAATGGATGGCCACGTGTTTTAGACAACAATGAAAAATTGAACATTGCATGAACATAAAGATACAGTTGCCAGGTTTTTGAAAGCAGAAAAATATCATACTTATGAAGTATATCTTGTCCAAGAGCTTTTAGAAGATGACTATGACAGGCGTTTGCAATTAATATTATAAATATAACATATTATTTTCGGAAGAATGTACCTTCTTTTTAAATAGAGTGGTTAACAATCACCGTTTCTGGAGTCACGAAAATCCACACTGGATATGTATAGCTCTTACGCAGCGTCCCCAGAAAGTAAATGTATGGACAGGTATAATTAATAACCGAGTTATAGGGCCATTCTTTTTTGAAGAAAACCTTACAGCTGAACGATACCCTGGACTTAACCTTTGAGTTGAAGCCTGCTCAAGCTGTTATTTTTCCTAACGAAGTAGATCCAGATATACCTAATGAAACGATTTGGTTTCAACAAGACGGTGCTCCACCACATTTTGGTGTCAATGTGAGAGGATATTTAGATGAAGTATTTACAGGTCGCTGGATCGGACGACGTGGTGCACTTGAATGGCCACCGAGGTCGCCAGATTTCAGACTACTTTTTTGGGGATATCTAAAAGAGAAGGGTAACCAAAACAGGCCAAATACTATTGAAGATTTGAAAACCAGAATTCAAGTGGAGTGAAATAACATACCGGCTGAAGCCATTCGGAATTACGTGGACGGATTTTATCATCATCTGGGAGCATGCCAAGTAGCGTGTGGAGGACATTTTCAGAACTTGCGACATTAAACAACCTTTTTATTTTGTTTTGTTTTGCCTTGTCGTTTTAAAAATTTTAATTCTTTTATTTTTAGGAAAACAAACTATTGTAGAGTTTTTGAATGAACTAAATAGATATATAGTGTTAAATGAAAAAATAAATTCATTAGTGAAATATTTTTTTTTTATTTTGAACGGTAGCCGTTTTAAAATAGTTTGACAGAATCGCGCTCGAATATAGGAGCATACTGTAAGAGCTTTCCAATGATGGATCACAAGCTGTATGTTGCTATTTAAAAAAAGGTCGATGACGTCATACCTTTGACAAATGTCAATACAAAAACAAGTGAGCAATTAAAAAACTAATTTAACGGATCTGAGCGTTTTTTCAAAAAGTTATTGGTTGAGGCTATATTAATTTAATTCCGGACTTTTGGGCAGCCCTGTATACAAAAATTACAGTATTAAAACAAAAACGGAATATCTTCTTCCTGAATCATCAAAGTCCAATAACAATATATTAAGTAAAAGAGAAGTATAAAAAATAAAACAAGCAAAATTTTAACAAATAATAATAATAATAATAAATGTCTTTTATTAAATGTGTATATGCAAACACAATTACAAAATCTCTTATTATATCCACTCCAATCCTGGCGCAGTCTAGCTATAATAGCTACTCCACTAAACCAGGAGAGGAAATATTTGTGGTAATATAAAACATAAAAAAAATGCGAATAGTATCGTAGTTTAATTTTTTAAGTAGGATAATGTAAAACTCTTGAGTCATTTGAATGCAAAACCAAATTTTAATTTGTCTACACATTTTGCACATTCAAAAGATGTTTTTTATATTTTATTTTAAACATTTCAGGGCTTAGATTTAAAAATTCAGATGACAACGAATTATAATACTGAACAGCATTATAAGAGAAAGATCGCTGAAACATAGCAGTCTGATGATGCGGCATAGTCAGTTTGTCCTTTTTTCTTACGTTCAGATCATGTACAATATGGCGAAATTTAAGACGTTCTCTGATAGAAGCAGGCGAAGACGCGTCATTAATAATTTTAATTAAAAAGTTATAAAAGTGTAGATTCCTACGAGCATCCATCTTTAAACAGTAAATATCATTATATAAGTGGGAAATGTTCTATGTGTTCAAACTTCCTAATACCATATATAAAACGTATGCAAGAATTTTGCACTTTTTGAATCCTAGCTCTACTCTCCTTGTCAAGGCAAAATCCATAAACTGTATCGCAATAATTAAAATGAGACAACACTAGTGATTCACAAAGATTTTTTCTTAAATTAGTATTTAACACGTGTCTATTATTACATAACAATTTTAAAGATAGATATGCCTTTTGCAGAAGCTTTTTAAAATATTTTTTGAAGCGAAGATCAGTGTCTAATAATATACCCAAATTTTTTGCTAAGTTAACTGAAGTCAGCTTGGAATAATTTATAGATATGTTAAGATTTTCTTTTAGAAAGTTAGCTTTAACTTTGCTCCCAAATACTAACAGACAAGATTTCGAAGGATTTAAATGTAAATTATGTCCTTTAAAAAGTTCACTTAATACTCTAAGTCATGATTTACGTAATTCTCTGCCTCGGCGTAGTCCCCGGAGTCAAAACAAAAACACATCTGTGTATCATCTGCAAATGCTTTTAAAATCTCAGACGTGTAAATAAGAAATAATAAGGGACCTAATATAGAACCCTGGGGAACACCAGATAGTATTTCCGCCTTATCTGAGAACCTGGAATCAGAATAAATGGTCTGGAACCTGTTGGTTAAATATGAGGTAATAAGGAGAGATGCGTCAA
Organism: Kuschelorhynchus macadamiae; assembly: GCA_030620095.1. NCBI lineage: Eukaryota > Metazoa > Arthropoda > Insecta > Coleoptera > Curculionidae > Kuschelorhynchus > Kuschelorhynchus macadamiae. The sequence continues at coordinate 490,159 of JAUTXW010003044.1, forward strand.
TTTCAAAACCGTCATATTTCAACTTAACTACAAGAAGGGAGTGACTAATCGTGTCAAATGCTTTGGAAAAATCCAAGAGTATTAAAATAGTCATCACAAACATTTGTTAAAGCCACGGAGGTTCCGAAACCCTTTCTGAAACCACATTGAATCGAGGGAATAATTCCATTGTCAATGCAATAATCATACATTTGGTTGTGTAATATTTTTTCGAATATTTTGGAAATTGTGGGAAGTATACTTATTATGAGCAGATCGTTTAAACTTTGAGTGTTGTCAGCCTTAAGTAAAGGTTTCCGGAGAGACACTTTTTACAAATCAGGAAAATAATTAATTTCAATGCAGCAGTTAATAATATGAGTTACATACTTACCAATAAAAGGGCTACAGTATTTAAACATTAATGGGGTTATTTCATCTACTCCACTTGCATTAGATTTGATATTATTTAAAATTTTATGTACCTCAGACTCTTGAGCTAATCGAAATTTGAATTTAAGATTTTGATTAAAGGTATTACTTTCATAATATTTTTTTTTGATCAGAGCAGTCAACCACATTGTGAAGAAATGATGCAAAAAAATTATTTACTATATTTGGATCTGACAGTGTTTTCGGTATTATTGTGTTCAGGGCCCGCTCTAGCTTTTCGGTCAATATGGGCAAAAATAAGATTTGCCGCCCCAAAAATTTATTTGGGAGTCCAGCCCAGGAGTAAAGGAGATGAATGAGGGTATTTGATTAATTTAGATTTTAGGTAAATCTGCACAAGAAATTTTATTATATTCAAAATCAAAACAAATCACAAAAAACTTAAATATAATTAAAAAAACACTTTTTTGCGAACTTTCAACTCCGCAAAATTTCTAATTACATCCTTTAAATCTAATTTCTCAGCTATAACATGCTCAATAGATATCATAGCTAAGCCATTCAGTCGAGGTTGTGTTGATGTCGACCTTAAAAAATGTTTAATTAATTTAAGTTTGGAGAAACTCCTTTCTCCACTAGCAACACTAACTGGTATTGTTAATAAAATCCGTAATGCGATATTAAGGTTTGGTGCGAGGTTTAAATTTGTAATAAATTTGAGCACTTCCGCAGAGCTTTCTTTTTTTCCTAGAAGATTAAACACGACGGGTATCTCATCGACCAATTCATTTCCATTTAAATCAGATGAATCTCGAGAAGTTAAAATATTTTCTAAATCTTTACAATGGGATAAAAAATCTTCTTTTGACATATTTTTTAAATTATAGATGTCATACAGAAACTCAAAATATTTACTATAGTCACTTAGGAGTTTAAAACGGGTGTCTAATGAATTAATTGCTTGATCAATTGTAAAGAAAAAAAAATCTACTTTATATTTTTCTTTAGGATCTTCGAGCACTTCATCTCTATTTTCATAGGGAAACTGAGTTTTTCTTCCTCTAACCCGATGTCTTGGTAATGTTAAGTTAAAATTAGTCTCTGCGTCGATTTCGTTAGCCAGTTCTTTTGCATCAATTAGGACATTATTAAAGGATTCGTCGGTTCTTAGATTAACAAAAAAAGAATGACAATTTTTAATAAGACTTATAGCTAATGATATATCATATTCCTTAGATTGCATCAGTTTGCTGATAGGGTTTATTTGATTTAAGATTTGATACCAAATAATTACCGAACACAAAAATTTAAAGTCTTTAAGGCAATTTAATAGACCAGAAGCTTCCACTTTTACTAAGTTGTCAATATCTGCATATTCATAAATATTTAAAAGAGCATCGTATATGTCACCAATTTGATACCTTAATGGTTTTAAAGCGTCTACTCTACTCTCCCATATGGTGTCACTTAAAGGCTTTAAAGTTAATTCTTTTACATGCTTTAAAAGAATTGACCATCGTAGAGTTGACGCTGAAAAAAAAAACATATATTTTTTGAACCATGTTAAAGAAATTTGCAGCCTCTAGTGATGACTTAGCCATGTCATTTACTACCAAATTTAATATGTGATTACTGCAAGGTACAAAAAATGCCCTAGGATTTATATTTCTAATTCTAGTCTGCACTCCCGCCTTATCACCTCTCATATTTGCCCCATTGTCATATCCTTGCCCTCTCATATTTTGTACATCTAAACCTATAGTATTTAGTTCATTAATTACTACATTAGACAGTTCTTCACCCGTAGACTTTTCAATTGGAAGAAAACCCAAAAAACTTTCATTAACATCAATGTTGACATCCGTTTCAGATACAGTTATAGAAACATATCTAATTATTAAAGTCATTTGCTCAATTTTACTCACATCAGGAGTGCAATCTAGAATAATAGAATAATATTTTGCTTTTTTAATGGCATTTACAATATAGGATTTTATATTATCGTGAAGAAGCATAATTATTTCATTTTGAATATTTTTTCCAAGGTATGTTGCTTTAACTGCTTCATGTTTCAGGACTCTACGAACATGTTCTTCCATAACCGGATCGAATTTTGCTAATAACTCTATTAATTTTAAAAAATTGCCATTATTATATTCATAGAGCTTATTGGTTGTGCCTTGGAAGGCTAAACAATTTTCACAAAGCATTTTTGTTATGGAAACAATACGTAGAAGCACCTCGTACCAATGATTTATTTCTGCATTAGTTAGCCTTTGAGCGGCTGCGTCTATAGTGCGACCTGAATTTAGTCGCTGACTAAGTTCAATCCATGCTTGCTTAGATTTATCACGTCCGCTTGAATTTTCGTGGCTTCTTAAAGTTTCACCAAGGTGCTTCCAGTTATTGTAACCATCTTTTGAAAGTGAACTTAAACTACAACCAAACAATTTACAGTAAAAACAAAAAACTGAGTTTTTAGAAATAGAGTAAACAAGCCAGTCTCTTAGGACTTGTTCTCCATTTTTTAACACTCGATAATAGTAACTAGAACTAAATTTACGACCTTTATTGTCGGATAAAAATGAATAATTAATTAAACGCTTAGCTGGTCCCTCCCTGACTAAAAATAACCTTTCTGCATCTCCCAAGATTTGAGGCCATGTTCCTGGATCAGAAGATATATTTTCGACACGGTCATTATTTTCGATAGTGTCGTTAGTATCGTTACGTAACATTATTACTGTTACTAGTCTCAGTCTCCTTGCCCACTACATTCACCATAGCGTTATCAGGATTTTCATCATTTTCCGATGTTGACACCTTACTCGTAGTTGGACCAGTTTGTAAAAAATGTGCCAATGCCCCAGCTTGTTTTTGTAGATGGGTTTGTTTTTCTATCCTCTTTTTTTTATACTGAGAACCAGATAGTCTTTTCCTTGCGTTAGACATTCTATAATACAGTTATTTATTTGATAAAAAAAATCAAATTACAAAATTGTCACTTTTTTAAGAAAGATTTGATTGGCTGGTTGGTTACGCAATAGTTAGGATAATTTTATATTTAAAAAAGTTAAAAATTAAAAAAATACTTTAACATTTTTTGTATATCACAACAATGTCGAAAATCTACCACATAATGTTATGATTTTATACAAAAATGAAAAGCATTTGAGGAAAACATTATGTGGTAGATTTTCGACATTGTTGTTTGTTGTGATATACAAAAAATGTTAAAGTATTTTTTTAATTTTTAACTTTTATAAAATTATCCCAACTACTGCGTAACAGCCAATCAAATATTTCTTAAAAAATTTCTATCGCAGCAAATAAATTGAGATTAAACTAAAAAATTGTCACTTACCTTAACCAACAGAAAAAGTTTTCCAATACATTCACTGAACAATATTCATATTTTGGCAACAACGCATGCAACGGAAACTGTTCTTAATTATACATAGATAATAATATTATTCATTATTCATATAAATCCATTAATAAAAACTTTAGCACTAGACCCATCAACTTAAAGAGGGTGCGCCCTACAGATCGAACAAGCACCAAACACAATTAGAAATAGAAATTAATAAGTAATAAATAGGTACAAGACACCAACGCATCGATCACAAAGGGTGCAGGTGGCTTATTAGCATCTCATTGGACGCCCGAAAAAACCGCGACGTCCGTTACTATTGCGACCAGCATTTTTCTGCCAAACTATTCGCGTGCCGAACGTCTCATCTTTTTTATTAAGGTGCGTATCCACCAAGCGCGCAAAATGTTTGTGATTGTAAGCGAACATTTTCAATCTTAAGAAAATATGATTGTTAGAAATGCTTACAATGGACAAAAAATTATATTGGCTCCCAATCGCCGCTTAATTTATTTTTATTAAATTGTTTTCAAACTAAAAATGCCGCCCCAAATTTAGCCGCTCCGGGCAAATGCCCGGGTTGCCCCCCCCTAGAGCGGGCCCTGATTGTCTTTCGGTTAGAGCAGTGAAGACCATAATTGTCGGGAATCTTTATTTGTACATAAGGAATTTAAGTATGATTTTTTTTCTCTTCTAACCGCAGCTAACCGATAAGCTATTGTTTGCTTTATATCTATTGTTTAATTGCTTGCTTAAACTTTGAAACTTTTAACTTATTACAAAATTAATGAAAAAGTAACATTTGCCAATTACAACAAAAATACTTATTTAGTAACTTGGATATATTTAACACTATTTAAATTATTTTTAATTTGCAAGAACACAAAAAGTGACGCAAGCGTGAGATAGACAAAAAAGAATTAAGAAAAATTAAGATGGCATAAAAAGAAACTGTCATATCACAAACTATATCAGACAATACAAATCTATTTTACACGTACCTATAAATAAAAACTAAAAAGGTTAATACGTTTTTACTAAAATGTCGAATACGTTTTGGTAAGTAATAGGTAAATGTAGTATAACTTCACACATTAATTGTTATGATTCTCTTATTATTATAATCATATTGTTTTAAAAATAATTGATAATATAAATGACCTTAAGAAAATTTAACACTAGTATTATAGATGTAACGTCAAAAGCAGGCATATTACCTTTCATTAAAGCGGTTATACGTTCTCAATTATACAAACTACATTTGGTTTACAGTTAATTTGCTAAGGCAAATTTGAGATTGAGTAGATTTATATAAAAACATAAATATGTTGTATACGACTGCATGGTAAAAAAAACTTAATGTGGTTCTTGTACAGCATACCATATTTAAAAGGTTACTCCTAAAAGTATAAACTCTAAAACCAATTGTACTTCGTTCTAAACAATATAGTAATGTAACAATTTTGTTCTTAAATATATAGCCATTACCTCCAATAGAATTTAAAAACTGGTAAATACAAATTTATTCCATCTTTCAACAATATATATATATATATATATATATATATATATATATATATATATATATATATATATATATATATATATATATATATATATATATATATATATGGTAGTAAGTAACTAGTAATTTAATATGATGTAACAAATTATTCTTTTGTAAAAAAAAAATATCGAGAGAGCAATTGAGAAAAAAAAATAAAAGAAGCTTCAATTTTTGAAGTTCACTCTCGTCTGTAACCCGACATGTTTTATCATTGTACTTGACATAAACGTTTCCATTTAGTACCCAAACATCACGACCCGAAAACATATGAATTGCACAATTGAAAAGAATTAGCCTTACCTTTGTCAAGTCCTCCTTTATTTGGATGCCGGTATTTTTAAGTGATCTACGATTTTTTAAGATAGAAATCCGCACTTTATCAGACACAAACCTGACCAGTACAGCAGGTGGCTTATCACTGGGATTCTTCGCATGAATACGGTGACATTTTTCTAAATAGGTTTTTAATCCGAGATACTGGGATCGCGGAACTTCGAAATCCCTAGATTCACATCCCTTATCCGGAGCCATGGATTACAAAAAAAAGCAAAGCAATATTTTCTTTGATTATATTTATAGAAAATTACATGAAGCCTGCTGTGCTATTTTTTAATGATCATTCAAAAACCAACAAGTGTTTCTATGAAGATAAGTCGGATACCTGTTTTGTTTAATTTTTTTAACGTTTTTATTATTTTGTCATTTTGTTTCATCGTATTGGACTCCCACCAAAAATCTGTCTAGTTCATTCCTGTATTGCATTTAAATTGTATGCAAAATTTAAACTTAATTTTATAGATATATTTTATTATCGATTTATTTAAACATTTTATTACTACGGTATTTTGGTCCGCTATATAGAATTCGTAACAAAAACTTTTATCAGCTTGTTTATATATTTCGTTTAATTTTTCTGTCAAATTTAAACTCATTTTGACAAGCGGTTTTTTGAAACTGACAGTATCATTGAATTTATACTAAAATATTATTAGTTCATTTCCATGCAAATTTTAAATAAACGAAGGCATATACGGGGTGAGTCAACGACAGGTCGATTTTCGATTTGAGAAGGAACTGCCATACCTCTTTCTAAAGATCTAATCGAGTTCTTTATAACCACAAACCAACCAAATCAACAAAAACATGAAACAGAGGTAATACATACAATGTAAGTCGGACAGAACGATTTCAGTTGAAAATAGACTTCGTTATTCACATTTTTGTGAAACAAATCGAGGAACTCTCGATTTGTTTACAACTCGTCGATTTCTGATTCATTTCCATTCCCTAACAGGGGGAAGCACAACCCCCTGATTTTGAATAGAGGTGAGGGGTGTTGCAATGTCTCATTTTGGAGATCTCATCACATACTATCCCTAAAATTTCGCGCGAAAATTTGTATCGATAACGAAATGAAAGCTAAAACACTGAAAGGAGGTAACGTGGAATTTAACCCGACGGATTATTCTTATCAGACTGTCATTTGAGAGGTATTTATTTATTTGTTATTTTTTTGTCAGAAATAGTTGTCGATTTACCTCAGTTCATCGTGAATTTTTTAACAACGTTACAAGCGTGTCAAGTTGATTGTCAATTTTTAATTGAATTAATATGGCGTATTACGTGGAGGAAAGGGTGGAACCTAGAAAATTGTTTTTTTAATAATGACCCTGCGCAAGGCTTCATTTAACGAACGACATCCTGAAAAAAATGTATCCGTTGTTTGCGTTTTGCAACTGATTGCCCAATTTGACGCTACTGGTTCAGTCGAAAAAAAAACAAGGTGCATGAAAGAGACGAAGCGAGGGAAATGGCTGTTTTAGGTCATGTACCAATGGATCCGACCAACAATCAGGAGAATCCTTAAAAAAACTAAGTTTTATCTATTTAAGAAACGATAGGTCCAGGAACTGAACGAGGGTGATTTCGATCGCCGACTCCAGTTCTGTGAGGTAGTCAGTGAAATTATTACCAATAATCAAAAATACATGTGTTCATTTTACCTTGACGGCATTGTAAAGAGGCATAACTGTCGGTATTGGTCAGATGAAAATCCAGGACTGTCTCTCCAGCATTCCCCAAAATTAAAGATTTGGGCGGCTATTTATGGAAATCCCATAATCGAAGCCGTTTTTATAACTCAATGGCAAAATTTATCTGGAATTATTAGAGAATGGTATTTATCCTGCAAGTATTGGAGAATGAAGAAGATTACACAGGATAACAAAATGAATGAACTGATTTTAGATGTTTTTAATGTGATCATTCCAAAAATGCCACCAGATTTTTTTCTAACAGCTCTAGTTTTTGAGTAATATACCTATAATATAATATGGATACCTGGAATTGTCCCTGACCCAATGTTTCTATACTAGGAACTACCAAATACACTGCTCTTAATTACTTTTATACCTGTAATTGCCTATGACCCGATCCTTCTATACTTGCTTGGCTGTACTCGGTTTAGTATATTACTGAATTTTCCCAAGTAAAGTTGTGCTATCGTTTTGTGTACATTTTAGTCGTTATGTAGTATCAAGACACTAAACTGAAACAATGGCGTCCACAAGCAGACGTACCTGTGTAAATCATCCCGATGTTTTTTGTTATGTGTGTGGTAAATACTCATTGAAAGAGAGCAGAAAAACGATTTCTGACTTTGTGAAAACAGCTTATCTTGCCTATTTGGGCATTCATTTAGGAGATCAAGATAAATCTTGGGCCCCACATTTCATATGTAAAACATGTGTTGAAAATTTGCGACAGTGGACAACTGGAAAGGGGAAGTGCCTAAAGTTTGTTGTACCAATGGTTTGGAGAGAACCGCGAAACCAACATGACGACTGCTATTTTTGTCTTGTTAATATTAAAGGCATAAATAGAAACAATAGACACAAATGGACATATCCTGATCTAGATTCTGCAAGAAGGGCTGTAGCGCATTCGGAAGAAATACCTGTTCCATCATTCAGCAGTCTACCCGAACTGACAGAAGACGATACAGAAACATCAACGTCTGACGAAGTTAAAAGAATTCAATCAGAAAACGACAGCGAATTTGAAGCAGATTTAGCAACTCCACAATGTTTCAATCAAGAAGAACTAAACGATCTTATAAGAGACCTGAATCTCTCGAAGGAATCCGCTGAATTACTTGCATCCAGATTAAAAGAAAAAAGTCTACTTTGTCCAGGTACTAATATTACATTTTATCGTAAAAGAGATAAGGATCTGCTGCCTTTTTTCGCTCAGGAAAATGACTTGCTATTCTGTAACAATATAAAAGGGCTCTTAGAAAAAAATGGGTTTACCTGAATACACTCCAGATGATTGGCGCCTTTTTATTGACAGTTCAAAACGCAGTTTAAAATGTGTTCTTTTACATAACGGTAAGAAATATGGCTCAATTCCGATTGGTCATTCTACTACCATGAAGGAAGAATATGAAACAATTGTAGTAGTTTTGAGAAAAATTAAATACGAAGAACATCAGTGGGCAATTTGTGTTGATTTAAAAATGGTTAACTTCCTCCTTGGACAGCAGAGTGGTTATACAAAATATCCTTGTTTTTTGTGCCTTTGCGACAGCAGAGCAAAAATGAGCACTGGATTAACAAAAATTGGCCTTCAAGAGATGTCATGATTCAAGGAAAACAAAACGTGATCGACGAACCTTTGGTTTTAACAGAAAAAAATCTTACTTCCGCTTTTGCATATCAAGCTAGGCCTAATGAAGCAATTTGTGAAGGCTTTTAATCGAGGTGGAAATTGTTGTGGTAATTTCCTAGCATTAGCACGAAAAAACTTAAAGCTGGTATATTTGATGGTCCTCAAATAAGGCAACTTGATCCATTGAAGGAGACTGAATCTAACGCTTGGTGTTCATTTGTTCAAGTTGTATCAAATTTTCTTGACAATCATAAAGCAGAGAATTACGTAGAATTAGTGGAAACTATGCTTCCAAATTTTAATATTCTCGGCTGTAACATGAGTATAAAAATTCACTACCTGCACAGCCACCTAGAACGTTTTCCAGAAAACGTAGGTGATTGTAGTGAAGAACAGGGGGAAATATTCCATCAGGATATTAAAACTATGGAAGATCGTTATCAAGGACGATGAGATAGCCACATGATGGCGGACTACTGCTGGAGCCTTCAGCGAGACTGCCCTAGTAAACTCCATTCTAGAAAGTCGAATAAAAGAAAATTTTTATGTGATTAGTGACTAACGTAATTATGTAAATTAAGTTTTTACAATAAATACTTAAATCCATGTGTCATTGCTTTTTTTATGTTATAACGTAAAATATATACCTACACAATTTTTTTTTAAACTAGATCTGATGATAAAATCTGAGAATTTTTTTGCATTCTGCATCTAAAAATTAACCAGGAACAGTTAAAAAATCGCAGGCATCAAAATGTGTGTTGGCCTGTGTTATCATACGATCATTTTTTAAGAAGATGGCGCATCATTTCAGCTAACAATTACGCAACTAATTTGTTCTCAAAGCTGGATTGAAAGAAGAGGATATATTAAGTGGCCATCCGGGTCATCTGATCTGAATCCAATGGATTTTTTGGGACCATCTGATATCTAAGATTCATGCTACGAAGTCTGAATCACTGGATAATTTGCAAAACCGTATAATTAATGAATACCGTCAAATTACACTCGAAATGTTGTGGTACGTTTTGAACACTTATTTTATTGCATGGAAGTGGATGGTGATCATTCTCAGCATTTAATAAACTGGTCACAAATGTACATTGCCTCATTGACTACCTTATCTTTCATTTTGTTATGGGTGGAAATTGTGACGCGAAATTTTAGGATCAGTTGTATTCGATGAGATCTTCAAAATGAGGTATCGCAACGCCCCTCACCCCTATTCAAAATCAAGGGGTTGTGCTTTCCTCCGTTAGAGTGTTGAAGTCACGGGGATGAAAAAAGCGTCAGACAAGTTGTTCCCCTTCGAAGCAAAAATCGACGAGTCCGAGAGTTTTTCGATTTTTTTCTCAAAAACTTAAAAAACGAAGTCTAATTTGTATCCAGACCTAACAAATTTTAATAGGCTGTCATCTTGTTGTGGTTGAAAATAAAAAGGCGAAATTACAGGGTCATAAAGAACTCGATAAGACCTTTAAAAAGAGATATAAGCACGACCCCTCTCACCTATTCAATTACGGGGATAAAAAAAGCTGCATGCTGAAATAGCACAGAACGTTTTTTTTTAAGAGCAGTTTATTTTAATTATAATTTTTATTTTTTGCTCTTCATTTTTAGCGTATAAATAATGAATACGTTTTTAATTGCTTGAGGCGAATTTGTCCAGAAATATAGAACATAAGAACTGGAATTTATCTAATAAAATAAGATGTTTATTAACTACACATTTTTGGACTCCAATATTTTTAACAGAAAATGGGTTGATTAATTATAAACGTTTTTATATAAATGTGTATTTTATTTTATAAAAATAAATAATATTTTTAGTATAAAAAAATATTGCATAGTTCTTAATTCGTTGGAGTTACGTTGTTTTTGTTATCCTTGATCTTTTGGACTAACTCTTCTCCCTGAGTCTTAACTTTCTGCCCAAATTCATCCAAAAGTTTGCTTGCATTCTGGTACACTTCGCTAGTCTGCAAAATAAACAATTGAATTGGTTAATATGGCACAAAGCAATATTTAGGGTTACTTAAAGTTAAGTGGTACATAACACATCGTCCGTTTGCATGTTATAATAGCGGGCTGATAATAAAGGACCGCTTAGATAAGCTTTGAAATTGTCACTTATAATCTGCCTAGTGCTTGAATTCTTATTTTTTTTTCGTGAGCCAAAAGAAATTTACGTAGAGTACTTGTACATGGGAGATTCGGTAAGAAAATTTCATACGAGATGAAAATAGTAAATAATAAGATATATATAGGGTGATTCATGAGGAAATGTCAATACTTCAGGTACATATTCAGGACCAAAAAATAAACATAAAAGTTTATATAAATAAGTGTCCGCAAGGCCTTACTTCTCGAGATACAGGGTGTTAAAGTTTTTATTTAATTTTCCTATTTTTTAAATAAAATCTATGAAAATAATGGAGTGAAAATTGATATACGGGGGTTTTTTGGTATGACAAATTCGAATCTAATATTAGTATTGCTCTTACTTGTAGGGAGCGCCACATACATGTCTTTCTACTTCTTCGAACAATCACAACTTTTTGGTACAGTCTTGTATTACATTTTTGAGCCAAACAAATTATTCCCTTGCCATTTCTACGTCAAAAAGGTATACCTATTAAAAGTGGATACGAGCAACCGTTTTCGAGATATTTGGATTCAAAACAGTTTCGGCGCATGTGATTTTTTTTATCAAATTCATATAAAGTATGCATGTATTGTAAAAAATAGAAGTGTGCCTTGCCTGACAGAACAACTGCTGGTTGGTGTTCTCATCGTTTTTCCTGTTACTTAGCAATAGTAATGTCAGTTAATAATAAGATCAAATTTTGTCAGTGTCAATTTCTGTTCATAACTTTTATTATCTGACAATAATCATTTAAGAAACTTTAGATCTAAATACGTCATTATGCCTGTGATATTCTCGCATCGTGAATATGCAGATATGATATTCGTCTATGGCTTCTGCAATGGGGTCGCAATTCAGACAGTCGCGGAGTACCAGCGTGGTTTTCCAGATAGAAGAGTTTTTCAACAAGTTTTCACTACTGCTGGAGAATCTGGAATGTTTCCCAGTGCGAAAATTGTATCTGAAAGGGAATCGGGTCCCAACGTTAAAGTAGAAGAGGCTATACCCAATGCCGTCGAAAATGATCCTAGCATAAGCATTAGGCGGATTGCAGATACTTATCAAATTACACAATCGTCTGCTTGGAGAAATTTTCACATTAATTGTTTATACCCATTTCATTTACAACGGGTTCAATATTTGCAGAAGGGTGATTTTGAGTTGAGAATGCAATTCTGTAACTGGATTAATGAAGATCGAAGGTTGTATAAGTATGTTTTGTTCACTGATCAAGCAGAGTTCACGCGTGATGGTATAAATAATCTTCACAATGAACACCGGTGGTCCTATGAAAATCCTCACGCTACAGTAGAACATAATTTCCAACATAAATTTAGCATTAATGTGTGGTGTGGAATGTTAAATGATCATTTAATTGGTCCATATATAATCGACGGTAGTCTTACAGGAGAAAAATATTTAAACTTTTTTGAAAATCAATTGCGAAATCTATTGGAAGATGTTCCCCTTAATGTAAGACAAAACATGTATTTGCAGCATGTTGGAGCTCCTGCACACTACAGTTTACTTGTAAGAGATTTTTTTAAACCAAAACTTTCCAAACCGATGGATTGGTCGAGGAGGTCCGATTGGCCACCTAGATCGCCAGACCTTAATCCTTTGGATTATTGTCTTTGGGGATGGTTCAAATCACTGGTATATTCCACTAAAATAAATACAAGAGAAGCATTATTGGATCGGATAACAAACGCAGTATATACACTAAGAAATGCGCCCGAATGTATCCACAGAGCAACCCGAGCTATACACCATAGAGCTGACCTGTGCTTAGAAGCAAATGGTGGAATTTTTGAAAATTATAAAACGTAACCTAGATTTAATTAAAAACAACTTAATAATAACAATTTTAATAAAAATTAAATACCTTTTGTTTAGTTTATGTCTGAGGCACTGAATACATACCTCAAAAAAATGTGTTAGTCTTTCATTTCAAAGCTTTTGTGCCAAGATGCGTTTAAATTTGGACAAAATAACAAACTTTTAAAATTTTGCGTTAAAAAATTACATGCGCCGAAATTGTTTTAAATCCAAATATCTCGAAAACGGTTGCTCGTATCCACTTTTAACAGGTATACCTTTTTGACGTAGAAATGGCAAGGGAATAATTTGTTTTACTCAAAAATGTAATACAAGACTGTACCAAAAAGTTGTGATTGTTCGAAGGAGTAGAAAGACATGTAGGTGGCGCCCCCTAGAAGTAAGAGCAATACTAATAATTTGTCATACCAAAAAATTTGTGTATATATATATATATATATATATATATATATATATATATATATATATATATATATATATATATATGTATATATAGAGAGAGAGAGAGAGAGAGAGAGAGGAGTTCAGATAAATCCACTCCTTATAAAGAAATAAGTTTTTATTTGAAAATATTTTTTCTTGCGATAAGAACAAGAGAAGTTCAGATTGGAGTTTAAACTATCTCATGATATGTTTCCATAATGAAACTTTTAACGTCAAAATGAAGTAAAAGGTGCTTGATTTGAGTACCTACATATCAAAATGCCAGGCTTCTTAAACTGAGAACCCGCAATTTCAGTTCGAGATTCGAGGACGACTTCAGAAAGAAATTCTTTGTTTTCTTTTCTAACTCGAACATGTGTCTTTTTTACAAAATGTTATTTTATTTCGAGGATGAATACTGTCAATTTACAAAAGTGGTACGTAGAAATCGGGCACGTTATGCCGCCCAACTTTCTGCTGGTTGCAGAAAGCTCAATTAAAGTTTAGAATGTTTTACGAAATGTCAAATTTGACAGCGAGTTCCTAGATTTCTATAAGCAGCTTGTCAAATCTGAAAGCTCGGCTAAACATTCTAAACATCAATTAGGTTTTGTGCAACCGGCTGTTTTTTTTTTCAATTGAATCGACTAGCCAAGAAGACTGTTATGAACTCGTTGTGAATTGGCAGTTTTTCCGAGAATTATTTTGACTTATCGCCGCTGCGCCGATCGCTTGTATTATAATATTAAGTTGAGGGCATGTGAGGCATGCTTTGTGTGCTGTATGATTAGATTTATGTGTTTTTTTGCGGACCATACAAAAGGTAAGATTTTTCTACTATTTTATAAACCCCTCTGTTCGTGGGGCTTCAAATTCGGTGCTGATGTGATGTGATAAATATGCTAATATTTTGATTGATTCATCACAACATATCTTCAACTCCATTTTATTTGAAATGCGTTGCACAAAGCTGAGAAATTTAGAGGAGAACTAGAAGGATTATTATGACCGAATAATTTTGACAAAACACTGTACCTTTTCCACTACCCCATTACCTAATACTTTATCGGATTGCCCGTAACATTTGAAAAATATAGCTGGAACCAGCCCATAAAGGCGTTTGCTGGTTCTTTCTATTACATACATTATATGTAATGTAAACTACCTAACAACCAATAAACACAAATGTTCGAGGGTAATATCCCTAGTGCATCTAATTTATCCGAAAATTTCGGAAAACGTGTTTACAAGTATTTTTTTAACAAATATCATACCAAAACTCATATTATACCATGGCGTCGGTCAAGTTTTGATTTTTTTTTTTGATAACTCAGAACTTGACGCAACTCTTTAAAAACTAAATATAAAAAGCTGAATTTGTTACCTGAATTTTGCTCACGAATTCTTCTAGTCCTTGTTTGATTGATTTGAATGCCTCTTCTAAATCGTTCTTCTCTGTTGTGGCAGGGGCATCCCTGCGGATAATTTTGGCATTTGTTTGAAAGGAGAATGCCTATAATTTATATATAATTATTATAACATTCATAAACAAAATATATTTTTGTAATAGTATAGGTTTTTTGATGGAACTATAAGGTTAACTGTTGTTTAAACAAGGGGTGGGGAATTTGGATAACAAATAATGACAAATTTAAAACCATATTTCGGGCGTCAACGAATCTTAGTGTATCAAAACGAAATTTGGTATAGGTAAATAGTATATAAAGAGAAGAGTTTTCGCATATTCTTTACTTTCCAGTCGCTTCCGGTTTCACCGGTAATGACTCCAGTTTCGATTTTTTAAATAGAACACTCTATATATTTTTACATTTATTACAGAAACACGGCCGAAAATAGCCGATTTCTTGGATTTAAATAGGTCAATTACATCTAAAAAGACTCGAATTCTTCGTTTTTAATTCCTTAAAAATCAAAATCCGTTGGCCGATTTTGATTTGTTCGTATAAAACTTAAAATAGATGCAAAAAACCTGTAAAAAAACGTAAAAGTGGTCAAAATCGCCGTTTTTAAAAGTGCTTCCCTATCTCTCGTGCAGGTGCAAAGTCTGACCCTTAATCTACACCTCAAAACCTTGCTATTTCAAAAAAATAAATAGTGTTTAGAAAAATTTTCTGTTTTCACCCTTTTCTTCGACCATTAGGTGCATTGTCTGAATATAACTACATCAATCAGAATCAATCAAATATCCAATTGTTAATAGTACAGTTATTATGGGTGGACTCACCTGGAAAAGTACAAAAGCTGTTACGAAAATCAAGGCTAATTTGGCGGCCATTTTTCTTATAACTCGTCAGGCTGGTAATGTCTCGAGGAAGTCAGAGTTCTTACTAGTGGCAAATAAGAAATTCATATTCATTTATTTTTGATTGTTTATTAAATGATATAATAAGGGTCACTTGGCCTTAGTATAGTGTATTGTCAATGAATGTCTGTTTATTAACTGACTAGTCCGAGAGTAATAGCGAATACTTTATTAAACGTGCTGGGTGTTATTTATAGTTCCGCCAGATTAAATACGATCAATAAAAATAAATTCATGCAATGTTTTTACCGCCCTTGTAAAAGGGGAGAATCGCAATCTGGAAAAAAGCATTCTCCGAGGATTTTTCAGAACTTATGTTTTTCGTCAGTTGGTCGGTCTGACTCAACGCGGTATATTTCAAAAACTACTTATCTGATTGACCTCAAATTTTGATCAAAAATCATGAGCATGTAGAAATGTAATTGTTACAAACTGGTAAGAATCCAATATGGAGTCACAAAATGTTTAAAACATCACTAAATGATCGCCTAACGAATTATTTAAAAACTCTGTAACAAAAAACTATTTAACATACAAAGAAAGCTTTGACGACTCTGGTCAATTAAGAAATCATGATTCTCTGAGATTAGACCGCGTCAAATTAGAATTACTATCCGACGTTTCGCCTTCGATTGCACAAGGATCTTTACTCCACTAGATCTGAATTCTGAATGAGCTCGGAGAGATTTAGGCGGGTTTTTATACCCGACTTGTGCACGCCGAACCGTGACGCTGTGTTAAGGTCGGTTTCCATGGATGATGAAAATGCTTGCATCCTTATTTAAGGTCTTCATTGCTGCTTTTTCCGTTGCGGAGAGATTCGACTTCGGTGAGTCTCTAACATCGAAAACACCGAAACTGACAGAAGCTTTCAGAGGGAATGGCTATTGTAGATTGCAGATATTACGCGTTCAATTAAAAGACATAGTAATCCGACTCTGCTAAAGGAAAATGATAAGGAGCCACCTTTAGGTAATGTAGTTCTTCCCTACGTACATGGCACTACAGACAAAATAGGACGATTACTTCAATGGTCCAACATATGTACACTGTGTCCCAGATTGCTTGTAATCACAGGGTTTCTCGGTAACCAGCAGAGATAGAACTTTGCGGTTTTTGCAACTCTGTGTCAATTCTTCGAGAAACTTTGAATGCCGTAAACAGAATTGTGCCAGATTGTTTCGTTCCCGAGATACAGAGTGAAATAGAAATTTTGCGCTTTTGGGGGTGGTATCATATTTCGGACACCCTGTCAGATAAAGAAAAGGTAAAAACTGCTATGGATAGATATTTTTACGTAGAGTCCAGTGCTGTAGTCGGAATTTTTTTTAGACAAACCGTTTTTGAGATATAGCCCAAACTTAGTATTTTTTAAATGGGACACCCTGTATTTTTTGGTTCCAAAAAATTTGCCTTTTTTTTCTCTTTAAAATGATGTATCATACTATGTACTTTTGACGTAAACTAAGCCTTATAAACGCAATATTAAAAGAAAAACGTAAGTTGGCCATGGAAATATGGCATGGAAACAAAAATCAAAACTATTTGTTTCTTAAATATATCAAATATTGCCGTATTTATCCTCTTATCATACGAGTTACCAATAATTCTAACAGGTAAATTAATAGATATTAAGAAGAAATTAATAATTTTGAAAATAGCCATAAGTATGATATGATGGTTTGTTTTATTGAATGTCATGAAAACAGTGATCAAGCATCTGATTTATATTTTAACAGGTAAGCACCAAGCGCTTAAATTATTATGAACCTCCTTTCAAAATTTTTTTTCAATTCCACTTTGAGTTATGGACTATTTCCAAAAGCTTTTTTTATATCGTAGATATCCAGAAAGGCCTCAGCCACACAAGGCAATTTTTCGCCGAATTAAATTAAATTTAATTAATGATTGATCATTTTCAAAGCACGGGGCAAAAACATATAATAAACGAAATCACGAGAACAATGAGATTGTTGTATTAGCAAGTATTCAGGCCAATCACGCGAATTCATGTAGGCATATTCAGGAAACAGTTGGGGTGTCAAAATCACAAACGCAAAGGATATTAAGAAAACATAAATATAAGCCTTATAAAGTAAATCTAGTACAACAATTGCATCCTGGAGATGCAGAAAGGCGTCTAAATTTTTGTAACTGGTATCTTCAAAAAACCCAAAATGACCCTGACTTCGGTAGCAAGGTTATATGATCCGACGAAGCCTATATAAGTTGTAGTGGTATTTTTAACAGGCATAATAATAGGCACTGGTATACGGAAAACCAATTTTTAACAAGAGAACGTCAGCAGCAAGGAAGGTTTGGGTTTAGCGTCGCTTGCTTTATATTGGGAACAAAGATTACATTCCATATTTACAATAATAATTTAACAGCAGATAGATATCTAGCAATTTTAAATCAAATACTACCGGATTTATTGGATAACTTGCCGCTAGCAAATCTGCACAATATTTACTTTCAGCAGGACGGTGCTCCTGCCCACAATGCGCAAATTATAAGGCCATTTCTATTTGAAAATTTTCACGATCGCTGGATTGGTACAAATGGACCAGTAAGGTGGCCTGCTAGGTCGCCAGACCTCTCAATATTAGATTTTTTCGTTTGGTCTTACTTAAAAAACAAAATTTACCTGAATCCAGTCAATACGATGGAGCAGCTGCAAAATGCAACCATTCAGGCATTTAGATCATTGGAAGATAGACCTATAATAATGATGAATGCTCTAAGAAGAATTCGCACTGTGTGCCAATGATGTGTTCGTGAGGGGGGCGGCCATTTTGAACAGTTTTTCTAGTTATGTAGAATTTGTTTAGTATTGTGACTAAGTTTATCAAGATTATTAAGTTTATTTATTTCATAGTAAAAAAATGGTTATTAATTTTTTATGTTTTTATGTTTATGTTTAATTTTGCTTCTGAACACTTTTAATATCTACCCATATTTCCATGGCCAACTTACGTTTTTCTTTTAATATAGCGTTTATAAGGTTTAGTTTACGTCAAAAGTGCATAGTGTGATACATCATTTTAAAGAGAAAAAGAAGGTGAATTTTTTGGAATAAAAAAATACAGGGTGTCCCATTTAAAAAATACTAAGTTTGGGCTATATCTCAAAAACGGATTGTCTAAAAATTTGTGCGACTACAACACTGGATTCTACGTGAAAATATCTATCCATAGCAGTTTTTACCTTTTCTCTGTCTGATAGGGTGTCCGAAATATGATACCACCCCCAAAAGCGCAAAATCTCTATTTCACCCTGTATCTCGGGAACGAAACGATGTGGCACAATTCTGTTTGCGGCATTCAACGTTTCTCGAAAAATTGACACAGGGTCGCGAAAACCGCAAAGTTATATCTCTGCTGGTTCCCGAGAAACCCTGTGATTACAAGCAATCTGGGACACAGTGTACAATCTTCAATACACATAAGAAGATTGGACAATGCGATCCCCGAAAGATATTGCACCTTTCCAAATAGAAGGAATATATAAAATTCCATGCTCCTGTGGAGAAGTATATGTGGGAGAAACAAGACGCTCAACATCAACTAGATTTAAGGAATATGAAAGATGTATTAAAAAGAAACAAATTGTTCAATCTGCTGTAGCTGACCATCAGCATACAACTGACCATATTATAAATGTAAAGGAAGCCAAGGTTCTAGCATCTGTTCTAGGATTTTATAAACGAAAAATTAGAGAATCTATTGAAATATTTAAACATGTTTAATGGTGTTTGAAGTACAATGAATTTCGGACGGAATTGATAAAACATATTTTTTGGCTCTAGGGACGCTAAAACGTGAAGGTATGTAAGACCTGAGGGGTGATATATTAACGATTACAAACATTATATTTGGCCGCCATTTTGTTCCGCCATCTTGAATTAGTAACGCAATTTTACTAGTTAATCTTTATGACACAATTAGTTATGGCACACAATTTGAAATCATTTCATTAAGTAGTTTTTTCAGGCTTAATTTTTATAAGCCGGTATTTTGTTCTGCCATCTTGGATTCGTACCAAAATTTTATCAGTTGATTACATTATAATACTTGCCGTTTGTGCAAAATTTCAGATAAATTGGATAAGTCGTTTTTTAGTAATAATTTTTTAACATTTCACTAGGGCGTCATTTTGTTTCGCCATATTGAATTTTTTCCAAAATGTTACCAGGTCATTCTCATATGACCCTTAATTTTTGACCAAAATTTGAAGTCAATCGGGTAAATAGTTTTTTAGCTATGCCGCGGCATCTAGTGACTCTGAAACGTGAAGATCTCAAAAAATCTCGGAGGGTGATATTTTCACGATTACAATGCCCTCCTTTTACTAGGGAACTTCATCAAAAATGAGATGATCTGTTGGGCTATCTATACCACCCAGGGGCATCAGGTGTGCCCGCTCGCCCGCATTTCGTCCCAGATCTACAGGTTTATCCCAGCGTGAAAATAGTGATGAGTTGCTGCGAATTTTTTAGTTTGCAGGTGCGAGGACAGATCAAGTGCAAGATGACATTGATATGCACCTAGGAATTACATATTGGGCTACAGCGTGGATACCCCCATCACCTCCTGGAGGGGATGTAAATTGACGAAGGTCGCTACACCCGCATGAGGGTATGGCAAAGAAGAGTGCAAATTTTGTGAGCTAAATAAGATTTAAAGGGACACAAGCAATATGTATACGGTGTCTTTCTGCCGGAAAATGCATTTAAGGACCCAAAACAGCCAAAGTCCAAGGTGGGATAACACTTAAGGAGGTGGTTACACGAACCCCTCGAATGGTTAAAACGCTTTTTGCAAACTCTCCCCTTGTTGGAGTGGGTGTGAATGTGGGAGGAGATGGGTTCACAGGGTGGTTCAAACAATGGTTTAAGTATTTCAAGGAGGCCGTTCCAAAACAGTTCAACAAAAATCAGCCCTTTCGGATAACGGAAAGTTAGAAATTAAACCACTTTTCATGGAGTCTTTCGTTTCGACATATTTAAGCGTTACAAAGTACGGTAGGGGTGACCATACACTTGGCGCTCGGTGAGCGTTATCTGCGACCTTGACTGAATATTGAGGCCAAATGGTATCAGTCTATGCCGACAGTTTCAAAAAGTGCGCCGGTAATTTTGTCGACCGGTGTTTTTAATAAGTAAGAAAGAAATTAACGGCCATTCGGACAAAATTTTCTGCCTGTAGTAACCTTATTCAAGTATAGGGTCCAAAAATAATGGACCATTTATACTGATATATTTCGAAAACTTCACGTTATTACAACAAATATTAAACGTTTTTATTATTCGGCATATTGGAAAATTTTGACCTGAGTTAATCTTTCGAAATGGTGCTACTTACTGTTTCATATAAAATTATTTTTGCTAATATGTCGTTACAATCTAATTTACCCGTTATTACTTTATAAAAGGTAATCAAATGTGAAGCTTTCCTTCTGCTAACGAGAGAAATCGTAGAGAAGTGCCTCAAAAGTGGAAAATAGTTTTTATCAATTATCAAAATGTTCGCCTTTAGCGCCAAACGCTTTAAAAATTTATTTTATATGTTTTCCAATCTTTTTTCATAAGTGACATACTGTGTATTCCAAACCACTGACGCGAAATTAATACGACTGTGAATAAATGCATAGTACAGTGTCAGTAATGTGTTTGGATTATTGAAGTTTTTACTATTTCTCAGAAGAAAACCCAGCATACGATTAAATGCATTAACAACCTTTTCAGTTTGAGAACTAACAATCATCCTTGAGTCCATGATTACACCCAAGTCTTGAATTTCCTCAACCTTCTTAAGAACAATATTTTTAATGGCCTACTGGTGCTCAAAGATATTTCTATTTCTTGTGAAAATTATTGTGACAAATTTTTCTGGATTGAGAAATAAACCAACGCCATCATAGTACCCAATCAAGTCTCTTCAAGTCTTGCTGTAACCTTTGACAGTCATCTGCGTTATCTATCTTGCGATACAAATCGTCAGCATAAAGTAAAAATTGTGAGTTCTTAAAACATTGGTTTAAAGTATTTATATAGATTATACAAAAAGGGGGCCCAAATGAGTGCCCTGAGGTACACCAAATGTCACCTCAAACGGATTTAGCTTAAAACCATTCACAGAGACCGATTGAGTTCTGCCGGTAATGTACGGCCAGACCCAGCGACGGGGGGAATCGGACAAACCGACCTCAGACAGATGTTCTAGAAGTATTTGATGGCTGATTTTATCAAAAGCCTTACTGAAGTCAGTGTATACGATATCCACCTGCGTCCGAGCGTCCATGGCTTAAACAACAAAATCAGTGAAGCTAATTAAGTTTGTATACATAGATCTACAAGGGAAAAAAACATGTTGGTTTATAATTACATTTTTGAGATTATCAAAGATTTTCTTATGTATATTTTTTTCCAAAAGTTTACCAAATATACAAAGTTTGCTGATAGATATTTTTTTATATCATTTCTAGCCCGACTTTTGTGGAGAGGTACAATAAGAGAAGTTTAGAAAGAAAAGTATAATAAAGAGGTGTAACTAAATTATTTTTGCTATTTTTTATGAATATAACAGGTATATTGTTCGGACGTCTGTAATTTGTTTTTCGTCAATAACTAATTGGTTATTTAGGTCGACAAAAAAAGGATTGTACCCGCCTGGGGGAACATAAACACTCTTAAAAAAGTTTGAGAAAAGATCACAAATTTCGATACCGTTGCTCACCGAATGATCATCATATACCATCTTTTGAGGAATGTTAACGTTACTGTTCCGTTTGTTTTTAATGAACTCCCAAAAATTCTTAGAATTCGTTTTTATTCCGGACTCTATATTATTTAAATATTGTTTATAATCTCTTTGAATTGGATATCGAATATATACCGGACATAGTTTAAAGACGTTCCTTTGCAACTTTTTTATCGAATTCTAACGAGAGAATAGCAAATATAAAAAGATTCAACCCCCATAGCAACATAATTTGTCAGAACAACAAAGAAAAAGATATGCAATACAATTTTTGATATTAGCTTCTTCAATGTGTACCATCGAGAATAATCAGATTCTATTAAGGTACCGTCCTGATGAAGCCACCCTTTTAAATCATCAGTTGTCTTCTGCAATTAATTTACAAATTGTACAGGGTTTTCCGTATATATTTCCACCCACCTAGAGAATTTATTTGAATAGATACGGAAATGTTAATATACAGGGTGTTTCATTTAAAAAAAAACTTACAACCTGTCAAAATTTGACATTTCCAATAATATTTTCGCACTTATGATATAATATTCTAAATCTTCATAAAAATCTCAACAACTTCTGTATTTACGACATTTCCGTATCTAGTCAAATAAACTCTCTAGGTGGGTGGAAATATATACGGGAAAACCCTGTACATTTACGATCAATATTGTTAATAATATATAAATATAGAACAGAAGCTTTCACGGCTTTGGTCAATTAAAAAATAATGGTTCTTGGGACTAGACCGTGTCAAATTGGAATTACTATCCGACGTTTCACCTTTGATTGCACGAGGCATCTTCAAGGATCTTTACTCCATGAGTGAGAATGAATTCAGTGTTCAGATCTCGTGGAGTAAAGATCTCTGAAGATGCCTCGTCCAATCGAAGGCGAAACGTCGCAAACAGTAATTCCAATTTGACACGATCTAATCCCAAGAACCATGATTTCTTAATATATAAATAGTTTTAATATAAGCAATGTAATATTTATAAAAAATAAAAATTTCATTACCCAGATTAGTCTTTTAATAATATATGGTTGTAGAAAAAAAATTGTTCCATCTACAAAAATACTGAGTTCATTTTTTAATTGGACCACCTTTAGCATTTGTCAGCAGACTCTGATACGAAACTAATCTTATGGAATAAATTCTACAAAAATAGGAAGACTTCCAGAGCTTCGCCTTGCTTAAATTTATTTTAAGAATTTTTGAGATAAGGGGTCAAAGTTAGCTTTTTTATCAAATAATTTAAAGTTCACGGGTGATGATTTTGACCGGATAAACGAATGATTACTAGTTTGGATTAATTAACCGGATCTTACTTTATTATTGGCACAGAGTACATAAGACAGGCTTTGCCATTGAAAACTAGATTATTTTAACACTTTTATATATATTATTCGAAATAATATAGATAGACAGACAGACAAGCGTCTAGGTACGCTAAATCGTGAAGATATGTAAAACCTGAGAAGACGATTACAAATACTATATTTTATACTTAAATTAATACCACAGTTTAACTAGTTCATCAAAATTATTTATGAGACAAAATTTGAAATAAGGGCCATAAGTATTTTTTATGAATTTTTAAATATTTTACTAAGCCGATTGGTACAGGAATTTTACTAGTTGATTCCTATACTGGGTGATTCACGACCCACTGTACATACTTATGTGGTGTATAGGGTATCCCTAGGGTATATCGAAATGGATATTTAAATTGATTAATTCGGCTTTATTACCAAGATACAGGGTGATTTTCGTATTTTGGTAAAAATTTGTTCACCCTGTATCTCCTAAACTGCTTAATAGATTTTTTTAAAATTTTGTACACAAACACTCTTGGTATATCATAACTTTTTGACGTTTGAAAAGTAGCAAAGTTCCGAGGCCGTATCCAGCCAATTCACACAGGGGAGGGGGGTTAGTTTTGAGACACCCTGCACATCGGAATTCGGTATTTTTGAATTTTTTTCTTAAATTACATTCATTTGTGAACAAAAATATGCCACCATCTTAAATGGCACACTAAAGGTTATGTACGAAATTTAAATCTTTAGATAGTACATACCCCTTTTTTAGCGGCATCTGTATTAAAGCTTTTAACTAAGTATAAACTTATTTCAATGATTGACTTAAAAAAAAATTAAACTATCTCTACTAATAAAACGCAGCCTTGTCGAATTAATTTTTATTTTCAGTAGCCCAAAAAAAACTAAAATCTACCCTAACACAATAACGTCTTAAAAGCTACAAAATGTTTTCAAAATTCATACCACCGGTGTCTCTACATTTTTGTGCACGCTTTTGTAGGTTTGCAATTGAGCGGTGAATCATTTGAGGGTTTTGTCTAACCTCGTCGGAATAAAAATGTATCCTATTTATTAATTGATCCCTAGTTTCGATTGGAACATCGTAAACTTTTTGTTTTAGATGCCCCCACAAAAAGTAGTCGGCTGGATTAAAGTCTGGCGACCTAGCTGCCCAAGGATGTGGTCCTCCGCATCCAATCCACCGATCAGCAAATTGTTGATTGAGATAATTTCGAACATCAATTCCAAAATGTGCAGGTGCCCCATCGTGTTAAAACCATATGCCTCTTAAATTTACATTTTCTAATAAGCCCGGTAAAATGTTTTGTAGAAAGTCCAAATACACAACAGCCGTTAGTCGTTGAGGAAAAATATGTGGCCCAATTAAATGATTATTTATTAAGCCGCACCAAACATTCACTGAAAACTTTCGTTGAGAATTGGCCAATCGCAACGAATGAGGGTTTTCATCTGCCCATACATGAGAGTTTCTAGAATTAAAGACTCCGTCCCTTGTAAATTGGGCTTCATCAGTGAATAGTGCTCTAAAAATAGTTCTTCGAAGATTTATTACCCACCTAGCAAATGCTAATCTAGGCAAGTAGTTGCCTTCTTCTAATCTTTGTACCTCTTGTACATGGAAAGGGTATAAGTTTTCATTTTTTATAGTTCTCTATACTCTTGTCTGCGGTATCGCTAATTGGGCGGAAGTTCGCCTAGTGCTTGTGGTTGGATCTTCCCTCACAAGGTTGAGAATATTCTCTTCTTGGACCACGTTATTAGCACCCACTCTTTCAACATGAAGATCGGTTGAGGGAAACTTACCCTTTTCACGCAATGTATTAAAGGTTGCGGCAAACGTTTCGTGATTTGGAATTCTCCGATCCGGAAATCGTTTTCTGTATTCTTCTGTAGCAGCCCTTCCGTTACCATTACAAAATCCGTACACAAATACGATGTCTGCGTACTCAGCATTTGTAAATAACGGCGTTTTTACAATTATTGAAACTAACAAACTTTTTGCAAAGAGAAAATTCAAATAGAAAATCTTTAATTAACAATGTCAAACACAAATGATTGAATTGTATGTACGTAATGTCATTTTTAAAATATCTGTCTATATTCCAAGGCTTACTTTATTATTTTTAGATATTAAAATTTATTGAATTTGTATTTTTTTGTAGGTTTTAAGGTTACGAAAAAAATAAAGGTAAATAAAAAAATTAAAAAAAAAAAACAAGCTCTTACACGTAATTTGTATACAATAACAAAAATAAAAAAAGATAAATTTTTACGGTAGCCGATAAATGATCACGATCTCGAGCATTAGATTAGACTCAAACAGAAATTAACTGGTTTATTAGTGGAGATAGTTTAATTTTTTTAAAAGTCAAGCATTTAGATAAAAACCTCAAATGTAAATGATTCAACGCTCAATTGCAATTCACAAAAGCGTGCACAAAAATGTAGAGATACCGTTAGACAGGCGTTATTGTGTTAGGGTAGATTTTGGTATTTTTGGGCTACTGAAAATAAAAATTAATTCGACAAGGCTGTGTTTTATTAGTAGAGATAGTTTAATTTTTTTTAAAGTCAATCATTGAAACAATTTTATACTTAGTTAAAAGCTTCAATACAGATACCGCTAAAAAAAGGGGTATGTACTATCTAAAGATTTAAATTTCTTACATAACCTTTAGTGTGCCATTCAAGATGGTGGCATATTATTGTTCACAAATGAATGTAGTTTAAGAAAAAAATTCAAAAATACCGAATTCCGATGTACAGGGTGTCTCAAAACTAACCCCCCTCCCCTGTGTGAATTGGCTGGATACGGCCCCGGAACTTTGCTACTTTTCAAACGTCAAAAAGTTATGATATACCAAGAGTGTTTGTGTACAAAATTTAAAAAAAATGGATTAAGCCGTTTAGGAGATACAGGGTGAAAAAATTTTTACCAAAATACGAAAATCACCCTGTATCTTGGTAATAAAGCCGAATTAATCAATTTAAATATCCATTTCGATATACCCTAGGGACACCCTATACACCACATAAGTATGTACAGTGGGTCGTGAATCAACCAGTATAATACTTAATATTTGTGCCAAATTTGAGATAATTCGAATAAGTAGTTTTTTAGTAATAATTTTTTTAATAATTCACTAGGCTACCATTTTGTTATGCCATATTTGGTTTTTACCAAAATTTTTTTTACCAGATCATCCGCATTTGATCCTTTATTTTTGACCAAAATTTTAAACTTAATCGGGTAAGTAGTTTTTTAGCTATGCGGCGAACAAACAAAGAGACAGACCGACGGAATTGAGAAAACATGTTTTTCGGCGTCTGGGGACCCTGAAGCGTAAACATGTGAAAAAATCTCGGAGGATAATATTTTTGAGATTATAATAATTCCCTTTTACGAGGGAAGTAACCCCTGCATTACATATTTATTGGTCCAATATTGGCTAGTTCATATGGGACCAAGAAAGTTTTCGTCAGATTATTTAAATATTATCCCATTATTTTAAGCCAATATTAGCATCCTGTTCAGAACCAATGTTGTTCCACAATATACCTCCAATATATGAAATTTATCTGGGTCCAATAATAAGAACTAATCCTGGACCAATACTGACTCTCAACCTGTTTTTTTATTGGCAATATAGATATAGGCCCTTTATTGTAATAGTGCTCGATGGTTAAATTGTTATAATGTAATTAGTATGTCTGTTTTTTTTAACAATAAAAAAAATTGAGAGGGTGTAAAAAATAATTTTTAAACATAGTTTTAGGTTTTGCTATATACAGGATGTTCCTTAATGACATGCTAATATTTAAGGGGGTGATTCTTGGACCCATTTTAAGAAAAAATCTTCATATGAACTTATGTCCTAAACGTCTTAACTTTTGAGATACAGGGTGCTAAAGTTTTCAGAAAAAAAATTATTTTTTTTAATAACTGTGATACTACTGTAGATATCTTTATGAAATTTGGTACACGTGTTCTATGCATCAAGATGCATTTTCTAATGTACAAGCAATTTTATTCTTTTTACCAGTGGCGTCCGTACGCGTTTTGCTTAGAATATTTTTGGAGAAAAAAATGGTACGCCACTGCTTTATCTTAAAATAAAAATTATTTTTGGAATTCTCATTCATTTCTGAGCAAAGTCGATCTCTTGATTTTCTTTCGGCCGACGCATAGTTTTCGCTTAAAAAAATAAAAATCGTTTTACTTCAGGGTCAAATCGTTAAAAATCTGATGTGGTGACTGTTGTGTGGAAAGCGTTTTTTTTCTTTTTTCGTGCTATTCAGTTCATTTAATAATAAATATTAATTAATTTAGAAATAAGTAATTGATTTACTTTACTTTAGGATTGATTACTTTAGGAAACAATTTTTAAAAAACTTTCATGTGCCAATAAATTACAGCGGGGATTTCAGCTTGCAGAAAACAAAGTTTACAGAAACGGCTTAATTTTATTAATTATTAACAATACTAACATTAATTATAAAAATTATTGGAAGTGGCCACCTTCACTTAATATGCATGCTTCCGCCCGTCTACGCATGGAATTGCGCACTCGTTCAAATATTCCCGGCGTATTCCGTATAGTTTCACACGAGGCAACTATTCGCTCTCTTAAATCTTCTACAGTGTTAACGGGAGTTTTGTACACTAGAGTTTTAAGGTGCCCCCATAAAAAGAAATCCAAACTATTGAGATCGGGGGATCTTGCTGGCCATTGCTGAGGTCCTCCGCGACCTATCCAACGATCAGGATAAACTGTATCTAAATGATTTCGGACAATTACGCTGAAATGAGCCGGTGCTCCATCGTGCATGTACCATATGCGATGCCTTAACGCAACTGGTACATCTTCAAGCAACCCAGGTAGTTCTTCTTCGAGAAAATGCAAATAAGACCGTCCATCAAGACGTCCTGGTAGGAAAAATGGGCCTATGAGATGATTACTAATAATTCCTGCCCAAACGTTAAGCGAAAATTGTTCTTGAAAATGGGTTTCGGTTATGGCATGCGAGTTTTCTTCCGCCCACACATGATTGTTATGGAAATTTTGAATACCATTCCTAGAAAAAGTTGCTTCGTCTGTGAACAAAATTTGTGACTCAAACTGCGGATTTAGTGTAATACTCTGAAGATACCACTGAGAGAAGTTCACACGCTGTGGGAAATCCCTGGGGAGTAATGCCTGTACTCTTAGAATATGATATGGATATAACAAAACGTCAACTAAAATACGCCAGACAATTTGGTGACAAATATTCAAAGCTCTAGCGATCTTCCTCGTACTCGTCTCAGGATGATCGTCGATTTCTTGCAGCACCGCTTCCTC
The DNA here is from genome assembly GCA_030620095.1 of Kuschelorhynchus macadamiae. NCBI lineage: Eukaryota > Metazoa > Arthropoda > Insecta > Coleoptera > Curculionidae > Kuschelorhynchus > Kuschelorhynchus macadamiae. Next base: position 519,312 of record JAUTXW010003044.1, read on the forward strand.
AACTTCAGGTGTTCTGACAGTTCGAGGTCTGCCTTCCGAAGTACCTTTATTGAAACTACCTGTTTCGCTAAGTCGGCGATGAATATTCGAAAAGGTTCGGCTATCTGGCAAGGCACGATTAGGATATCTTTCCTGATAAATGCGTCTGGCTTCTGTTGCATTACCATCTGCGAGGCCATATGCGTAATGCATTGCCGCCATTTCCGCATTCGTATAATTTACCATATTTAATGATATTATTCGAAAAAACGGCGAAAATAACTTCAATAACTTCAATGAAACACTAAAAACCAAAGAGATGACACACTGAGATGGTTTTGAACACCAACAGCTTACTTTAAGTCATTTGACATCGACGTTTGTAAAAACGTAATTTATTCCAGGACTACTAGATTTATGGGTTTAAAAATTATTATTAGTTGGTATTGAGATATTATGAAGCAATTTTAACTCAATTATTTAATCAAGAACGGACCATCAGACGAGAAAACTTTTTCGTTTATGAACACATTCGATGTCATAATTTTCTTTCACCCGATAAATAAGCGATTTCCACACAACAGTCACCCTATCAGATTTTTAACGATTTGACCCTGAAGTAAAACAATTTTTATTTTTTTAAGCGAAAACTATGCGTCGGCCGAAAGAAAATCAAGAGATCGAATTTGCTCAGAAATGAATGAGAATTCCAAAAATAATTTTTATTTTAAGATAAAGCAGTGGCGTACCATTTTTTTCTCCAAAAATATTCTAAGCAAAACGCGTACGGACGCCACTGGTAAAAAGAATAAAATTGCTTGTACATTAGAAAATGCATCTTGATGCATAGAACACGTGTACCAAATTTCATAAAGATATCTACTGTAGTATCACAGTTATTAAAAAAAATAATTTTTTTTCTGAAAACTTTAGCACCCTGTATCTCAAAAGTTAAGACGTTTAGGACATAAGTTCATATGAAGATTTTTTCTTAAAATGGGTCCAAGAATCACCCCCTTAAATATTAGCATGTCATTAAGGAACACCCTGTATAGTGTAATTTAAAACCATGTTTGAAAATGTGTTTACAATTTATTGTAAAAAGCGTTTTTCGGCCACCGGACACACTTATTATACATTATATT